>PVKB01000646.1:0-418104 GCA_004027205.1 Ctenodactylus gundi | reverse complement strand
GGGGCAAGGAGATTACAAATTCAAGCTCAGTCTCGGCAACTTAACAACCTATTGAAACCTTTTCTCTCAAATTAAAAAATGTAAAAATAGTTGGGAATGTAGTTCAGTGTGAAGTCACTAGATTCAGTCCCAAGTACAGCAACAACAAAAAGTCTTTACATTTTATGAAAGTAGGTATTAAAGCTAGTATGGTGAAAAACAGCAAACACCTTTGTGACTCAATTAATTTCAGTATTGTTGATCGCATACAACGTCTGGTAAGGATGGAGGGTAAACATCTGCACATCTGTCTTTCTGTTTATGATTTGTGGAGCAGGACGATCAACCATCCACACAGTAGGCTAAGGCACCCTCCTCGTCTTCCGATGGCAGGAGCACTCAGCAACCCAAGGGAGCACCTGGGTAAGGTGACGTATACTACACTTACAGTAAATTGTGGAAAAGGTGGACATTGCATAAGAAGAGAGATTTAGAAAATATCTCAAGACAAGGATGGATCAAGTTTACATAAGAGGAAATTTGCATTTTTAATTCCTTCCTTTTCTTTTCAGCATCTGCCTTCAGTCTCTCAATACAAGGGACTTTGCAAGGGAAAGATAAGTAAGAGTGGGCAAAGGAAATACAAACGCAGCATCCAAACTATGGCTTCAGAGCCTCTATGGGAAGGAAAGCAAGATGTCAACAGTCTCTGAAAGGCCACATGGGCTAACGGCTTTGCCGCCTCCCTCCTTCCACAGTTCAGGGCCTCGCCCCGCACCTGCCTCCTTGCTCTTCCTTCTACATGGTACGATAAAGGGCAGTCCTGCTCCTACTCCGCTCCCTGGCTTCCTAGGGGCAATGCCAGGGCTCTGTTACGGATACCATAAGCCTCTGTCTCTAATCCGTGGAAACTAAAGACAAAGGTAAACTGTTTACTGTTTTGGGACCTTTGGGCCCTGTGACTTGGCACACAAAGTGTGAAAATGGGAAAAAGGAAAAATACGCTTTTGAAATGGCTTTCTAAAAATTAAGCTAAGTGTTAAGAAGGGATGCACTTGATAAATCTCTCTCCCCACATTCTAACAAGGTTCTATCACTCTGAATCCCACGTACATCAGTGGATTGTTTGTGAACAGTTTGTCAATTCACAAAATCCAGTGACAAACGTACATTCTGTCTCCTGAGAAGCTGAGTCAGATTTCAGATGGGGGTAAAGATGCACATAATCCCAGATATTTGTGTCCCCCTCCCCAGGCTCTTCTCCCCTGGCATCATAGGAAGGGAACATGGTAGAGGGAACAGTGTCCTCCCTCAACACAGCAAGCCCCTCCTAATCAGAGCCGGATAGCACCCAGGCTCACAAGCCACTTCCTTGTCTCCAGATCACCAACCCCATCACCTTCCAACCTTTCTCCCCCTTTGTATGCACAGGAGACTGGCTCCAGGACCTTGGAGGATAGCAAATCCACAGACGCCCAAGTTCTTGTACAAAATGAGGCAGTATTTGCATATAACCTACACACATCCTCACATACACATTAAATGGTTTCTAGAGGACTCATAATACATAATATAATGTAAATGCTGTGTAAATCGTTATCATACAGTACTGCTGGGGAACTAAGGGGAGGTCTGTGCACAGTAGTACGAGGCAATTCTTTTCTTGAATATTTTCCATCTGCTCTTAGTTGAACTCACAGATGCAGAACACACAGATACGCAGAGCCGAGTCTAAGCATAGAGAGGCAGAAATTGGCAGCTGCTACCTGTGCAGCCCACCCCAAATATGCACAATGCATATTCTCTGTATGTTCTCATCCCCTTTCAACTCTGACTTCCGGTCCAGATGGCTCAGCTCCCCCCTCAAGCCAAGTGAAGCTTCCTACAGGATTCTCACTGCTATCCTTCCAAGGCCAAGGAGAGGATCAGCTTCTAAATAGTGCAGGATCTATTGCCAAGTAGTGGTTTCTTAGGCCGGCTAGGCTGAGCTAGAGTTCACAAGCACAGGCATATACTGCTAAGGTGCAGGGCTCCCCATGTCAGGGCGGTGGTCACCTAACACCAGAACACGTCGCTGCCCGCTGGTGGAGGTGCTGGGGTTGCTGGCCTCTCTGGTTCTGCCTGGCTTGTATCCCATCTTAGCTTCTGGAACACAAGCCAGAGGAGCTCTTTTCACCCCATCTATCTTCAAGAATTCAAGACATCTGAAGGCTGGTAATGCCACTTCACGGCAGAGTGCTGACCTAGCATGCACAATGCCCTGCATTCAATCCCCAGTCCAATCTCCTCACCCCTTAAATAAAATCTTCAAGGCACTAATATCCAGATTCCTGAGTATAAGGAAGAGATAAACAAGCAAAAAGAAACAAAGGAATAAAACAAAAGAACCCATAAGCTTCATCCTTTGCTTCCACGGACTTGCATAAAATAAAGATGATCACACTGCTAGACCCTGTGGAGTACGATCGCAAGCTGCCTTGCCTCCGTCTCCAGAGTGGCGCAAGACTTGGGAGAGAAATAAGCCAAACATCCAGGCTGTAGACTCTGCCATCGTGCCTGAGGAGGGAGCTGTGTCCAGATGGCTCTGGGTAGGCAGGGAGGATGGCAGGTGTTGGAAGGCACTGTCGGGAGAGCCTTATTAGTGCCCCGAGCAGACTCCCACCTGGATTGGGGACTGGAACCACTCAGCTCCCAATCACACTGTCATCAATCATGAACTTGGAAAAACTTTCAGTGTGAGAGTTTATTATCAACTCTTAATGAAAATATATGAGTTTCACAGAATAGACTGTAAAGTAAGGAGTGTCTGAATGCGAAGTGGCAAAACTGATTAGGTGCAAGGGCCAAAGCGATTGCCTGGTTACATCTGGGAGAAGAGACAGGAGAAAGAACGCCCACGCAGCACCAGGCGACGCGGGTGCCTCTGCAGCTCTGCCAAGGACGGGAGCACCGTGTTCTCGCAAGCCTCTGGAGGCTTCCCCAGAAAGAAAGAATAGCACGAAGCAACGTTCTCTACTGAACACTCACCGGGCTCTGGGAGGAGACTCTGCAAACGTAATTTCATTCACTTTTCACATGAAGTTCATCTCACAGATGAGGAGGCTGAGGCCCCGAGGCACTAAATAGTTTTTCTGGGTCTCACTTGGATCCTAACACAGATCTGTCTGGCTCCGGAGCCTCGGTTCTTCCGTGGGAGGGTACTGTTTGTTCTAAGGACTCAGCAAGTGTAAAAGCTTTGAGAGCACACACGTCTGGTGTTTTATTTTTATTTGTTTTTCTTGAATGTTGTGTCTTGACATCTTTCTGAAATGGGAAGTCCATTGTTGGTTTTCATCAATACAAAAGCAGAGCACGTGTTAGGTGTGGCCCATAGACTGGAGCGCACGGACTCCTGCTTTTAATCATCATAGAATGCTTGCATCCAACTTGTGACTTTGGGTAAGTGCTTCTCCCTCTTCAAGGTGGGTCCTTGAGATGAGCCTACAAAGCAAGCATAAAATGTGAAATTGAAAAATGAGAGGGTGACTTTAACTTTCCAGCAACCCAGGAATTTTAACATTTACTTGAACTGCTACTCTAGTGATTTCTTTGTGATTTTATTTTATACAAATACTTCTAAACTCTAAAGCTGTGATCATCTTTTTGACTGCAAGGTGACTACAATTAAATAAACTGAAATGAGCCGTCATAGAATTAGATATGAAACATGACATCACCATTTGCTAAATTTAAATCTCCTTGGATGACTTTAGAGAACAAGGCTAACTTTAATGACAGGAAGCATAACAAAAAGAAAGAAATTAGAGAGTTACCTGCTGGGGGAAAGTTCAAGATTATATTAATATGTGCATGAAAACAAAACAAAACAAATGTTTAAGTCATTTATTAACTCTACTCACAAACTTTGGGCAAAGAAAAAATAATCACTGATTACTTCATATATTGAATATGACTAATACTTACATAGCCTTTCTGAGGTTATTTTAGGCTAAAATGTAGAATAATAAGCCTAGTTTTGTACATTTAAAATTCATTATTATCATTGGTAATGGGAATTAAATTCAAGGCATTCTCACATGCCAAACCATGAGTTCTTTTTAAGCATTTTATTTCGAGATAAGGACTCACTAAGTCACTAAGTTGCCTAACCTGGACTCAAACTCGTGACCTCTGTGTCTCAGCCTCCAAGAGAGCTAGGACTATAGTACACACCAGCATGCCCAGCTTAGTTTTGTAGGTATTAATTAACTCTATTTGTGATTGTAATAAATAGGCATCAATCTGGAAAAAATGGCTCAGATTGTTCTGTGCTCCCACATAGGCAGGTTATACATACAGCCAGAGAAAAGGATGGGGCATATAGAAAGCAGAAATAGGTTACAGAGATAGCCTCATTGGTTATAGCTCTGGGCTGTCTAATGGGAACCTCATTGAATGTGTCTGCTCGTGATTGACTGAGACTTGGCTACTTGTTACAAGTCTGTACGTACATCAGGTTATGTTGCAGGATACTACCATACAGATACACCTTTAAGACAAACTTAATATATGCACAAAGACAGCTTTAGGTCAAACTTATTTCAATTTAATAATGCTGTATGTGATACAAACACAAATTGCAATATAATTATATCAAGAAGATAGAAAAACTAGCAGGGAGAGGATGGTGTGGTAAGGACCAGGCAAGGAGTGGCCATGACCTAAGTCTCTATATTCTCTACTAGGAAACCAATAAATAATGCCTCAGAATCAAAGCTACCAAGAAACTGCAGTATAAGCACATTATACAGAACTGCAGAGGTAGCTACCTTCAGAAGAATCAACTAAAAGAGTCAAAATGTTTCCTCAGGGGACAGGAAATGGAAGAGGACTACCCAAGGATGCTAGAGTTTGTAATAGGTCTTATAGAACTTTATTTGCCTATATGCATGTATACCTAAATAAAATAAAATGTAAAACTGAAAAAGAAATGAGAGAGAGGATAGACTATTCAATAGTGTTGCAACAAAGAGAAAACTTAACTATTTAGTCCCTTCTATTACAGCATGAGTTTCCATAACACAGGCTAGGTCAGATGCTAGTGATAAGTAAAGGAGTCAATTCATAGCCGATGCTTGTCAGCAAGCCACAGTATTTTGCAATTCAGTAGCCGCTTCTGATCTTGAAATACTAAAGCAGCTGACAGTCAGCACAGGAGTACAAGTCTGTATGGAACACGCGTCTCCAACTGGGCAGGGCCTGGCTGAAATACGTAGAACACTGGAGTCGTGCCCTTTGTCCCTGGTCTTCTCCCCCCCTTCCCTAGATTTCTCTGCTTCCCTTTCTCTCCCCTCATCTTTTCTTTGTTTTGTCTGTCTCTCCATCTCTCTGTCTCTGTTTCTGCCCTTTTCTCTCTGCTTTCCAACCACCATAAGGTGAACAGCTCTATTTGTGCATGTGCTTTCTGCATTCTATTCTGCCTGGCCAAGGGCCAAAGCAATGGGGCCAGATGACCACAGACCAAAACTTCTAAAACAGTGAGCAAAATAAACCTTTCATCCTTTCAAGTTTCTCTTGTGTATTTTGTCACAGTGACAGAAAGCTGACTAACACAACAGGGAAAAGGGAGTAATGAGTATGTGTTGTTTTAATCTGTGATAATGTGTTTTGCAGCAACAGAAAACTAATACAGAAGCAAATTATTCTTATTTACCTCTCCTTTAATTGTCTAAATTTGGTGTAGTCTTTTCTAAACAAAATACAGAGCCCAGAATCTGTAAAGAAAAATACTAACTGACTAGGTTTCATAATATCAAAAAACTGTTTTATGATAAACATCACGATGAATACTATTAAGCACTATGCAACATGCTAGAGGAAAAAGTTTCCAGTATGTATATGTGGTCACAAAGGAAGTAGATGTGGGCTCTAAATGATCGCTAGCAGCTTCCCCCGGGAGACAGTAAGCAGGACATGTACAATCCTGTGGGATGTGTGCTTAGGAATGGATCAAGGCACAAATGATGGGTCAGTTACTGAGATCTTTTCTTACCATCCTGTGGGGGAAGTTTGGACAGATACAGATGTGCAGTACCTGAGATTTGAGGATGGGCCTTTGAATATGTTTGCACGAAAGCGAAGACTTAGTAGACTATTGAATCCATAGCAGAACATGGCCAATATGGCTGGCATCTCTGCCAGCTGGGAAGAAGAAATTCCTCCCCAGCTTTTTCCAGAGTTAGGAAGAAAGAAGGCTTCCTGTGAGAGTGACCAGAAGACATGCCTGCCATAGGAGACATGGAAGCTATGCTGTTATTCAACTTTTCTAAACCACCTACAATCTAGTGACACTTCAATTTACTAGAGTGCACATGATAGGGATCTTCAGTTAACTGGAGGTTTAACATTGTTTCCATTAAGAGAAAGGTCACCATAACAAAAAATCCAGTTATCTACCTGTCTTAGTTGCTCTCTTATGGCTGGGACAAAACACCCAACACCCATAACTTTTGGGAGGAATGATTTATTTTAGCTCATAGATTCAGAAAGTCTGAGTTCATTTACAGGCAGCTGGCAATGGTGGAAACATATGGCAGAGCTGGAGGAAAATTATTTCATGACACTGTGGACAGAAGCCAAGACAGAGAGGAAGGGCAGAACTAGCACACATCAGTCCAGGCCAAGCCCCAGGCATCCACCCCTTCCAGGCTCCACCTCCCAAAAGTACGTGGCTCCATAGGTATCCCACCACAACCAAATACCTGAAGTTTTGCAGGAACACTTCAGATCCAATCCATAAGCCTAACCTTACTGCTTATACTATGCCTTTTCTAAGAAAAGTCCTGGGGACAGTATAAATTTGTCCTAGTTTCTGTTTCTATTTACAATCACAGCCTAAACAGAGACACTTAGTGGTCAAGAAGATAACCCCGAAAGTCCAGACAAATTTAATCAGCAAAAATTAACTTCTGTCCCAGATATTGTATTTTAGAATGTGGCATAGCAGAAACTAAGATTCTTTAACAACGAACAATTGGAACAATTTTAGCATGATCAAGTTGTCTTTAAAAAAAAATACCCAACTTTGGAAGATGATATTTGGAAGTGAACATTACATTCCCACGTAGTTCAGCACATAATGCCAGGGGAGGGGCAAAATCCTGGATTTTGGAGAGCTGCTGGATTGTGCATTGAAGTTGGGGCCATTCCATGTGTCAAATAAAAAAGGAAAAGGTAATTACCAAATAATTTAGCCTTTTTTCAAACCTCTCAGTGGAAATAACCAGATAATTACAAGTGACTTATTTTGTATTCTGGGTATATTTTGGGTCATGTTTGAATTATTCATATGAATTCTTCCATTGTTCATTTTGGTTTTCTCATGTGGAAATATACCAAGGTGAAGAAGAAAGTACGCTGGCATCAAAGTCCTAAGTCTCAGATCAAGATCCCCAATTTGCAGGAAACATCAGCCAATTGGATGTCCAGTAACATCTTCATTTAATGGGCAGGCAGATTTAACACAAGTCTCTCTGGCCCTGTTCGAGGCACTGTTTCCTAGAGTCACTCAGTTGTTGGGATTGGATAGCATGCCACAAGTCTAGCACTTTGCAGCACTCAGGGCAATAATTACACTCAATTACAGCCTACTATGTGGTTTCTGGCACATAAAAATCTCCTTGCTTCAAACCAATCTTCAAAGAAAAGAAGAGCCTGTTCTGGCACTCTTCCACACTGCTAAATATCAGTCCCTAATTTAGTCTCCAGATGGCTTCCAACATTTCAGATCTGTCGCCAGTCACCATGAAATCCCAGGCCTAACATGTAAAGTAAAGGCATCAGTATTACCAGAGAACTTCAAAACCACCTGATCTAGGGATGAAAAAAGGATTCTGATTGCCCTCATCTTATAGAAATGGATCCCTGTGGAGCTAACATGATATGAAAATAAATCAGAAGCAAGGCTCAGAGGTGACTGCCCAGAAAACAGACCACATTTGGGGGTGTATTCATTTGGATTTTCAGGTTTCAGCCAAGCCTGCTTGTTTGTTCCTTTTTGCAAGTACACACCCACCAGCTGTTTCAAAAAGAATAGGCAAAGCCAGGCCAAATAAAACAAAGAAGCCCGGGGGCAGCAACCGAAGCAGAGGAATGTGCCACTGAACCAGAGGTGGCACTCCAGCCAACCCACAGCCTCTGGCTGCCTCTGTCACTGGGCACAGCAGCTGGGCTCCCAAGGCAGAGGTACATTTTAAGAAGTGTTCATGCTATGTGATATTGAGAAAGTCAAAAAATATTGGCTTCTTGTAACCCTGTCATAGTTACTTTTTCATCACTGTGACTCAATACCTGACATGCAAAGCTTTAGGGAGGAAAAATTTATTTTAGCTCATGGTTTCTGGAAGTCTCAGTCCTTTCACTGGTGGGCAACTGGAAAATGGTGAAATCACATGGCAGGGCTACAATCAAGTTGGGGGCTGGGGCCAGAGCCAGAGCTGGTGCTCTGGGAGACAGAAATCCTTACAGTAGCATGGCAGAACAGAGACTAGTCTAGGAGGAAGGGCAGAACCAGTATGTGCCCCTCCAGATCAAGCCCCAGGCAACCGTCTCTTCCAACCAGTCCCCACCTCCCAACTCTACACAGTATCCATAGGTATATGAGGCTTTTGGGGGACACCCCAGATCCAAACCACAACAAGCCCATTGTTTACCATGTATTCATACTCACGGGGTGTTAATTTGGACTGATTATGTGATTTTACCCTAGCATGAGAAGCCATAATATGGCCAGATGTAGCATGATCTTATCTGGAGTTGAAAAGAAGAAAGCTAGCATGCCTGCTAAGAAACTGGCAACAACTAAATCATGGATATGAACAGCAATACACAATGAAATACTTATAAATGTCTATAATATTAAAAGAACAAAATTATGCATCTATTACTATAAGGTGGTCATAAATGAGCCTAACATATTAATGATCAAATAAACACCAAAGTTCTATAAAATGTTATGTAACACACAATAACCCTATTATAAATGTTACATAAAATTAATGCACCAGATTTAGACGTTAAACATTTTATAGAATTGAGAAGCAATTGGAAAATTAAATCAGATGTCTCAATATTAGAAAAAGTCAACTTAGAGTATCTGAAATATGCCTTGCTTTTCTTCTATAAATCTTTGAGTAGCAAAGACATTTAGCATTGTCTGAGACTGAGCAGATCTTTGACAAATATACCCTGCAGTTCCACCAGCCACCACTAGGTGACGCGCACCTGTGTGGGAACAACTATGAGCTTAGAAAACTCAAAAGTGAAGGCTACATTTATTAGCTCGATTTGAGTATCAAGGTAATTCCAGGCTGGAAGATCAACACCTCTTAAAGTAATTGCTTATGATGTGAGGTGTGTGGGGGAGGGGGGATGGGGTGGGGGGTGGTGTCTAAAGAGCTTTGACTGGTTTGGGCTGGCAAGAAATTCATCCTTGAGAAGCATCAACACAAAGCTTGTTATCCAAAAGGGGCCAGAAGGACAGCTTTAGGGAAGGAGTGAGGGGTAAATTTCATGGGCAGTGAGCTTGGTCATGTGACTAAGATTTCCAATATTCTTGTAAATGCAAAGTGTGATGAAACAGTAAGGTGAATCATTATTTTATTTACTTTTTTACTTTTAAGACTCGCTCTGTGGTCTAGGCTGATCCTGAGCTTACTATGTAGCCCAGGCTGGCCTTGAACTCACAGCATTTCTCCTGACTCAGCCTCCCAAGTGCTGAGACTGCAAGTGTGCACCACCATACTGGGCTTAGAAACATGTATTATAGTAAAAACACATTGCCATTAATTCCTCTCAAACTGAACACGACGGTTCCGTCATTCCTGCCACTCTGTGAGGCAGCTCTGGAAGTCCTCTTTTGTATCTTCAGTTGTGTTGGCATAGCGTCCTTGACACGCTGAGTTGATCCGGAAGGTTTACCTGTCACTGTCACTTTGGCCTTAGGGAAGAGCCGGAAGTCTCTCTCGGTGCCTGAGGCTGTGAGTGAAGTGCGTGTGGACACACCACCAGGGCCCTGCAAGCCGGCCTCTCTGGGGGATGGCGCTCAGCACAGGCCTTCGCCGTCTTTTTATCTACCCCACTGAGACTCTCGTGAAAGAGAACGTTCAGACCTGCTTCAGAGATAGGCAAGAATGACCAGACGAGTGTGTTTTAAGCAAGCGGGAGTATTTTGAGAGGGACCAATGACAAATTTACTCTAATTTTTTATTTCAACACACACCATATAGTTTTGATCAGCTTTTGCACATTTTTCCAAAGGGAAACAATGGAAGTCTACTGAGTGACATTAACAGTCTCACCCCAAGCAAGCTGACAGCTGGACACATGGGCTCAGCATTCTTCTCGGTTCCCCTTACGTCCATGCTCCCCAAAAGCTGTTCTCCCTCCAGATGCGTCAACACTGCCAGCTTTAGTCTCAGAGAAATCAGGTTCTCACTCTCTCCAATGAAAATGTATGTGTCTCTGTCCCTTTCTCTAGGCTAATTCTCACCCAGGAAAGGACAGGCAGCAAGGTGCTAATTGCTTAAAGCAAGAGCCCAATGCCACATCCTTAGCAAACCTCATTTGAATTTTAATAGAGGTCTTTGGGTCTTGGCAGGGAAGTTTATGTGGGGCTTCTTGGCACTTGAGGTAAATTGGGACGCCCCTGCTATTTACTAGCAAGAGCCCTTTCCTTTCAGGTATCATCAGCATCTTACCCCCCAAACACTTCCAGGAGCCTGCTGCTGTCTGTGTCTTTGAGCACTATCCCAAAACTTGCAGCATCACACCTGGAAGCACATTCAGGCCACGGGACACATTCCTCTTGAGAGTCTTGGTGCAGCTTCCTTTGTCCTGTGTGTGGTACACCAAGAATAACTGAGCAGCACACACCCCACACCCAGCATCAACAGGGAGGTAAAGGGTTTGCACCTCCACTATCCCGCAAATTCAGGCTGCCCTGAGAATTAAGATTCCTCACAAGATGCCTTCCCACCTGCTGTTAATAGGATGTCACCAGATGTTCCCCAGGGTGAGCGAATGTCATCATATTCACACCTGAGTCTCCCTAGCTCTAAGCATCCAGTTGCTCCATCAAAAAGTTGAATTATTGCAGAGTATTTTTCTCCGGTACTCCAAACATTCCTGGGGATCCCTGAGGTGTGTCTTCCATGTGGCAAGAATGAGCGAGGCAGCCTCTCACCTCCAGAAAGCGGCAAGAATGATGGGAACCGTGCTTGAGGAAAGGAGGAGCATTTTGAAGGTTAATGACAATATGGCTTTTATTGTAACAAATTTTTGCTAAATTTAGACACACACCACGTATTCTGATTGGCCCTGTATGGATCTCCAAAGGGGAACTGTGATTCTGAGTGGCTGGGGGCTGCCTGAGTATGTGTGTGTGTGTGTGTGGGGGGGGTGCCATCTGAGTAGCAGGAGTCCATTCTAGTGGTCGGGTCCATCTAAGTGATGGGGGTGGGGGTGTCCATCTGAGTGGCAGGAGTCCCTGTGAATGGTGTGGGGGGGGGGGGAAGCTGAATGGCAGGGATCCATCTGAGTGGATGGGGCCATCTAAGTGGTAAGGGGCCACAGCTGCACATCGTGCTCCTTGTCAGCTGAGGGGTAGCCCTATGGCAATTGTCTTAGAAGAGCTGAACTGTATCTATTGGGAAGGAAACTCTACCTAATCATTGCATTACTTCTAACTTACCTAGTAATGACGCATAGCTCCCTAAATATTCTGGATTCTGGGATTCCATAGGATGGCATCCTCAGGCTATACACTCCCTAACAGCGAGTTTCAGGTCAGGTATTAGGAAGCTATCTGTGGAACTGAAAGAGATCAGAATATTTTACTCCAAAACATGTGGTCCTGGCACATTCATACATTTTTAGCGGAAGGCAGCTGAGAAATAGCAAAGACAGGAAGAGATTTCTGCTTTCCTCTTTCTTCCTAAAAACAGGGCATGAATTCCTCTGAAAGAGGTGTCCCACAAAAAAGCACATTCTTACCACTGAAAACAAGAGTGAGCCTGAGGCGGCTGCAAAAAAGCTAACTTCATTAAAGCAGACCCTCTCATTCATTAACTTAACCCACATATTTCCAAGTCACATTCTGTCATTTATTGCCCCAAGAAACCCAACCCCTTTTCCTTTGTCTAATTACTTCTCCACGATTTACTGTCCTGTGTTAAAATGGTACACAAGTCTGTAAGTCTACTGCTTTCTTGTGCTTTTTATTTCGTGTCTATGAAAGCTCCAGGCAACATAAAAGTATTAAAATCAAATAAAATTCATATGCTTTTCTCCCAATAATCTATTTTTCAGCTTAATTCAGCGTATGAATTAAGAGGCTAGGGGAAAAGAAGATTTTTCTTTCTCTACAAACTCCTAATCCATTACAATTGTCAGGCCTTACTAAGAAATACAGGTGGCACTGCAGGATCCCTTGGTTACAGAGATTATAGACTCTTCCTGAATTTACTTTTTCATCAGTTCCTCTCCTCAGACATTGTGGAAGTCAACGTGCAAGCTGCCTTCCATACAGTATTTCTGGAAAGTACGGGTTCATTCCTACAAAAGGCTTTCAGATTTCTATTTGTAAATGTTGGTCTAGTTCATTGCTACCTGGATTCCCCTGAAGTTGATGTTCGTGCCCTCACACAGGCATTGCTGTGGCTGTCAATGCTGCTTTATGAAACCCTTTCTTACCAAAAGCTGAAACTGGTCTCTGGGTATGTTCCTGAATCATCAGAAAGAAGAGATTTCATACCCAGCTGAAGGACCATAGAGATACTGCATGGAAGCAAGTCCAGAGAGAGAGAGAGAGAGAGAGAGAGAGAGAGAGAGAGAGAGAGAGAGAGAGAGAGAGAGAGAGAAAGAAATGGGGTTGCTTGGGAGTGTCCTGGAGGTCACTGTCCAGGAGCATGAGTCGTTTTGTGCCTTCAGGTTTGATAGTGCTGTGTTGATGGGGCTGAGACCTGAGCCCTGCACTTGTCTCATTGAAATGAGGATACTATCTTCCCTGTGGATATATTGGGAGAGTAAAATGAGACAAATTTAAATATTCACTCAATATTAGCTACTAGGAGTTCCTGTTCTCACACTCCTCCCTTTAGACTAAAGTGAATGAAGCTAAACCTCTTTTCTGTTTCTTCAGAGCTATTTGCCCATTCCCCACACACAGTAAGCACATTCCTGTATAGCTAGCTGGGTACTACTATTTGTCAAATAAATGAATGAATGGATACAAAATAAACTCACACTTTTCAGATGTTAGCTGTTAAGCTTTAGCAAACAGAAACACTTGTTTCCTTATTTTTGCCTGCTGGTATTTTTTAATTCACTCATAATTAGCCACCATGAGGACCAAGACTGTGTTTGATTGCACTCTGGATCCCACTGCCTGCCCTAGTCCCTAGTAGCTCGTTCAATGTGTACTCAAATTAAAAAGAAAAAGTTCGACACTTTCTTTTACAGATGTTGTCATAGAGTCCCAGATAGGTTATCAACGTGCTCAAAGCCACACAGCTTATTGGTTGAGCCAAGGTTTCTATGCCATCACTCTCTTTTTTAGTTCACACTGCCAGGTCTCCAGTCTGGCTCACTTGTGGTGTTGTGAACCGTGTATGCTGGCAGGAAAAAAAGAGGTTCTTGGTCTTCCAGCAGAAAAGGAACATCTGTAACAGGCAAAGTCATCAACACAGAGCAACACCAAGTCTGGGTGAGAGTTCCTGAAGCATTCACTTGCTCTATCCCACATATAAAAGTGTATTTAGTCTCTGAAATTTCCTTTTTTAAATACTTCAACTGATTTTTAATTTACCTATTTAATTGCTTTTCTCCTCGCTCTATCAAAGGTTCCCTTTGGAAACCTCTACTCCTTGCCAATTCTTGAGGCAAGGCTCAGGCATTTCCACCTGACTCCCACAACCGACACAAACCCAATACCAAACCACAGATGGTGAGGCCAATGTGTCCCACTGAGATGGAGGCTGTGGGTGCGAAGGCACATAGCAGGGTGCTGGTAAGCTCTTCATCCTTCTCCATCCCTTCCTCAGACTGAAGCAAGAGGCCCTAGAAGGTGTCAAGCTTCCCTACCTGGCTACTCCTAAGCAATTTCTCAAAGCCTATTAAAGTCTATTAAGACAGGATCTAACATGAACACTCCAGAAAAGGCATCTCTCTTATTATTTATTCAACAAATATTTCAGCAGCTACTATGTGCCAGGCACCAAAACAAATAAGTGAATGCAGAAGAATGAATCTGCTGGCTCAGGCAGCACTATGTAATCCACTAACAGCATTTTTCCCCAAAATTCCCTATTCAGAGCTTTCTCATTTACCAATAACCCCCTACACTCCAATATTTAACCCAAAGAAATGCTTTGTGGAGCATGTCTTGACCAGTTGTTTTTGTTGACAGCCAAGTCTTTTGCAAGGTAAACTTGATTTGACTGGTGAGAAGTTATTGAAAAAAAAAAAAAAAGAACAGAAGCAGTTTGGGGCTGCTATTTAATGTTAGAAACAAAGTTAAAGGGGATATGTCCACTACTTCCTTAATACCAGGAGGAAAGATTGTATTGAAATTCATCATGAAGATATTAATGTAAAGGAAAAGTAAAAGATAGGACTCCATTTAAACCTCTTTTTCAGAAACTCAGAAGAACAATTTTCTCCTAGACACAGGTACATAACAAATATACTCAGTGAATTAACCTGGCTATGTATGACTTACTGTGCTTATATACTCATTTCTAAATATTCATTTTGCAAGGTTAATTTTTATTTAATTTACTTATTTATTTTATTTATTTATTGTGGTACTGGAGATGGAGCCCAGAATCTTCACACTGATCTATATTGTCAACCCATTTTTTTACCTTTCATTTTGAGACAGAGTCTTGCTAAGTCACTATGATGTTCAGGTTAGGCTTAAACTTGCATTCCTGCCTCAGCCTCCTAGAGTGCTGGGATTACAGGCCTGTACCACCAGGCCCAGCTTCATTTTGCAAGTTTAGTAGCCCTAACTGTCAGGCTTCTGGAATGTTCCTTACCACCCCAAAGTGCATAAGGACATTTCCCTTTTCCCTTTTATTTTATTAGAAGGTACCTTAACTTCTCATTTAGCTGAGGAAACTGAGGCCCCAAAAGATTGCTCAAGAGCACACAACTAATTGCCACTAGATCTAAGACTCTCAAGTCCAAATTTGGAATTGTACTTGAAGAAGCCCATTAAATAACTGTCTTCCTTGAAATTTACATCATAGTCTACCATTTATGAAGGGGATTTTATGTACTAGATACTTCGTGTAATTTTTTTTTTCTTTTTAGTTATTGTATAAAAGCTCAGGACAGGGTCATTAGTGGATTAAACAGTTTAAATAATGGTATTATTTAGGACAGTGTTAAGCCATTCTTTAAACCAGTTATTATTTAAACTGTTTAAATAATACCATTATATGGCAGTTACTATGTACTGAGTTCTCCTACATATTATCTCCAGTTTTCATAAATGCTTGAAAGCTACCATCATTCTTGTTTCAAAGATGAAAGACTTGGGCCCTGAGGGATAAAGCTGCCTGCTAAGGTGACACAGCTAGGAAGTAACTGGGGCTGCATCCAGGCTCAAGGCCTGTGCTCCACCTCTGCAACGCTGCCAACGAAGGTAGCCAGGCATGCCATTCCAGTCCAAAAAGACAGCATCAAAATATCCCCCATCTCGGCGGGCCTGTTGGGCACCCAGAGCAACCCGCGGCATTTGTGGCTAACTTTGGGGGCTACACACTGCTAAGTCTGCTGGTGCTTCCGGGCGCTCAGCTCACAACACCTGGTGGAAGCCTTCCAGTAGGGTTCTCTGGCCTTGGCTTGCCAGTCAGGAAGTCAACCCTGGCATTTCATTCAGGAGGGGCTGATGCTCTTAGAAGTAAATTCATATTAGCCAAAATGTTATCCTACAATTGTAATGATGATATTGATAACTGCCCTTTGTTGAATGTATGCCACGTATGATTGCTTCATGTATTATCTTCATATATTATAGAGATACATCTATCTGTCTAAGGGAAGCCTGTTTTCCACTCAGCGTATTCTCATGTTGAATCATGTGCCTAAGACAGTTGTTTCATTTTGTTTCATTTGATACAGGGTCTGCTTCTGTAGTCCAGGCTGGTTCTGATCTCACTATGTAGCCCAGGCTGGTCTCAACCTTGCAGAAATCCTCCTGACTCAGCTTCCTGAGTGATGGGATTACAGGCGTGCACCACCACACTCAGCTTATTTGGTTTTAGGGAATGGAACCTAGGGCCTTGCACTTGCTCAACAAGCACATTAACTGCTGAGTCACGTGCCCTTTCCCCAAGATATCTTCTTGGTGACTGACACAGAAGAAGGTGTGGCAACAATCTACTGACTACCCTCTACTGGGAGTACCACTGCCGTGAAAACAACTTGCCACAAGTTGGTGGAAGTTATTGTCTTACCTATTCAAGTCGTTCGAATAAAATACTACAAAGTGGATGACTCATAAACAACAGAAGTACATTTTTCTTAATCATGTAAGCTAGAAAGTTCAAGGTCAAAGCGCTGCCAGATTTGATGTCTCGTGAGAGCCTGCTTCCCAGTTTTGGGACAGTTGCCTTTTCCCTGGGTGTTTACATGGTAGAAGGAGGGAGGGATCCTTTTTCATAGGGGCACTAGTCCTTTTTTAATTAAGGGTCCTACATTGTGCAATAAACCACGACAGGAGAAAAGCTAAAAGTAAAATACTGGGCTGAGGTTAGAAACAAGAAAGGATGTAAACAGGATGTAAAAGGCAACTGCAGACGGTCACAAATTGTACAAATTCAGACACACATTATCAGTAACAGGAGTCTAAACATTGGCAACATCTGGGAAGTTTTCCACCGATTGAGTCCATCCACTGCATACAGACTCTTCCACCTTATCTTGAGACAGAAGTGACTCATTTTATTTTGAGAAGTTACATGCTATTTTCTTCCACAGCTGCTCCAATATACACACATTCAAACAACATTAGTCTCATCAAGAAAATGATATACACAAACAGAATGAGGCTGAGTATGGATTCAATCAGCCAAAAGCTGTTTGGGAAATTGTCTATTCATCCTAGGAAAAAAACAAAGATACCCAACTCAAACTACATACAAAATTAAAACTCCAGGAGTATGAATCATTTAAACATAAAGGCTCACCAATCTCCCCCTCATTGAAAAAATATATGAAAGTATAAATTTATTACCCATTTTAGAAATGTAAGGCAATGACAGGCAAATGGTAAACTAAAAGGTTTTTATTAATGAGAGCAAATTCAAACTTCAGATAAGGGCAACAACAATCTGAGGCTTCTTGCTGGGAAACGTTGATTGCCTACACCAGCTCAGCTGACAAAAACAGTAGGTTTTACGACTGGGGCATAGTTGGCTAAGAAAACCAACAGCCTTGCAGCCAGAGGGGTAGATTATTTGAAACAGAAAAACAAAAACCCTCACTGGCAATGTTGTCAATTAAAACAGCAGAATTATTACAAAAAGAACGGGAAGAAATTGTACTTTTCCTGGCCCATGGATGTGAGCCCACTTGAGGCAAGTGGAAGCCAGCCAGGAGCTTATGCAGAGATTTTGAAAATTAGAAAGCCATGGAAGAGCAAGATAAGGTCTCCACACTGTTCTGGCGGTTGGAGAAACTACACATATGTGAAAATTAAAATCCAAAGCAAACTTCAGACAAGGGGAGACACCCGATGTACTCCCCGGCTCACACGCAGATCCACTAGCAGAGAGCAGAAATCCTACAGATTCAAAGTATTTGAACATCACTTCTGCCTCAATCATTGACTGATCACTAGGCTATGCAGACACAAAAGTATAGGAATCTATTCTAAAAATAAAATCAAAATAAGCATTAGAAACTGAATAGAGGTATCAATGGCCACATGCTGCAAAGGAGACAGATTCTACCTTTTAAGTACAGGGAATTTATTTTTAAAAAGAAAGAAAGAAAGAAAGAAAAGAGAGTTGATAATCAGAATCTAGAGTTGCTACAATATATTAACAAAAATGTCTGTTTTCAATGAAAGTTTACAAAGTAATAGAAAAGTATGACATATTCAGGAGTAAAAACAGTCAACAAATAGAAACTAATTCTAAATGTACTTAAATGTTGGAAGTAGCAGACAAAGCATCAAAGCAGCTATTATATACAGGCACAGGAAACTAAAAAAACTGTGTTTTTAAAAATATAAGAAGTGATTATAAACAGAAAATATTGACATATAAATTATAAAAAGAACCAAATAAAATTAAAAACATAAAGTATATCAAAGTAAAAAGAGGTTTATGAGTAGACATGCAGATAGATTCTGTGGCACAGACCTGCAATCCCAGAGCACTGGGAGACTGAGACAGAGGACTGCAAATTCAAGCTCAGTTTGGCAACATAGTGACTCAGTGAGATCTTGCGTCAAAATCAAAACCAATACATGGACTGGGGATGTAGCATAGAGCAAAGGCTTTGGGTTCCATCCCCAGCAATGGAAATAAAAGAAAAAAACGAAGAGTACATAAGCAATGGGGAAAAAATGAAGTAAATTTGAGGACAGGTCAATAGAAATGATCCTTTCTGAAGAACACAGGGAAAAAAAGATTGAATAAAAAGATTAAGAGAGCCTGAAAGACCTATGAGAAAATATCAAGCATACCCACCTATACATAGTGTGAGTCCTAAATGGGAAGAGAGAAAGGGGGAGAAAAATGTATTTGAAGAAATAATGCCCAAAGAACTTCCCAGATGTGCAGGAAAAAAACCTTAGTTGACAGGCTCAGTAAGCCCAACAGGTCTCAGCAGGAAAAACACAGAAATTCACATAACATAGTTACATTGCAAAATGTCCAAACACACTATAAAAATCTTTCATGCAGTAAGAGAAAAGGAGCTGCTGTGTGTGAGAGAACAACTGAGTCTCCATCATCAACAACGTGGGACAGAAGGCAGGAGGACAGTGTGCTCACCGAGCTGGGAAAAGAGTGCCAACAAGAGTAGCAGCACCCAACAAGAACTTCTTTTACTAGATGATGTGAGATAATACCATTTGAAGACAAAACTGAAGGAGTCTGTAGCTAGCTGATCAAGAAATACAGATGGAAGACTTTCGGGTTGAGAGAGACCGAGGCCAGATGACGGTAACACAAATCCACAGAAAGAAATGAAGTGCATTAGAGATGAAAGATGCATGCATAAACAAAGAAGCCTGCATAAACCGGCATTTCTCTCTCTTATTACATGAATTTGTTTTTAAAAATGATTGCAAAAAGCTATAATTTTAACACCGTACTGTGGGTTTTATATCATATGTACATACAATTATGCCAATAATAGCACAAATGAAGAGTGATAAAAATGGATCGAGTTTGGAACAACGTTGTGATATTTTATGGAAATTGTAGCATAAAACTGAAGTAGATTGTGATAAGGCAAGACATATACTGTAATCCCTACAGTAACCACTAAGAAAATTAAATTCTAAACTAGTTAATAAAATAGGAATTAAAATAGCATAGTAGGTCTAAGACATAGGTCAGTGGTTAGAGTGCTTGCCGAGTATAGTAGGTTGGATGTGGTATGTTCTCCCAAAGTCTCATGCATTTGGGTGATGTGGAATACCTATGGAACCCTGTCCTATTAAGACATGGGGGCAGAACACTGGGGCTTGACCTGGAAGGCATGGATCAATAGGACAAGACCCGGAAGTATAGCGACTAGCTCTGCATTTCCTTGCTCCCTTGGCTTCCTGTCTGCCATGGGCATCTTTCTTCCTGCTGGGCCTCTCCATGTGCTTCTACAAGTTTCATCCATCCAAGAATGGACTGAGACCTTCTGAAACTGTGAGCTAAATACACGTTTCCTCCTTTAGGTTGTGCATGTCAGGTACTCTGTCTCAGCAAAAAACAAAAAAACAAAAACAAAAACAAAACAAAACAAAAAACAGGTAACTAAAAAGCCTAGCATGTGTAAGACCCTGGGATCAATCTCCTAGTACCACATAAAAAAGTTAGCCAGGCTTGGTAACCAAGCCTATAATCCCAGCACTCGGGAACCTGGCCTGGGCTACATAGTGAGTTCAGGATCAGTATGAACTATACAGTGAGACCTTGTCTCAAAAAAATACAACAAAACAAAAGTATAAATTAAAATGGCGTACTAAAAATGTTTAACAGAAGAACAGATAAAAAGATATGTGATACATAGAAAAATAACAAATTAATATATATGTATACAACTTATGAATAGTTAAGTGCAAATGAACTAGCTGTTTCAATCAAAATGCAATCATTATCAAATGGAGTAAGAAAAGTTCAAATTATGTGTTGTGTTCAGAAAAAAAAACATTTTGAATTGAAAAGACACAAACTGAAAGTAAGAAAATAGGGAAAATATATATCATGCAAACAGTTACCATAAGGAGACTGGTATAGCTGTATCAATATCAAACTAAAACAGACTTAAAATAAAAATATTACTAAAGAAAAAGACTGGCATTTCATAACAGTAAAAATATTAAACACCAGGAAACAAAAGTATTATAAATGTATAGGCACTGGGAATGAAATACATGTGGTAAACACAGAATTGAATTCAAGACCCTTCTCTCAGTAATTAACTGAATATCTAGGCATAGAATTAATGTGAATATGGAAAACTGGACACCTATCAGCCAACTTTACTAACTAAAGTGCACACAAGACTCCTGTGCACTATCTGAGTACACAGATGGTGAAGTCCACATGGAACATTTTCTAGGATATACCCTATACAATATATCATAAGACAAGTCTTAGTGAGCTTAGAAGAACAATAGCTGGGTGTTAGATTATGATTGGTCGCTATGTAATGATGTATTTGGTGATGTAAAATCTTCTATACAAACTTAGTGTAAAGCTTGCTCGTGGATGCTCTCTGAAGACTCACCTGGAGTCCAGAGACAGTCTGGTGGCTAGCTGTAATAATATCCTGACCGTAATAACAGCCCAGCTATAATAAAAGAAAACTTAACTTGCTCCCCTCCCAAAATAAGCAAATAAATAAGAAGTATTCAATTCATATGAAGTATGTCCTCCAACCCCGATGGAACTAAACAGAAAATCAAAAACAGAAATTTGAAGGAACCCTCAAATATTTGAGAACAAATATTTCTAAACAATCATGGGTAGGGGGAGGAGCCAAGATGGTGATGAAACAACTGCTCCAGGAAAGCCTGCTCCTAAAGAAATCAACCAACCAAACAGCTGGAGCAAAGTACATCTCAGGACTCATAGCAAAACTCAGAGGTAAGAGGTAAAACCAAAGTAGTGGATTATGGGCTGGGGAGGACCTGAGTGGAGGTGAGGGTCCCTACCCCTCCTCAAAAGACTGAGGGCAATAGAGACCCTCTGTAGTGCACATTCAGGGATGCCTAAGAAGAGAGAACAAAGGATTGGGATATCTTAACACCCCCAGGACCCTGGGAACGGGAACAAACAGGAGAAGTTAGCTGTCCTCTCCCACGTGGGAGGTACAAGGTTGCTGTGGAGTCGGGCAGTAGTGGCTACAAAAACCACGTGGCTGGAGATATAAAGGAGAGAAAGAGGGACCGCCTAGACCCTCCCAACAAAGATGCGTACCATCTGGCAGCTGCAAGAGAGAGCAGGAAGTTGTCATCCTCAAGGCTTGCAGCCAGAAACCGATGGTCAAAATAAAGGGACACAGAGACCTAGGGGGACAGGGAAGAGAGCTGCGCTTAACAGGGCTGGCAGAATCTGATGCACAGGCGGCACTGAGAAGTAAGACACCACTAGCACTCCGCTCTCCATGAGCAGGGATACGCAGTATGAACTTGGCATTCGCTCTGGCTCAGAGGTGAGAGAATCAAGAACCCACTGCCCACCCTGCCCCCTTGAGGAACCCTGAGAGGCAACACAACAGAGAAGGGGTGGGAAAAAAGACTTGGAAAAAAATTGAAAAAGAATGGTAAGCTGTTGCTGAAGTCCTTAGCTCCCAGGGGACTGGCAGCCACCTGCAGCTCAGCCTGGCAATCAGCAATCCCTCTCCATGAATGACGGAAGGGCAACCAAATTCCTGACTCCTGACTTTAGCTCCGGCTCAGGGACCTACCTCCTACCCCCCACCAACCCTCTCACACACCCCTGAGGGACCCTGAGAGGCCACCTGTACAGAAAAGGGGCACAACAAAAATGAAACAAGCACGGCAGGCTGCTACTCAGAGTCTACAGCTCAGATCTGGCAGCTCAACCCAGGGCTGAAGAGGAAGATAGCACCCAGTGCATTTCGAATTGATGACCAAGCAGGGCAAAGGAAACAAACCGTGGATTTGAGCTTCATCCCAGCTGGTAGAAGAGGGGCAAGAGGAGCAGAGACCCGTCCCCAACACCCTACACATCAATAAGAAAGGCACAAAGTCCTATTAGGAGAGGCAGGGGAGCAGCACTCCCTACTGCTGGGAAGATAGGGACAACCTCAGCGCATGTCTCTCTGTGAGCCCAGTACCCTGCTCTGCACTTTCTATCTGCACAACTCCACCCCTACGCAACCCACCCAAAAGTGAGAGGGTGCCAGGACTAGCAGCTTCAACCTCAGTGGAAAAAAAACTCTCTAAAGAAGACCATGTAGCAACTCTCAAGGGGGAAAGTATGAGTTAGGTGTACTTTAACAAGGAACTCCACCTCAGTGAAATAGTGTATTACATAGCCAAAGAACATTCTTCACTACCAGAAAACACAGATCGCATAAGGGGCAACCACAGCAAGCCAGGAAGACTCAGCAGCAAGATGAGACATCATGGAGGCAAGATGCCACAGAAAGCTCCCAGTTCACCAAGAGAGACCCAGATGGACCCAGAGGAAGATCCAAAATTCCTAAACTTCAAAGAACATTTAACCTACTGGAAGAACACAAAACAGACTCAGACAAAAAAAACTACACAAGATACTTAAAGAGTTTTAAAAGATTTAACCAAAGAATTTAAGGAAGAAACAAGTGCAAAACTAGCAGAGCTACAGAAGTCAATACAGTAAATGAGTGACAAATTCACTAAACAATTCCAAAAATATGAAGAGATAAAGAAAGAGCCTCAAGAGATGAAGACATCTGTGGGAAGTTTAGGAACAGAATGATCCAAAATCAGGATAGAACTTGCGATTTAGAAAACACGAACAAAATAATGGTACAGACTTTTAATAACTCTCAAATAATTCAACACAAACAAGGAAATGGACTACAGCTCAGAGAAATTTAATATCAGAATAGTAGGAATACAAGAAAAAATAGAAATCCATACTAAAGGACTAAGGAATCTATTTGCTGAGGTCATAAGAGAAAGCTTCTCATATACAGAAAATTAAACAGGCAGTCAATATGGCAGTAGAGTAACAGATAAATGTCTCCTCATTGACCCACTTAAAAAATTGCGAATAGAGCCTGGAGGAATGGCCCGGTAGTTAAAGCACTTGCTTAGCAAGCACTATGACAAGTGCTACGTACCCAAGTTTAATTCGAAAGCATCACATAAGTCTGGCATAGTGGTGTATGCCTCTAATCCCAACACATCGGAGGCTGAGATAGGAGGGTTGCCATGAATCCAAGGCCAGCCTGGGCTTCATAGTGAGTTCAGGACCAGCCTGGGCCACAGAGGGAGACCCTGTCTCGAGAAAGAGAGGGGGGAGGGGGAGGGAGGGAGGAAGAGAAGGAGAGAGAATACAGTCAAAAACACCTGTTCAATCTAACTAGGACAGGAAGGAGCACCGCAACAACAGAAAAGAGGCCATAGGAAGGTCAAAAATCCCAAAGAAACATCAGAATTAGGAGAAAACTAATTTTGATGGGAAAAAATAGCAGCCCACAAAGCCACCCCAGGCCTGTTTTGAACAGCTGGGAGTCACCGGTATCCACAGATGGAGGAAAGCCCAGAGCTAGGAAACTCTGACTGAGATAGGAGAGGAAGGAGTGTCCCAAAAACTGAAAGAAGACCATGGGAAGGTCAGAAATCCTGAAGACATACTGGAATTGGATTAAAACAGCAGCCCAGAAGGCAGCTCCAGGACAATTGAGCACTACCTGGAGCTGCCAGCATTCACATATGGAGAAAAGCCTGGAGACCAGAACCTCAGACTGAGGTAAGCATGGAGTGGGAAGTGGAAATTGACAGTAGCTGGTAGCCCCATCTCCAAAAACAAGCTTGTGGGTACTGCATGCTACAAATGCAATGTGAAGTCCTCCTCGAAAAAGCCTCCTGGAGCCTAGATCAGAAGCAATGCTTGGCAGTCATAACAGGCAGTGACATAAGCAGGAGCCATCTTTAAAAAAAAAAAAAAAAGCCTGAGATTGAACTGTGTAGAATAAAAGAAAGCTCAGAAAAGGACATCAAGGTTTTGGGGATCACTCTTAAACAGTGCCAAGCATATGAGTCAGTTGCAGAGAGGAGAGAAAGGCCACTGACCCTCAGAATGGCTCAGGTACAGTAACAGTACCTCAGGGTGGAGAGCCCTGCCCTCAGGGGAGGGAAGCCAGGACAGGCAGGAGAGCTTTTCTGGGGAGACTGCAGGTGAACAAGACACCTCAGAAGCCACGGGACTGTTAGGTCTTCCCTCATTACCTGCTCTCAGCACAGAACTCAGAGAAATTCTAGCCACCTCCCCCCAGACACACACACACACCCTCATACTCATTCAAAGAAACCGCTCAGGTAGGCATTTAAAGTGAAGTCCCTCAACAACAGGAACATGGGAAGAAGACAAGGCAACAGGACACCCACAGAGACGCCTGAGACCCCAGAAATAATGTCATGGGCCCTGAAATGGTAGAACTCATGAGGAAAGAAGTCAGAAAGCAAATAAATGAGTCGAACAGCCAGTTCTGACAAGATATTCTTGAAGAAATGCAAGCACTGATAAGCAGGCTTAAACAGGAACTTACTAATCAAATAGTGGTTATAATAGAGACAAAGCTTACTGAGCACATAGAAGCTACAAATAAAAGGTTGGCTGAGGTAAATAAGAAAATACAAGATATGAAGAAACATTTTAATAGAGAAGTGAACATTTTGAAAAGAAAACTAGCTGAAATTCAGGATATGAAAAATACATCTGAAAGCAGGGAAAGTTGACTAGAACATTGTGAGGACAGAACTTCAGACACTGAAGACAGGCCAAGGAAACAAATGCTGTAATTAAGCATGACACCAAAATTAGAAATGAGCAAAGTAGCTGGATTCAACAGCAGATGGGTGATGCAAAGAGAACCAATCTCTGAATTATGGTTGTGGGAAAAAGAGCAAAAGATAGGATCAAAGGTATAAAGAATTTGTTCACTGAAATCATGAAAGAAAATTTCCTAAATCTAGAAAAAGAAATTAATTTTCAGGTACAAGAAGCTTATAGAACACCAAATAACTTCAACTCGCAACAAGTCACCATGACATATCATAATTAAAACCTCGGAAATCCAACATAAAGAAAGACTATTAAAAGCATTAGGAGCAAAACAGACTTCAGTCTACGAGGACAAAGCTATTCACATTTCACAGATTTCTCAATGAAGACTTTAAAGACCACGATAGCCTGGAGAAAAATCTTTCAAGCCTTAAAAAATTCAACCCAGGTTGTTGTATCCAGCAAAATTATCTCTGAAAATTGAAGGAGAAGTAAAAAATTCTTTATGACCCAGAATCTGTAAAGCAATTTTTTACCATGAGGTCAGCAATGCAAAAAATACTTGAAGGAATCTTTGAGACAGACAGAGAGACAAGCAGTACCAAAAAATATGGAGGACAGGAAACATTTAAAGAGAAAGTGTAACAAAAAAAGATTGCTATTTGAATCATTTGATTGGTATCTTTTTAGTACAGTACCAGTTGTGTCATAAAATCTATGAAATTTCCCCCATAATTATTATTTTTAATACTCTATTAGTTTGCAAAACATAATGATTATGTCAACCTAGAGAATTGGTATAAAATCTTTTAAAAATATGTATGCATAAATTTATGAATAGTTAGGTAATTAAAATGATAAACCACATCTGGCAAAATGTTAGTAATTAGTGAAATGTAAGTAAATAATTTATGAAAGTTAAAAAATTCAGAAATAACTAAGTATGCCATTATATCTATTGCTTTATGTGCAATATACTTATGTGATATAGATTCAAGTTCATTTAATGTAGCAATTCAATATAGACTTAAGTTCGTTTAATGTATCAATTCACTTAATAAGTCTTTGATGTAAGTTTATCCTAAGAAAACTGATTAATATAATTATAACCCAAGTGTCTTTTGAATGTACATTTACTTTTCAGTACTCAGTTAAGTAATTTGAAATTTAACTTCTCTCTTTTTCTTTCTCACATTTTTTAACCTTATAAATTTCATTTAATACCCCAGTCTCCCAAGGAAACAGGTCAACTAGTCAAAAAAAAAAAAAATGACATGACAGATCTGAACTACACCATGGAAGAAATGGATCTGACAGACAGATACAGAGTTTTTAATTCAACAGTAACAGAATACATATTATCCTCAGCTGTCCATGGAACTGTCTCCAAAACAGGTGATAAAACAAGCCTAAACAGTTACAAGAAAGTTGGTATAATCTCATGTACTCTGTCAAATCATAATGAATTAAATTGAAATCAAATACAACACAAACAAAAGATACCACTCAAACAAATGGAGACTGAAAAGTACTCTTCTAAATAAACACAGAGTTACAGAAGAAATCAAGGAAGAAATAAAAAAGTTCATAGAAACAAATGACAGTGGTAACACAACACAACATCTGGGACACAGGAAGGCAGTGTTAAGAGGGAAATTGCTTTCCATAAATGCACACATAAAAAGATCTGAGCAAGCCCAAACAGATAATCTAACTACACAAGAGCTAATAGAAGGAAAGAAATTATTAAAATAAGAGCAAAAATTAATGAGCTAGAAACAAAGAAAACAGCACAAAAAATAAATGAAACAGAAGCTGTTTTTCAAAGATAAATAAGATTGATAAACCCCTTGCTAAAATCACAAAAAAGAAAGAAAAAGCCCACCTCCATACAATTAGAAATTTATGGTAAAGACTCTGAAGAAAATAGGAATAGAAGAACCCTACATCAACATGATCCAAGATATCATTTACAATAAGCCCTCAGCCAATATAATCCTAAATGGAGAAAGACTGAAAGCATTCACACTAAATTCAGGAAAAAGACAAGGATGTCCATTGTCATCTTTACTATTCAACACAGTGCTTGAAATTCTGGCAAAAGCCATCAGGCAAGAGCAAGGAATAAAAGGAATATGAATTGGAAGGGAAAAAGTAAAGATATCTGTATTAGTTTGGGTTCTTTCAAAAGAAAGATTTAAAGAAACTATAACAAAAGGATCTATTCGGAGGGCTTACAAATCTGAGGACAGAGATAGTCCAAGATGGCGGCTTGCACATGCAAGAGCTAGAGTGTCTGATGGCTGTTCAGCTGTCCGGGACTGCAGGGCAGCCAGTAAAGTCGGCTGTGGATCTTGGTTGTTTGAAGAACAATGGTGAAGATCGGAAACTGAAGATTGGCGCAATTTGAGACTGCAGCAAATCTGTGATGAATATCTACCCTGTGTAGCAAGTTGGCATCCACAGACAATTATGAAGGCAAGAGCTTTCCAGAGGAAAAAGCTGTAACAATCTTCTTCCTTCCTTTTATACAGTTCAGAGTTCCCAGCTGGGCCTCCCACATCTGGGTAGCTGCTCTTCCCTCATTTGCCAGCCCACAAATGATTCACACTCGAATCCAGGCTGGTTCTCAATTCCCAATTTAGGCATAGTTCCCAAACCCTAATCCAGGGTTCCTGATTGCCTCAAGTTGACACAATCTCACCAATGTACACAATATCCCTATTCGCAGATGACATGATAGATACTCTACATAGAAGATGCAAAAAATTCCACTCAAAAACTCTTAGAGCTAATAAATAAATTCGGCAAAGCAGTAAGCTATAAAACCTATACTCATAAATCAATAGTATTTGTATACAGCAATAACAAATCCAATGCGAAAGAAATCAAGAAAATAACCCCTTTCATAATAACAGCAACCACAACAACGATAAAAAAATATGTAGGAATAAATTTCATCAAAGACGTGAAAGACCTATACAAAGAAAATTACAGTACCCTGAAAGAGAGAGATTAAAGAGGACTTTAGAAAGTGGAAAGACATTCCATGTTCTTGATATGGAGAACAAATATTGTCAAAATGGCCATATTCCCAAAGCTATTTTATAGATTCAATGCAATGCCAATCAAAATACTAACTATATTCTTTACAGAACTTGAAAAAAAACTTAAAATTTATATAGAGCCAGAAAAGACAGGAATCTCTAAAGCAATTCTGAGTAACAAGGGCAAAGCTGGAGGAATCACAATCTCAGACTTTAAAAAATACTACAAAGCAACAGTGATTAAACCTACATAGTACTGGCATAAGAACAGACAGGAGGACCTGTGAAACAAAATTGCGGATACTGAAAAAAAAAAAAAAAACTCAAATACCCTCAGTCATCCGATCTTTGACAAAGGGGCCAAAACAATCCATGGGAGAAAAGACAGCATCTTCAACAAATGATACTGGGAAAACTGGGTTACCACATGCAGGAGAATGAAATTTGACCCATATCTGTCACCACACATTAAACTCAGATCAAAATGTATCAAAGAACTGGACATCAAAACAGAAACACTAAGTCTACTGGAAGAAAAAAAAAACTAAAACCCTAGAAGACATAGAGACAGGAAAAGATTTTCTGAACAGATTGCCAACTACACAAGACATCTCAGCAACGGGACTATGTTAAACTAAAAAGGGTGTGCACAGCAAAAGAAACAATCAGCAAGGCGGAGAAGCAACCTACAAAGTGAGAGATCTTCACCAGTAATACTTCAGGCAAAGGTTTAATATGTAGAATATACAAAGAACTCATAAGAAAAACCCCAAAATAAACAACCCCATCAAGAAGTGGGCATCTGAAATTGAAAAAAGCTTCTCAAAAGTACAAATGTCCAGCATACACATGAAAAAAAAAAAATGGTCTTCATCACTGGCCATAGAGAAATGCAAATAAAAACAATGCTGAAGTTTCACCTCACTCCCATGAGAATGGCATACATCAAGAACTCAAAAACCAACAAAATTGTAGGTCAGGATGTATATGAAAAAGGAACTCTCCTCCACTGCTGGTGGGAATACAATCTGTTTCAACCATTATGGAAAGCAGTCTGGAACTTTCTTAGAAAGCTGAGAATAGAAATACCATTTGATCCAGTTCTGCTTTATTGGGAATATTTCCCCTCAAAATAAAGTCAACACACCAAAAGGACACATGTATATAGATGTTTATAAAGCAGCACAATTAATACAGCTAAATCATGGAAGAAACCTACCTGCCCATCAACAGAGGACTGGTTAAAAAAGATGTGGCACCAATACATATTGGAATGCTAGACAGCCATAAAGATAGATATGAAACATTTGAATGAAAATGTTCAATGAGTCAGTAATGTTCAGTAAATGGACCAAAAACAAAAAAACAGACTATACATGGCTGTTTCTCTTATGAAATTCGCAAAAATAATGTCATAAAAGGTTCTTAACACAAGTGACAGGGTAGAAAGAGGGGCAAAGGACTCTTAGGAAAGAGATGAGTATCTGGAAAAAATGGAAAGGGGCATGGATGGGCACTGATTCCCCGAACCCCATATGTTATAGATATGTAATATCTATATGTAATATCAATATGTTATAGAATTTGGAATATATATATATATATATATATATATATATATATATATAATTTTAAAATTAAAATAAAACAATAGCCATGGGTAAAAGTAGAAATTGTAAGAGGAATTGGAAAATAGTTCAGACTGAGTAAACACAAAACCAAACATATGGAAAGGTATGAATGCAGCTAACACAATGCCTAAAAGAAAATTCAAGTTTTCATTAAATGTTGAAATTAGAAGAAAGGAAAATATATAATCAGTAATCTAAATTTATACTCTAAGAAGATATAAAAAGAAGAGCAAATAAACCTGAAACAAGTAAGTGGAAGGTAAAAATAAAGAGCAGAATGGAAATCAATAAAATAGAAACAACAGGAAATACTAATAAAATCAGAAATTGATTCTTTGAGTTATGAATAAAATTGATTAGATTTTCACCAGACTGACAAAAAGAGATAATATATAAATTATCAAGATCAAGAATGGAATGGGTATGAAATTATTAACCCTATGAATGTTAAAAAGATTTTAGAAGAATATTGTGAAAAAATGAGTAAAATCATTCAGATGAGTTTACTGATAAATTTTACCAAATATTTAAGGAAGGGATATTACCAGTTCCATGTAATTTCTTTTAGAAAACAGGTGTATTAGTTTTCCAAGGGTGCCACAAGAGTGTGCCACAAACTAGGTAGCTTAAAAAAACAAAGAATGTATTACTTCACAGTTTAAGAAGTCCGAGAGATTGAAAAGCTGATGCGTTGGTTCCTTCTGAAGGCTGTGAGGGATGAGTCTGACCCAGGCTTTCTCTTGGTCTTTGAGAAAACCATTTCCTGCCAGTGTCTTCCTTCAGATTGTGTTCCTTTTGTCTTTCTGTGTCCACATTTCTTATGAAGACGCTAGCCATGTTGGATTAGCGCCCATACTAAGGGGAGAAAAATAAACTCATTTTTCACTCGATTATCTCCATGGAGACTATCTCCAAATAAGGTCACATTCTGAAGTATTGGGGGCTAACACTTCAACACGCGAATTTGGAGAAGAAAGTACAACTCAACTCGTAAGAGAAGGTGAAGAGAAATGATTCTCCAGCCCACTGGATGGATCCAGTATCACAACCAGTCACTGAAGTGAGACAGGACATCAGAGGTAGACAAAACTGCAGACCAAAATCCCTCATAAAAAATGGTGCATATTTTTAAATAATATTAACAAATTCAATATATAAACATATGTTTGTATACCTTTGACCAAATAGAATTAGCTCAAGAGATTTAGATTAGTTTAACATCTGAAAATGATAATATATTATCATATTAATGAAATAAAGTCCAAAGGCATTTTAAGGAATAGAAGAAAAGCATTTGGAGAAAACAGTACAACTTGACTCATAAGTGAAGGTGAAGATAAACAGTCATCCATATTGGAAGAAAAAAAGAACTCTTCACACAGTAGAAAAAATCTGATATAGTTCTACAAAGAAGTCTATAGAAATACTATACTTAACAATGAAAGTCTATAACCTTAGGATGTTCATGTTCATCACTTCTTACCAACACTTTTACTGAATGCACTAGCCAGAAATAGGTTATGAAAAATAAGTAGATAAATAATAAAAGGCATAAAAATGGGTAGAGACAAAACTATCCTTATTCACAGAAGATATGTGTAGAAAATTTGATGAAATTTTTAAAAACTACTAGAATTAGTGAGTAGATTCATAAAATTGTAAGATATATGCAAAAATCACAACTATTTCTATATACTCTTAATAGAATCAATTTAAATATGAATTTAAGAAAATTCCCCATCATAATGGCAACAAAATAAAACAACTTAGCAACTATCAACAAAAGAAGAATAAGATTCTAACAACAATTTTTTGGGAAATCTCAGTAAGTGGGGTGCCCAGTCACCAGGCTTCTCTGCCGGCCTGGAGCTTTTCTTTGTTTATTCTCTTCTCCTTCTCTAACAGAGACCTGTTTAGTTCTCCTTCTAGCTTCACAAGCCAGACGTTTTCACTCTTTCTATTTCTTTTTCTTTCTCTGACAGCGACCAGCCTGAGTTTCTTTGCTTCTTCACCAAAGGTTTTTCTTTTCTCTTTTGTTTGGTTCAATAAACTGTTCCTAGCATTTAAAAAATTTTTTTCACCAAGTGGAGAAACATACCATACTAATACCATACTAATAAGTTGAAAACCTCAATATGTGGCAATTTTACCTAAATTGATCTACAGATTCAAATGCAATCTCTTAAAATTCCTGCTATAAAACTAGAAAGTTGTTTCTAACAAGAATATGAGAATGCAAAACATTTGTATTAGCCAATATCAATTTTAAAAAATAAAATTGAGGGATTCACGTTTATTTAAAAATTCAGTAAAGTACAGAATTCAGGTCAGAATGGTATTGGTGTAAAAATAAACATGTTAGATAAGGGAAAGATAGGGCACAAAAAAACCGGTCTTCATACTTATGGACAGGGGAATCAACGGTAGAAAAGATTTTCTTTTCAGGAGGAAGTGCTAATATAACTTAATATGCTATGTAAAAGAGAAGTTAGGCTCTTTTCTTACACCATGTAAATCTTTAATTTAAATCGATGGTAGACTTCAATGTAAGAAGTAAAATTATACAACTTCTAAAAGAAAAATCTTTATGGCCTTATATTTGTAGCAAATATATGATCCATAAAAATATTGGTAAATGCACTTCAATTTAAAATTTTTCCTTTCAAAAACATAGCAGTAAGAAAATACAAAAGGGTTGGGTGTGTAACTCAGTGATTGAGCCATTTTCCTAGAAAGTGTGAGACCCAGGTTTGATTCTCCAGCACCACATAACATCAGTAACTGGGTTTAGTGGGGCATAACTGCTTCCAATATACTACAGGCTTCTGAACTGGATCTTTTTTACAACAAAGGACATTATTAGGACAACTGGAGAACCTCAAGTTTTTATGGAAATAACGTATCATTGTTGGTTTCCCGATGCTAATGGTTGTATTGGGGCTATGTAGGAGAATGCTCCTCTTTGTAGAAAATACGAAATTATTTCGAGTTTTGGAGACTCATATGTTCAGTCTACTCTCAAGTGCTGTTGGGAGGACGGTCTTTGTATTATACTTGCAACTTTTCTGTAAATTTGAAATTGTTTCAAATTTCTACAGAAACCTGTGTTGGTGGGTAGTATGGTTTAATGTTTACTTTGGGTTTGTGGGTTAATAGGACCAAGTAGAACAAAATGGAAGGGATAGGGAGGTGGGTGTCACGTGTTACTTGTAGGACTCTAGTTATGTAAGACTGGAAACCAGCCTGTTTACCTTGCAAGATGCAAGGAGGAGCGTTCCACCTGCTCACTGCACTAATGTGCTCTCTTCATCCCAGCAAACAGCAGGACGCCAGTAATCAAACCAAATAAGCCCGGTGAATGGCGCTGGGGAATTTTGCTTGCACACAGAAGGGGCGATTTAAGTAATTAGCCAGTCTTTACGGCCCTGATCGTTTCCCAGGCTCAGCAGGGTGGGAGGAAGCACAGGCTGCTGTGCAATACAGCTATCCTTCATTTTCACACTCTCTTTTCCGAACTCAAGCTTCAAACCATGCCCAGAGAGGACACTTCTCCTTAGTGTCTCTCAGTGTTCCAGATGGGAAGAAGCTGACGGCTGAGCCAAAGCAGCACATGCTGACAAGGTTTTGTCTCATTTCGAGCTGCAATTGTTTGTTTCTTAATGAAAGCAGCTTCATTGTTTTTCCAGGTTATAAAAGTAATCCATGATTGTTATTAAAATAAACTTACACAAAAACAAATAAGGCTAACTAGAGAGTAAGAAGTTAAAAATTATTCATTTTCGTCTCAATCAAAGAAACCTATGGCTCTTATTTGAGTATATGATCATTCAAGATTAAAGTATAAGTAAAATATGACTGTTGTAAACAGGCTGCATTATGAACTTTTACTCTCTCATGAGCAACTTGACATGCTAATAAGCCCAAGTCCATGACATCATACCATAAAGAAGCTGTTGCCTAGACAACCCAGTAGCAAAACTGACAAAAGACTTGAGAAGTCTTTATGGGAAATATCCAAATATTGAAAGAAGCCAGATGTGATGGCACATGCTTGAAAATCCAGCACTCTGAGAGGCTAAGGTAGGAGAATCATAGGTTCAGGTCCAGCCAGGGGAACTTAGTGACTCAAGCTATACTTTGCAGCCCCCCCGCCCCCCCCCAAAAAAATTAGAAGCCTTCTTCAATATTTGGATATCATTGCATTTTTGTTTTCAGGACAATGTAAGATTTCGTCATGCTACTCAGAACAGCATGCACTTTAAAATTTATGAATTGTTTCTGGAATTTTCTGTGTAACATTTTATCATGGCTGAACACAGGTAACAGAAACTTAAGAGAGTGAGACTGTGGATGAGAGAGGAATAGAATTGCTGACCTATCCACATAGCTGTGCTCAGATTCAGCAGACACCTTCAATTCTTTTCCAAAGTGGTTGTACCAATTTACCTGCTTATGACATGTATGAAACGAATTGCTCCATACCCTTCCACCATATACTGTTGTTTGTCTCTTTCACTTCAGCTGTCCTGGTGGTGGATACACTGTTGTATCACATTGTGGTGATAGCATTAGTCTCCCTGGTAACTTAATACAACTGAGCTTGCTTGGCTGCCTTCCTCCCCACCCTCTTTCTTGTTACTAGAAATGAAATCTAACCCATAGTCTTTGCACTGGTGGGATCAAGTGCTAGAATTGCTGGAATTGTTGCTTCCTGAGAACTCACAGCGGGTTCTACGCCAGGAATTTTTCTTGGCAAAAGGAAGCTGCCTATTCAAAGTCATGCTCCCTCCCTAGAACGGTCCCACTTCGCATCTTGTGACTGCTCCATATAAAGAAATAAAGGCCATCCCTGACCCCACCTCAATAGCAGAGAAACTGAAGAGCCTGCCCAGCTCTGGCAATCCCTACAACCTGGCTGAAGCCCCTATCCCAACTACATTACAGTTCTCATTTCTGCTACACCTGGTCTTTCTTCCCTTCTCCCTCCCCTGTATTGTTAAACTTCCTGAACTCAAATCTCCATTTCAAATTACTTCTCCAGAAGGTCTGATCTAAGGCATTCACTTAAGAAAAAGAATCCAAAATGCATGTCAAGTGACTGAGGTCAACAGCAGGCTTTATGGAGAAGGTGAATTCTTGAAGCTGTGAAATATCTATGATTTTGGAAAAGGCAACAAAATCTTGCCAGGTGTGGAGCCACCAGGGAAGCATCAGGTTAAAAACAGAAATAAGTAAAGGAAGTTAAGGAACCATTCACAATTAGCTTACACAGAGCAGAGTGGTGGTGTTAGGAGGCAGAAGCACCAGTTAGAGACTAAGGACAGTTGGTGGAAGAAAAAAAAAACCCTTACCATGAATTTGTTTTAGTAAAACAAAGATCCTGTGATTATTCAACAAGTGATTAACAAAGATAAAGGTGTTTCTTGACAAATCTGGCAACAAGTCACACGACTGATTGTAGATGACACAAGTAGCTTAAAACCAACATGGGAGATACAGCTACATGTGTGGAGAAAGGTACAACCACCCAGATGGCAAGAAGTTCACAGGATGAACTTCAGAAGAGGGCTGTCTTCCTGCATTTGAAGGATCACCAGAAGAGGACTCAGGCGTACTCAGCCAGGCAACCTGCAGCTCTCAAGGAGGCAAGACTCAGCAAAGTGCAAGGAAACGTTCTAAAGCAGAGCTATGCAGCAGTGAACTGGGCTTCTGCTCGCCAGAGAAGAGTTCACGTCCCTGGGGCTTTACTCAAAAGGCCACGCTCACTGTTATCAAACCGAAGAGAAGCACAGCAATGACTGGAAGGTTTAAGGCTTGTTTTTTTTTTTTAATTTCCCTTTTAAATTTTTGCAAAATTAAAAAAGAAAATCTTAGCTCTGCCAAGAAAGAGCTAGCTGACTTTTAGTGACTTCTAGAAACAGATAAATATTTTCAAGTTGACTCAAAGGATTCAGTCTGCAAGCATGGAATAAAGCTGGTCAAATTGACCCAATGGGAAACATTAATGATTGGGCATTAAAAAAAATAAAGTGAAATGTTTTATTCTATTTCCCATTAAAATAGAAGCGACAATGTACTGTCTCTTGCCACAAGAAGGGAGCAGTAAGGTGTGAGTATGTGCTTCACTTTCATCCAAAGCTCATTTTCAAACTGGAGCTCTTCGCTGCCATCTGGCTGTCAGTAGCTCACTTTTACTACACGGAGCCTGTGCTCCAAGGGAAGAAAGTGTGGTTTCCTAGCAGCAGAAGCCAAGACCTCAGTATCTCCCGCTAGTACCTTTCCCCTCATTGCCATGCCAGGGAGATGAAGGGTGTGCCATGGATCATGCTATGCCAAGTTAAAGTGGATTAAGAAATGCCTAGCACGTCAGTAAGGCACAGTTTTGGGTGTGTCTGTGAATGACTGCCATGAACGCCCATGAACTGAAGGCAGAAGGCCTACACCAGATGTGAGCAGCTTCAACCAGCAGACGTGTAGCCCACATGGAACAAAAAGGAAAGAAGAAAATGTTCCCACCCTGGAAGAGCTCCAGTCTCTGCCACTGGCATTAGATATTCACCTCTGAGTCTTCAGCCTTCCGACCCAGACATCACACCAGTGATTCCGTGTTGCCCTTCCCGGTCTCCAGCCTTTGCTTGATGCTGCATTTTTATACCTGTGCCCCAAGGTTTCAACCTTGGATTGATCTTCTGTCCCTGACTCCATGGTTCAGGGACTTCCTTCTTTTTGTCTGAGGAGCAGTTGGGTTGTTTAGCCCTCCTACATGTAGACAATTACTTTGGACTCCTTTTTATGATCAAATAGACTGCAGATTCTTAAGCGTACCTCACGAATCCTCTTACGTTATTTCTACTTAGTTTCCATTAATTCTGTTTTTCTAGAGTCCTAACTTATAGAAAGGGCACTCAGGGCTCTGGCCATGACAAAAGCAGCGACTTTGAGTTAAACTAGAGGACTTTCCTTTAAGTTTACAGTTAAAACTGGACTCGGTCAACTTCAGGCTTGGAAAGAAGCCATTAGCATTGGGAATTTTGATGGTGCCTCAGTTTCCTTCAGGTGTTGGTCTTTTGGAAGACAATTTTTTCTTTTAGAGTAGAAAAAGACTCTGTGGCATGGTGTTGTATTTATAGAACATTTATTTTTTATTATAGTTCTAAAACAAATTTCTCCTTTTTCAGTACTTCTTTTTCTTTCTCAAGTTTGATTTTATTACATGAATACTTCTCCTCCTGGTCCCCAACTACTTTTATGCAGACTGTGATTCATGTGTCTTACTTGAGAAATAGATATTTTTGGTTCATACTAAAAAGAAATGAATACAGGAAAGTTGGCTCAGCAGCTCCCTCCTATTGCACACCTCCATTTTTTACATGTATGACACTTGCTCCCATAATGCCAAGTGCCTTTGCTGTGTGTGCATCAGAATTACCTGTGAGTACAAGTCTCTGGTCTAGTGCACACTAGAGGGTTAAAAGTTCACATGGTGACTAATGTGCCTTCCTTAGATTTCAGGCCTCTATTCACATGCCTAGAATCAGTTTTGCTACTGTTGCAAGGCTAAAAACCACAGAAGTCAGGAAGAGAAAACAAATGTTCTGTGGGGAATTTCACATTCAAGAGAAAAGTGCTCTTTCAGCAAACAGAGGCTATGACCACAACTGTTTTTACAAGAGATAAGAGAAAAGCAACGTCAAGGGACAGCTTTGGAAATGTTTAAAGACAAGGGCAAACTCTTCAAAATAGGTATAAGCATGACTCATCAGCAGTGAAGTTTTCATCTCTGGTTTCTTCAACCTAAAGGAAATAAGAATTTGCAAGAGATGTTCTCTCCAAGGACACCTGCATCCTGTTGTCTAGGGATTGGAAAGGAGGAAATTTCACTTCAAATGCCTTACTGGGAAAGCAACAAAGCTATGTGTTCAATCGGACTTGTGTTTTGCAAGCAAGGAGCTTCTAGAACAGTGCTACTCCCCTTCAGATCCATGCACAGAAGCCAGTGTGATGTTGGCCTGTTAATGCATGAAGGTAGGGCCTTTAGTTCAACTTTCTGGGGACCAGTGGCCACAGCTTGCAATGCACACCTCCACCATCACTTCAGTGCCCATAATTGGTAAATTAATGGCCACGAGAAACTAGGTAATGTAATGTGTTAGTGTCTTGTCCACCCTCCCGCCCACTCTTACATAATTTTTTAAAAATTAACATATATTTATCCAATTGTTTGGTGGCATATTTCAATGAAGTAAGAACAGCAAACAAAATGTAACCTGGAACAATTCTCTTCATTAGTCTTCTATATCCAATGCCTACTCTCCTGGGAATTTACTATTTTTACTTTCTTACAAATTTTGGTCAAGGGTATCACTATTGTTAGAATATAATTTGTCCAACGACAATTTATAATGAGGCTCAATTTCTTGACATAGCAGTCCTGGAACAAGGAAACAGTGGGATTTAGGTCATGGGGACAGCACTCTCATGAACAGATGAATGAGTGTCACAGATGAGTTCTTGCTCTCAGTGCACTGGACTACCTCCTCTGAGAGCAGGTTGCTAGAGTGCAAGGTTACTCCTGTGCCTTCTCTTCTTTGTACATCATCTTCTGCCATGTGTGGAATAGTCTGAGGCTCTCACCAGAAGGCAATAAGGCGCCATCACCAGGCCCTTGAGCTTCCTTGCCCCCATAACCAGAAGCTAAATATATCTCTTTATAAGTGTCCCACTATTAGGTATTATATTCTTGCAAAGGAAAAGGAACTACATGTATATAAGAAATATGAATATACAGATGAATGCTACATGTTCTCACTTGCATGTGGAACCTAAGTAAGTCAAATTCACAGAAACAAAGAGTAGAATGACAGTTACCAGAGACTGAAGAAGGTGTCAGAGAAGGAGTGGTGTGTCAGAGCAGAAGAGATATATTGGTAAACTGGTAAAAAGTTTTCCTGAGACAGAAGAATAAGTTATGATGTTCCATTGCACAGTGGCTATAATTATTTAATCAGAATAGATTTTCCACTGAAAAATAGCTAAAAGATAGAATTTAAAATGTTCTCCACCACAAATATATGATAAAATATTTGAGGTGATAAGTCTACTAATTAGTCTTATTTGATTAATCTGCATTACATACATGCATGGAATTATCACAGTTTATCTCAAATATATACAATTACCTGCTAATTAAAAATAAAATAGAACCTCTAACAAGTGCCAAGAAAGGAACTAGCAGGAGAGACTGTTGCAGTGGAGAGGAAGGTGGTGATACTCAGCACATGTGGAAAGAACATGCTATGAAAGGTGGAGAGGCCCTCAGGGGAGGGGAGCCAGGATAGACAGGAGAGCTTTGCAGGGGGCTAGGAGTGAACACCTAGGAAGCCATTGGACTGTTAGGACCCCCTTGCTTCCAACTTCTAGCATATAATTCAGTGGGCTCTGCATTCCCTCCACACATCCTCATACAGGCTAGAGAAATGACTCAGCTAGGCCATTAAATTGAAGTCCTTGGACCATAAAAAAAAAATGAAAAGATGTAATCTGAAACATATAGGCAGTGAAGACTGTAAACAGAAAAACAAGAAAGAAACTGGCTACAACAGCTGATGGATGACTCAAAGAGAAGCAAACTCATGACTATGGGAGTGCAGGAACAAATTGAGGGCAGAAGAAAAGGCTTGACAGACATGTTCAATGAAATTATAGAAGAAAATTTCCAAAATCTAAGGAAAGAAAGGACCATTGACTTACTGCAGGTGTTTAGAACTCCAAAGAACTTTGACCAGAAGAGAATATCTCCACAACACATTATAATTAAAATCCTAGAGCCCCAACACAAGGAGAGAATATTAAAAGCTGTAAGAGAAAAACAGATGGTGACTTATAAAGACAAGCCCATCAGGATAATCGCAGATTTCTCAACACAAACTCTAAAGGCTAGGACGTCATGGAGCAATATCATCCAAGTGATAATAGAGCATAAATGCTGATTTATCCTGTTTATATTTAATATCCGATAATCCAGTCTCAAAGTGTTCAAGCTGGTTACTTATTCTTTCCTGTGAGTTTTTCCTATCTTGGAGTTCAGTTTCATAGTTTCTCTATCTCTGCTGAATTGTTCCCTAATTTCTTGAATTGCCTTATCTGTTTGTTTCTTCTTTGTGTTCCTCTCACTTCTTATTGATAGCTGCTGTTGCTCCAAGTATGCCTGTTTTGAGCACTATGCACATTTCTTTTATGTCATCTGTGAGTTTCTGGGCCCAGAAATCAGCTCCTTTTGCCTTTGTTTCCTGTGGTTCTGCTGTTTCAAGATCCCTATGATATTGGCTTCTAAGGTGTCAGGCCCCTTTGTGGGTAATTTATTACCTCATTTCTTCATGGTTCTGTTACACTTAATTGATGGGCTTTATGTCTATTCCAGATATGCTATTAGACTGTTTCTGCTTTAAGTGTTACCTTGAGTTCATTCGGGGTTTAGTTGATGACTATTTTCAATTTACTTACCTATTAATTTTGAAGATATTTTCAATGTCCAGCCTTCTGTTGAGAGTTTAATCTCTTCCACTCTTTGGTGAAAGGAGAACAGAATACAGAACTATTTGTTAGCATATCTTGGATATGAGGATCATTATCAATGTCACACTTTGAATAAAGATTTAATTTACAATACTGTCTAATATTAACAACTCAGTGGCAGATCCTAGCAGCTAATTCAACACTATAACCATTCTACCAAAACATTAATAGGTGCAATATACATTCACTATATATCTAACTAAACTTAATAGTGGCTTATTAAAGTGTACTATTTATATCAGCAGTATAACACAGACATTAAAATAGTAGAGCTCTATATTGCTTGTCTAGGCCAACCCAAACCACTAGGGGTTGCCCACTTTTATTAGGTCCATCCACTATACTCTTTTTAGCAATGTGATTTACGTTTGTGTTGACATTTACACTTGTCAACTAGTAGCTATATACTTATGCTAATCAAATATTGATATACACCCACTATACATTTAGCCTTCTAATTTATGACCTAAACTACCAGTGGTGGTTTTCATATACAATGCTTGGTGGTCTACTAAAAGAATTTGTTAATAGTACCATTATGTTGTTGATATTAATGTATCTACAAAGCTACATTACTAATTTATTACTAGCAAAATAATATACAGATTATAAGTCTCAACTGGTCTATCTATATGGTTATAAATCAGTGACTCTCAACAGTTCTACTTATAAGGGAAACTGGAGTAGAAAGAAAGCAGACTATGATTAGAAGTTAGCTTTAGGTATAAAACAGAAAGCAGAGGTATATCTACACGATAGTGAGTGGTCTCTCACTGCTCCTTCCTCAGTCAGAGAGCAACTCGTATAGAACAACACTTGAAGCAAGATTCAAATAAGTCAGGGAGAACTGGAATCAAAATCAAGAGAGTGGCACTTCCAGACCTACAAAAAGATTTATGATACTATACTTAAAAAGTTATTCAAGAGAGGTAGGAATTCAAAAACTATCAAATAAAGAGACAGAAGGATATGAAAAGATGAAAAGAAAGGAGAGGAAAAGGGACAGAAAAGAGAAAGAAAAGAAAGAATAAAGAACAAAGAAAAAGTATATAAAGAAGTAGGAAAAAATTAAGAAAACATGATCAATTTTGGGAAAACTATGAAACTAAACAAAAAAGATAGAATACAAACCAAAACACAAAATTTAAAAAATCAGTTATTCTTCCCACCCCCTGTATTATTTGAATGTAAAGGTTTTCAGGGCGGGTCTTGCAATCTGGCAATATGACAAATTCTACTGAGCTACTGATTCTGGAGGTTTCCTCTTTGTCCTTGCATTGTTTACAGCTGCTTTCTGTGGCCTCTAGATAAAAGGGTCTGCCCAGGACGGCTTCATGCTAAGATAAAGCATGGCAGGTGATGGGCTGGGACCTGGGGGGACCTCTGGTGGGGTCTGGTGTGGCAGACGATAGGCTGGGGTCCTGGGAGTCCTGGGCCTGGGGAGACTTCTAGGTGGGGTCTGTCATGGCACACAATGGTCCTTGGCCAGAGGAGACTTCCATGCAGGCCACCAGAATTTTTGAAGATGAATTCTTTGACACCTATTTGAGTTGATAGGGTTTGTTATGTTAAATTTTATTCTTTATGTTTTTTAAAAATCCTAACTTTTACACACGAGTACAAAAACCAGATATGGAAATTAGCAGGATAAGGTTTAAGATTATAGCTCATAGCCACTAATATGCCCATCTTCATAACATAGATTTGCCAATAAATTTTTAAATATGATCCCAAAAACATGAGAAACAAGGAAAATATTTAATGAATTTCATCAAAATTTAAAATTTTTGTGCATCAAATAACACTCTGCAGAAGTGAAAAGACAGTCCACAAATGAGGCAATGTACTTGGAAACTCTATTCAGTGTCTAGTACTCTATGTTTCCTTAGGTTCTCTGGCTGGCATCCATTAATTATAGGGCTAACCTGCCAGCCAATGCCTTTTCTTCTGTCCTGCTTCTCTTGACTGGATCCTACTTTCCTGTCAGCTGAGCTGATTCCACCAACGTGTGTCACTGTATGTTGTCTAAGCTAACTCTCAGTAGCCAAGCTAATTTTCTTCTGCCTGAAAACATTCCAGTTCCAGGCACCAAGTAACTAGAAATTATCTTGTAGCTCAAGTCTCTTGGAATTATCCAATCTAGCGTCTTCTGAGCTGCTTACCTTGCTTGTCTTTCCCTTCCTGCAGAAACCACAGTGAAGGCTCTGCCTGCTCCTTACTTCATTCCTGTGCCTCCTGACCTCCCTGTGTACCTCTGTGGCCCTGTGTGTTGTGGTATCTTTTCTCCCTTGGATGGTATTACCCTTTCTGTGTGTGTTAGTTACTTTCTCATCTCTGTGACTCAATACCCAACATTCACAACTTAGGGAGGAAAGGTTTATTGTAGCTCACAGTTTCAGAAGGTCTCAGTCCATTCACAGGTGGGCAGCAGGGCTGGAGCAGGGGCAAGGCCAGAGCCAGAGCTCCAGGCAGAGCTCCTTACAGCAGGGTGGAAAAGAAAGAAACTAAGAGGTAGGGCGGGACCAGCACATGCCCCTCCCTGGTCAACCCCTAAGCACCTACCCCTTCCAGCCAGGCCCCACCTCCCAACCCTACACAGTGTCCATAGAGACATGAGGCTTTTGGGGACACTCCAGATCCAAACCACCACACTTTGTTATCACTCATTTACCTCTACCAATTAAAACACTGGAGATAAGTATCCAGAATCTACAGAAAGTTTTTACAATTCAACAACAAAAACAACTCAATTTAGAGACAATCAAAGAACTTAAATTAACATTTTTCCAAAAAAGATACATAAATAGCCAACAAGCATGGGGGAAAAAACACAAAATCATTAGTCACCAAAGAAATGCAAACCAAAACCATAAGAATATATAAAATGTGAATAAAGTTAGTGCCCATAAATTGTACAATTACTAGTGGTAAATTGGTAACTTTATGTAACACAGTATATGTGTGTTTGTGTGTGTTTGAATTAGGGTTCTCCAAAGAAACAGAATCAATAGAATTTATGTCTCTTTCTTCTCTCTTGCTTATTTATTATGAAATACTGACAGGGCTTATATGGCTGTGGTGGCTAAATCCTCCAATGGACCAACTGCCAGCTGGAGACCCAAGAGCTGGTGCTGAAGGTAGAAGGCCTGAGAGTCAGAAACTGACAATACAGATTCCAGTCTAGGCCCAAAGGCCTGATAACCAAGACAGCACAAGTAGAGGAAGGTTGATGTCAAGCAGTTAATTCTTCCACATTTTGTCTTTTTATTATATTTGAGTCCTAACACTTTGATGATATCAACCCACAATGACAAGAGCTGTCTCCATCTACTTTACACACACTGCCAGTTCAAATGCTAATCTCTCTTGGAAACACCCTCACACACAACCAGAATAATGCTTCATCAACTGTCAATTCTAGAGAAAATGTAAAGTGTTGCAGCCATTGAAAGTGTACAACAGTTCTTCAAAATACTAAACACAGAGTTACCATTTAACCCAGGAGTTACACTCCCAGATATATATATATATATATATATATATATATATATATATATATCCAAGAGACATGAAAATATGTCCACTCGATAACTTGTATACAAATATTCCCAGAAACACTATTCAGAACACCCAAAACATAGAAACCAAATGCCTATCGACTGAAGAATGCATAAGCAAACATGGTATGAAGTACAATACACATGAAAACACATATGAACTCTGCAAATGCTATGCCAAGAAAAAAGAACAAAAGCCAACCGCAAAGTCCGTGTCCTGTATTGCTTCTCTTATGCAAAGAATCTGGAACACTCAGCACTTTGAGAGGCTGAGGTAGGAGAATCACAAGTTCAAGTTCAGCAATTTAGCAAGATCCTGTCTTAAAAATCAAAAATAAAAAAATAGACTAGGAATGTAAGTCAGTGTGAAGGCCCTGGGATCAAACTCCAAGTAACATAAACAAAACAAAACATCTGAAACAGACAAACAGCAAATAAAAGAATATTTGTCTTTGTTAAAAGCTGGGCCCACTGAAGAGCACAAAGCTTCTCTGGGAATGAAAAAAAAACTCTAAAACTGACTGTCATGGCTCCAGAATTCTGAATATATATATATATATATATTTTAAAAACACTGAATTGTATGCTTTAAATAGGGGTGCAGCATGAATTATCAACAAGTCAAATAGTAATCAGTGCTAGCGTGGCTGCGGGGAGAAAGGAACCATCCTGCACTGTCGGTGGGAATGTAAATTCGTACAACCACTCTAGAAAGCAGTATGGAGAGCTCTCAAAAGACTAGAAATAAACATCCCCTTCGATCCAGTGACACCCCTCCTGGGAATATTTCCAAAAGAGACCAAAACAGCACACAACAGAGATACATGTATACTCATGTTCATAGCAGCACAACTAACAATAGCTAAAATATAGAAGTCACCAAAATACCCATCAACAGACCATGATACACAAACTGTGGTATTTATACACAATGGAATACTATGCATCTATAAAGTCCAACAGCATGGAGGCTTTTACAGGCAAATGGAAGGAACTTGAGAACATCATGCTTAGTGAAGTGAGTCAGAAGCAGAATGTGGAACATCGAATGGTCTCTCTGATATGAGAGTCCCAGATCACAGCTCCTATGGAACTTAAAATGAAAAACAAAGTAAAACAAGGGGGTAGGCTAGGGGAGGAGGGAGGGAGTGGAGGGTAGGGGTAGGGACAAAAGGAGAGTGGGAAAGCCCTTGTCACTTTGATAATATACGTATGTGTATAAAATGCTCAATTCCATTGTAAACCTTAAATTTTGCACCTATACATATCAATAAAATTGAAAAAAAGATGTGAATTATATCTCCATGAAAACGTTACAAAATAAATGCAGTCTCATTACCATACCAAGAAATGCAAGCCTGGTTGTGCACAGGATACCAGTGGTGGAGCCTTTATGATTTGTATGCACTCAGGAGGGCACTGAATTGTGAGCAATTATCACAGTTCAGTATGTCCAGGGCATTCTCCCAAAACTCTCCATCCTAAGAACCTGAATCTGACTACACCAGTCTCCACATGGTAATTTTAGACCAGTAAAAATTTCTAACCACCAGGTTCACCTAATTCATTACCACTTAACTTCCAGCTTCTCCGTCTGTCTCTCTATCCCTAAGGCAGAGCGGTGCTTTGTAATCCAGCCCAGCCTTCAACTCATCACAACCTTCCTGGTTCCACCTCCTAAACACTGGGATTACAGGTATGCTCCACAACTCCTGATTTATGTGGGACTGAGGAATTTAACCCAGGAACTTGCACTTGGTAGGTAAGCACTCTAACTACTGAGATACATTCTAACCCCCAGCTTTTCTCCACATAATGCACAGCACTTGAAAGGCTGAGGAAGGATGACTGCCAGGAATTCAAGGCCAGCCTGAGCTCTACAGTGAGTTCAGTACCAGCCTGGACTACAGAGCGAGACTCTGACTCAAAAAAAAAAAAAAAAAAAAACCAGGATGAGAGAAACGTGGCACTCTTGGGGCAAATGCATTTACAAAGCAAACTGCACAAAGGTTATTTAAAACGTGTATTTTGTGGTTAGTGGATTAAGTAAGCAGGAAAGAAGGGCAATTTTCAAAGGCCATGCCTCATCCAAATACCTGTTGAAAATACTGTTTATCCTATTGTAAACTGAATTTTTTGATTGCTCTTATAAAAAGAGAGCCTACTGATCAATAAATAAAGGATCCACTTGTAAGGAAAATGCACTTAGCATTCACGAAGGAAAAACATGTCAAACTAGGATTTAAATATGAAAAAGAGCTCATCTTCCCACAAGAGATATGCAAATTAAAACCACTTCAAACTTCTATATATCTCCTGTCAAAATGGCAAATATTGGAAAGCTTACTTGCGTGGCGGATTTTCAGAAGAGGGTAAAAATAAGCCTACGTTGGTGTGAAAGTCAGCACAGTCTCTCTGAAAGATAATCGGCAGCACCGGACATCATCAAGGGCGCATGCCCGGGACCTAGCTATTCACCTTGTTAGGAGTCACGCTGCAAATGCACGATTTTTTTTCTCAGTCTTTTCTCCTCCTTGTCCTAATCTCCACTCTGTGCCTCAAATGCAGTCAATATGGGGTAATAATTCCCTTAAACTCTGTGAAATTTTTTACTATAGGAATTGACAGCTCAAAAAAAGAAAGAAAGAAAGAAAGAAACCTCCTACATGCCTTAATAATTAAGAGAAACCTTAAAAGTTCCTTCTACGAAGGTTCACAGATATCAGAGTAATAAATGAAGCGCTCAAATACTGCACCTTAGGTCGGTTAATAACCCTGTTTAACCAAAACTGGCATCGCAGACTAAAACTCAGCCATCCGCATAGGTGCTACCTTGGCGCCCCCTACTGGCCAAAGGTAAAACCAAGCGTAAAGAAAATTTTAATCAATACAAATTTTGCATTTCCTTGGACGTTCTGTTTACATTGCCTTTCCTCCAATTCTCACCTCTTTCTTTCATCAGGCAGGCTTGTCTCCTGCTTCTTGGGAATGATCAGGATCTCCTGATATTCTGAATCTCAGCTACTAAGGAGATTCGCTCCTTTCATACCCTGTTGCAAAGTTGTCTGTGCTTTCTCCCTTCAATTCTATTTTCTCTTCCAGTTCACCCACCTGTCTGGGTACTGTTATACCCAGAACGCATAATCCCCAAAGGCCTCCAGGAGACCGAGCATGATGCAAAAGCAAAAGAGCCTTTATTTCGGGCTTAAGCTCGGGCTCTCAGACTTCAACACAGTGGATACGTACTGAGAGCCTCGAGCTATTGCGAAGCAGGGTTTTTATGGAGTAGGAGAAGGGGTGGTTACAAGCCAGCACAACGCAGGTGTAGCGCGTGATCATAAGCTCCAATTACATTTTGAGAATCAGGTGAGTTTACAAGACCCACATGGGATATAAACTGAAACTCGGGCCTATCAACTTTTCTAAGGGCCTGAGGCCTATAATTTGTTTGTCCCGGGTCTTTCATTTCTCCCTTGACTTATACCGGAGACCCAATCATGGGTCGATATTGCTTTCTCAAGGGATCTCTAGTCCCCGCCTGTTCTGTAAAACATCAAACTGCTGGTTGCCTCGTATTAGAGCAGCTATGCCCGTCCCAAGCCCTGCCGCCATTAACTGCGGCTGGGCATTTAAAGTGGCTGGCTTGTGAGGCTGGGAGGATGGGGGTTAGGACTAGACATGCGGTTAGCAGAGCAACAAAAATCACCAGCGGCGCACCTTGAGCTTAAGCAGGGTGCTGTTCTTTGCTCATCTTCCATCTTGGCTCAGTGTCTCTGGTGGGAGGGTTCTCTAGAAGGGCCTCCTCGGGGCATGTGGAGTATACGGCCTTTAGGCAGGACCACACTTCTTCATGAGCCTCAGCTAACATTTCAAAAGAATCAAACAATTGTTTATTATCAAATTCAGCAACTAGTTTGGCCCTCAAGGTAGGTAGCATAGGAGGGGACTTGCCATACATTAGCACATAGGACGTCAGTCCCAGAGTATAGGGTGTGTTGCAAACCCTATATAAAACAAAGGGAAAGAGAGCCACCCAACCCCGCCAGTCTCCATGGTTAATTTAGTAACCATCCTTATGATGGACTGGAGCATCCCTCTATTCATTGCACCTTATTATGGTTTGGATCTGGAATTGCCCTCAACATCCTCATGTATTTGGGTATTGTGGAATGCCAATGGAACCCTGTGCTATTAAGAGGTGGGGCCTGGCCAGGACAGGTGGAACACTTGGCCTTGACCTAGAAGGGCTGGATTACTGAGACAGGACCTGGAAGGGTACATGCTAGTTCCACTGTTCCTCCTCACTTGGCCGTCTGCCATTCTGTGAACAGCTGAACCTCTGCCATGTGCTTCCACTATTGCCAGCCACACGAGTGGACTGAGACCTGAAACTGTGAGCTAAAATAAATCTTTCCTCCCTTGCATTGTCGACGCTGGGCATTGTGTTCCAGCAATTCAACAATAACTAGGACACCTCTGTAATAGCAGCTATTGCAATACATTTGCTTTTACAATGTTTTATCGTTTACTCCCCCTAAAAGATGAAAAACCCCAATGTAACAATATATTCTCTCAAGCTTTGTAGAATAAATAGTTGGTATTCACACAGAGACTGGAATTAAATTAGTGCCTTCAACTAAAAAGCTGCTAATATATTTATGATGTTTTTAATGGTAGATTTTAGAGAGCATTTAATATACTTACTGAGGAGGTAAGATGTGGGTGGAGTTATTTGCAATAGCAAAGATTCTTACTGCATTAAATATGGCTCCCTCCCTCCCTTCCTCTCCTTGCTTCCTTCATGCGTGCAAGTGAAGCCACCTACAAAAGTGAGCAGATCTTGACCTGCATTGTTTTCTCTCTCTTAGTAAGCCCTGCAAGTATTAAAGTAAAACTTCCAAAGAAAAACAATGTATCATATATGCATGTTATATTATTTGTTGGTAGAGTTCACATGCCAAGGCCAATTTTTGTAATGGTGGTCCCAATTTTGCTAATGTATATTCTATTTAGGAAAATATACTTCCCCGCTAATAAACATTTAACATTCAACAAAATGTAACTCCAATTTCAAAACAAAAGGACTTTCCAAATCTCAGTAGCAAAGTGCTGCCTCTAAAATTCCTTCCAGCAAGTACAGTCCTTATTCTCAGCGACAAGCAGCTGTCTCTTTTTCTGCTTCCTCTAGCTTCTATTAACTCAATGCCCTGAGACATTTTGGCAAGAACCGCAAAGTGGCTTAAGGTTTCTCCGAATGTAATTTTAAGGAGGACAGGCAGCATTCTTTTCTTAACTGCTTATCAATATCACGATGTGTGTTGTTTGACTACCAGCCAAAGATAAAGATACTTTGTACACATTAAAGACACAAGTTCACTTCTAGTATGTCATGTGTGCCAAGAAAATACATGATCTCTTCAATCTCTTCATTATCTCAGAGTAGAAACAAAATGAAAACTCAAAATTTCAGAATAATGTATGCAGACTCTGTACTTTCTGTCACCTCTCCCCTCTCTCTCCTGGCTCTCTCTCTCTCAGGACTAGAACCCAGGGCATTCACATCCCCAGGTCTATTTTTTTTAATTTTTATTTTCAAATAGTCTCACTAAATTCCTCAGGTAGAACTCAAACTTGGATCCTCCTATCTCATCTTCCCAGAGTGCTAGGATACAGGCTCATGCCCTCACACGTGACTTGACCTGTTATTTTTATGTGAATGTACAACTTGCCTGGTAAGGCTTTTTTCTTAAATCTGTCTGAAAGCAAAACACATTGCATATTTTTGGTCCCTTCAGCTTTTGTGATGATTTGAGTCTGTTTGGTTAGATTTAATTCTAGGTTGTTTCTCCCTAATGCTAATTTAAAGCCAAATATTCACATCCTTTTTCTTAATAATAAGTACAACTGATTTTTGGCCTTTCAAGAAAAAACTTGGGACAATGAAGCAAGCTGAATTAACTTGATCTTCACTTACTCCACGAGGTAACCTAGCATCTGTGTGAAGTTCACAGAAGGAAGAAGATGGTGCCCTATTCAAGACACTGAGGATTAATTATGGGCTGATTTCTCTCTTTGGAGAAACACAAATTCTAGTCCAAGAATACTAGATTAACATAGTTGTTACAAAACAAAGAAAATTGAGGAAGTTGTATAGTTTATTGTTAACTTTGACATTTTTGAAAGTGAAGAGAGACACTACTAATGATTATAACAGAGGACAATAGATATAAGAAGGCATTGTCCTTAATAAATTAGGACACATGCTCATTTTAGTTCTGCCACCAGATATATTCTAGAGACACTTATAGTTGTTGAATGTTTCACTGATTAGCAAACAAGGATTAAATTTTTATCTTTAATCTCTTAAGATTAGGATTGACAAATGATTAGATGACTTTTAAAAACAATGAAGTTTCAAGTAGTAATAGCAAAGCTTTAACAGTATCTCAAGATTCAGTTATTTCTTTCATTAGTCTTTTAAAATAATAAATTAATCTCTCATTCCCAAAGCTTCTGTGAATACAATATCTGAATACTTCCCTTCTTTTTAGTCACTAGAAAATATTTTCACATTCAATAGCTATGCAGTTTTAGGAAGGCAACACCATTCCTCACACATCTATTGAGCTCATGAGTGAGGAATAGAAAAAGGGGTAATAAGGAGGAGGCAGATGGAAACAAGAAATAAAAGCACAGAAAAGAAAATCTCCCCTAATTCTGCTTTTTGGAATGCACTTGACATGGACAAGAACTCTGAGTTCTAGGATATTTCTGGCACTGTGACATCTTTACAAGCTGTAATCTTCTTGTTTAAAGGTAAATGTGCTTACAATATACTCCCCTGGTACAAGCCAGCCACTCACTGCCTGTGCCAAGTGGGCTTACTTGACCAGGGATCTTCCACATTCTGCTCTAGCTCAGGGAAGTTAACACCTGAAGGCAGAATGTCACATGATTCACTGGCAGCTAGCTGGCTTTTAGGCAGGCCATACCAATGGTACTCAGTGGCTGAAGGAAAAACCGCAATATTCCTTCCCCTTTTCCTTTGCTTCAGGCTGTACAACTTCAAGGCTCCCACTCTCCATGTCACGTCCTGCTTCCGGTGGACGACCGTGGCTTTGAGCTCTATAAACATCTCCTTCCTTTGCCTCTCCAGTCTATCTTCACCCTGTCAGCCTAGGGACAGTATTATTTTTCAGCTGTCAATAATTGTTGAGTTCTCTCCATCTTTTGCTTCTCCTCTCAGATCTTTTAATATCCAAGTCATTAATTTTGTTTTAAATTCTCTGTTTAATATACTCGTAATATTTTTCCCCCACAGTGGAAGTCAAACTGCAATCAGCTAATAAAATGGCGAGCTGTTTCAACTCAGCAGGAAACAATGACTTGAAGGGATTTATCAGGAGAGGTATGCAGATCTCCTACATGGAACTTTATCAGGACTAACTGGTTTATTGAAAAGTTTCACTTTTTATGTTGGCTGTAGATTTAAACACAAATGCAACTCCTCGGATTCAATGTTCAGTTTCTCAAAGCTGAACAATGCATTCACAGGAAGATCTACCTTATCAAACATCTGTGGCACAGCTTAAGAGATTGAGGCATTCAGGAACAAATATGGGGAAAATGTGGATGACTAAAAGCCCCCAGCAAATATCATCTTCTCCAGGACCAGGAACTGAGACACCTGGAAAACAACTTAGCAAACAGAAAGGGAAAAGCTCTGGGAATCAACGAAGAGCCAAAAGGAATAGAAATCACAGAGAAACTGGAGAAACAAACACAAAAGGAAAGAAAACACAGAAAAGAATAAAGCACCCTAAATCACTAACCCCAGCTATCGGGGAAAAGGACTTATTTCCGTGAAGTAAGTTAAGTCCAGAGAGAGGCAGCTGACCCAGTGATAAACAGACAGACAGATATTAGCAGGAGCAAGACAAGCCTACAGTTATTTTAAGCTGCAAATACCACTGAGGGGTTCTACTCGGAAGTGATTCCCTCTGCACAGGAAGCCACCACTGGAGAAGAAATACATCTTAGCACCTACCACATTTAGGAGTAATATAATCAGGAGAGATTGGTAAGAAAAAGGCGTAGTGTTTAAAACTGAGCTACTCTGGGATCAGAAGTCACAGAACCACAAATTCAAGTGACACCACAATAACTGGGTAAACCAGCTATAAAAGGACTCACAAAGAGGGAGAAAGGTAGTCAGACACCCTGAGAAGTTTAACCAGCAGTAAGCTCAGGCTGGAAAAGACATGGTGGTCCTGCTACTGGATGAGAAGCCAGGTCATTCGTATATGGTTTTCTGGGCTTATGTGCAGATTTTTTTGGTCCCCTTCACTGGCTGTCCAGCACAGAACTATGATGTGTCTGCTTTGCCCATCCACCATGAGCACCAGGGATATGCCCCAGCTTCGATATTTGCTTCATCCTGGGAGGACTGGACAGAGAATCTCCATAGCCAGGTGAGCACCTCAAGAGCCCACTGGTCTAAAAGTAGCCTGCCACAGCAGAAGGGTACAAATACTAAAAGCTGTGGAAGTAAATATACCCCTGAGGCAAAGGACATATCAACTGGCTCCACCCAATGGGAAAGGTAGGGAAGAACTCAGCACTCACACAGCAAAGAGTGAGTGTGGAAACACAACAGGTATAGATGTGACACACTGACCCTCCCCCATATATGGTGGATTTCAATACCACAGGACCTGGAAAGAAAGTACTCAAACGCATCAACTGGAGGAAATTTTTTGAGTTGTTTCTTTGGTTTGTTTTGGTTTTTTTTTTTTCCTCTTTATTCTTTTTATTTTTCTTTTGTTACTTTTATTGGATTCTGTTTTTATTCTTTGAGATTTTTATTCATTTTTCTCACTTCATCTCTCTTTTTGCATTCAAATTTTACTTTCATCTTTCCCTTTCTGCAACCCATCAATTTATTACTGATAATAACCTTTACTGATGTTTAGCTAGTTTATGTTACTAGTTTATTTTCTATTGATAGTGATACATACATATATATGTTTTGTATATATACATACATATAGCTGCTTTTGGTAGGTCTTTACTGCATTTCAGTATTTGGTTTGTCTCTATGTCTGTATTATTATTACAGATCTCTTTGCTATTGTTAAATATGGCACAGTAGTAGCTTTCAATTGGTTTTTAACCCTGTGTCAATATATGATTTGTCTCATGTCAACATTACCATTGTCTTTTGTTTAGCTTTTCTTCTCAGAATGTTTCTGGGGCCCAAGCCCTCAGAAAAATAATGGACACTAAGAAGACCCTTAACTATTATATGGAGTAGACTGAAGAGTATAAACACCAAAGAATAACAAAACCTAAGGACATATCATAGAGAGAAATAATTTAAGGACATTTCCACAGTAGTGACAAGAGTTTTTTCTACCCTACCTGATCTTCAACTTTCAGAATAAAAGCAATAAAAACATGAGAAAGCAAGACAAAAAGATGCCTTCAAAAACCAACTACCCTGAAACTGATCTCACAGAGACTGAAGAGAGAAGCAGAGCTTTCCAAAAGAGATATTCAAAATGGCTGTAGATCAAAGAAACAAGCAAGTTCATAAAAAGCTTAGTGAACTTAAAAGGAATGTAAATAGACAGATACAAGATTTAATAAGCTTTTCAGAGTGCTGAAGACACAAAAAACTGAGTTAAACAAAACAATACAGGATATAAATTAACATTTTGTTAAATAATTAGAAATTATGAAAACAAATCAAGCAGAAATCATGACATGAAAAGTTCAGTTGAAAGTATGAATAGCAGCTTCAACCAATGTAAGGTCAGAGTATCAGAAACTGAACACAAGACCGAAGTAGTATATTAAGTAATCAGTGATGCCTCAAAACTAGACATGAAGCAACATGCATCAAACTGCTGATAGATGACTCAAAAGAAAAACCCACCACAGAATTATAAGAAAAATTAAAAGACAATTCAAAGGGTATAAAACCTTTTTTCACCAAAATCATAGCAGAAAAATTTCCAATTTCACAAACAGATAATATCAAAAGCTGTAAAAGAAAAACAACCTATAAAGGCAAGCCTATGAAAACAATAGTACAAGGGCTGGAGGAATGGCTCAGTGGTTAAAGCATTTGCCCAGCAAGCGCTAAGTCAATCGCTAAATTCCCAAGTTTGATTTCTTAGCACCACATAAGCAAGGCATGGTGGCATATGCTTGTAATCCCAGCACTGGGGAGGCTTAGGCAGGAAGATTGCCTTGAGTCCAAAGGCAGACTGGGCTCCGTAGTGAGTTCAGGACCAGAGTGGGCTACAGAGCAAAACCTATTCTCAATAAATAAATAAATAAAGGAAGGAAGGAAGGAAGGAAGAAGAAATAAAGAAAAGAGAAAAACAGTAGATTTCTCAGCACAAACATTAAAGGCAGAAGGGCTTAGTAAAAAGTTTTTCAAGCTCTAAAAGAACTGTCAATCCAGACCTCTCTATTCTGCAAAATTATACTTCAAAATTGACAGAGGTAAAAACTTGCCATGACAAAGAAATTCATGAATATTAAACCAGTACCACAGAAAACAGTTAAAAGAATCTGATACAGGGAGCCCACAAGCACCAAAAAGCCTAAAGCAAAGCATACACCTAACAGAAAGATCAAGGAAACACAAAAGAAAAAAATGAATAAAAGAATCAGCACTGGAAAAACAATGCAATGACAGGATTTGGTAAATGTCTTACAATATCAACTCTCAATGTTAAGTGTCTTAACTTTCCAATCACTTGACACAGACTGGCAGACTGGATCAAAACCAACCAAACCCAAGCATACGCTGCTTGTAGTAGACAAAACTCATCCACAAAGAAACAAAGACTGAAAGTGAAAATAAAATAAAACTCCATGTACCCAGAGCCTGAAAGCAAGCCTGAACAGTTACATTATTTTCAGACATAGCACAGCTGAAGCCAAAACTGATCAGAACAGGCAAATATGGGCCCTACATATTAGTACAGAGAATAATTTTTAAAAAGAAATAACTGTAAATATACATGCATCCAATTTCATTGTTAGCACAAATGACTTCATAAATCAAAAACTGCTGGAAATAAAAGGTCAAATAGACAACAATACAATTATAGTGGTGGGCACATTCTCACACACAGGGCAACCAGACAAAAAAATCAACAAAGAATTACCAAACTTAAACCACACCATTGAACAAGTGGGCTTAATGATGTCTACAGTGTTTTATTCAATAATACAAATTTTTCTCTGCAAATGAAACTTTTTCCAAAATAGACCATAACTTAGGCTATAAGTAAAGCTTGCCTAAATAAATACAATGATTTGAAATAATCTTCTATATACTGATGGATAACAGGAGAAGGGAACTAGAATTCAAGAGCAAAATAACCATAGTTAACTATGGAAAAGCATGGAGACTAATTAATATATTATAGATAATAATAGAACACAGAAGAAATCATACAGTTCCAAGAATCAAATAATGATGAAAGTACAACAAAACACAACTTGGGGAAAACAAAGTAAGGGCAGTTTATAGCTGTGAATACACACATTAACAGAATAAACCAATCTGAAATAATCTAATGATGCACCTGAAGGTCCTAGAAAAATAATAACAATCTAAATTTGCAGAAAACTAGTTCAGAGCAGAAGTCAATTAAATTAAGACTAAAAAATTAACAAAGACTCAGTGAATCAGAGTTAGTTCATCAAAAGGATAAAGATTGGCGACACCTAGTCAAAATTAACAAAAGAAAAAAATCTGTATCAATAGAACTGAAAATGAAGAAAAGCAAAATGACAGAGAACATCCAAACTCCAGAGGATTATAAGAAACTCACTTGAAAACTTACATTCCAGTAAATTCAAGGACCTAGAAAAAATGGTTAAATTCCTAGGCATATATGAATATCAAAACTGAACCAAAAAGATAAAGATCTTGAGTAGATCAGTAACAGGTACTGAAATGGAGGCAACAAGAGAAGCCCTATGAACAAAGAGAAGCCCAGGACCTGATGGATTCGCCACAGAAGTTTACCAGAACTTGAGTGAGGATCTACTAAGCGCAATATTCCAAAAGCTCTTCTATAAAATTAAAAGGTAAAGAGCACTGCCAAATTCATTCCTGGAAGCTAGCATTATTCTGATATGGAAAGAGAACAAAGATTTAAGAACAACAAAAAAGAAGGCTAAAGTCAATCTCCTCAATGAACACAGATGCAAAACCCTCAAAATGATATCTTCAAATCATTTTAAAGATCATACACACTAAATTAGCTTCATCCCAGGGATGCAAAGCTGGTTCAATGTGCAAAAATTAATAAATGTAGTGTACTTAAGGACAAAAATTCCATGATCATCTCTACATACACAGAAGAAACCTCTGGCAAAATACCATTCATGATTTTTTTAAAACCTGATGACAACAAGCATAGAAGAACCTCACCTCAAACTGATAAAAGCCATTCATGCATTTATGACAAACCCACAGGCAACATCATACTAAATGAAGAAATGCTAAAAGCACTTCTTAAATCAGGATCAAGACAGGCAGTTTCAGTTTCACTACTGTTGTTCAATATAGTACTTAAAACTTTAACCAGAGCAATCAGGCCAGAAAAGGAACAAAAGGGACACATATAAGAAAAAAAAAATCAAACTATCTGTAGTGTCCCCCAAAAGCCTTGTGTACCTGAATGTTATAGATTACCTAGACACTGTGTGCTGCTGGGAGATGGGGCCTGGCTGAACAAGGCAGATACTTGAGGCTTAACCTGGAGGGGTGTGTGCTGGTTCCATCCTTCCTTCCTGACTTGGCTCTGTCTGCCATGCTGTGAAGGGCTCTCCAGCTGCACACTCACACGTGTTCCCACCATGCTGGCCACTCACATATGGACTGGGACCTTCCGAAACTGTAAGCTAAAATAAATCTTTCCTCCCTTAAATTGTGGATGTCAGGTATTCTGCCCCAGAATGAAAAAGTAACCCAGACACTATCCTTATTTGCAGATGATATGATCCTTTAAAAAGAAGATACAAGAATCTCCACCAAAAAATTCTTAGATCCAATAAAAAATTTGATAAAGTAGAAGGATCAAAATCAATACAGGACACAAAACTGATAGTATTTCAGTATACCAATAAAAGTACCAAGAAGGAAATCAAGAAAATGACCCCATTCATAGAAGCTTCTAAAAATATTAAATAACTAGCAATTAACCTAACCAAGGAGCTCAAAGACTTCTATAACAAAGACTATAATACTGAAAAAAGATATCACAGAGGGCATTAAAAATGAGAAAGCATCCCTTCTTCCTGACAGGCAGAAACAATATTGGTAAAATGGCCATATTACATACAAAAGTGATTCAGTGCAATTCCAACCAAAATATCAATAGCATTTTTCAGAAAACAAAAGAAATCCTAAAATTTGTATGGAACCAGAAGAGACCCAGAGTAGCTAAAGCAAAGAGATCAAAGCAACAGGCTTGACAATCCTGGGTTCCAATTATTTTTTTAAAACTAGAGAAAAGATAGCGTGGCACTGTCACAAAAACAAACATGTGGGTCAATACAGCAGACCTGATGTATAAACAACCTCAAGTTCCTTCAGCCATTAGATCTTTGACACAGGGGCAAAAACATACATTTAATGATAGCCTCCTAATAAATGGTACTTGGAAAACTGGTTATCCACATGCAAAAGAATGAACCTAGAACTCTGTCTCTCACATTGGAATAATATCAAATCAAAATGGACCAAGGATCTAGATATTAAAACAGAAGCAGTGAATCTGCTGAAGATAAACTTGGTAGAATTCTTGAAGACATAGGCAATGACTTTCTTGACAAAATCCTAACTGCACACACACACACACACACACACACACACACACACACACACACCATAAAGAATCAACTAATAGCATATGAAATACTTTTCAAAATAAAGAAAGAAACAACGAAGTATTTGGAAAAAAGGTTTGGCAGTTACTCCTGGGACACAGAACTAATACCTCTAATATCTTCTATACATAAAGAACCCCTTCAAAATTGTACTCCTCCAAGTTAAAGTACTCAGTGAAAAGTGAGCAATATATAAACAATTCTTAAAAGTACAAAAGGACAATAAGTACTTGAAAAATATTTAGCATGTTTCGTCACTAGAGAAATGATAAGTCAAAACAATACTGAGATCCCATCTTACTCCAGTAAGAATGGCTATCAACAACTTAAACTTAACAAATGATGGCAAAGTAGCAAGGAAAAGGAACCCTCTACACTGTTCATAAGAATGTAAACCAGAATAACTATGATGGAAATCAGTATGAAGTTTGCTTAAAAAAACAAAAACAGAAATCCATTCAACCCAGCTGTACCTCTTTTGGATATATTCCCAAAAGAGTTAAAGACATATTACAATAATATATGCAAATTCACATTTACAGCAGTAAAAATCATAATAGGTAAACCTTTAAAGCAGCCTGTAAGTCCATTAATAGATGAAATAGATAGTGTGGTACATATGCACTATGGAGTGCTGGTCTACCACAAAGTAGGATATATTAGAAGCATTCATAGGAAAATGAATACATCTTGAGATCATGCTAAATGAAATAAATCAGATTCCAACAATTAAAAATCTCTTGGTTTATTATCTCCTGTATAATAAATCCAAAATATAAATAAAAACAGATGATAGAAAACAGAGAAGTAGGCTTTGTGAAGATGGAAAGGAGATCTGAACATGGGACAGATGAAAGGGTAGAGAGTGAAAGAGAAAAAACAAGTGATTAGTATGTTGTATGTATATGAGACAATTCTCAAAGATGAATGTAATCATCATGTACTGCAAATGTAAGCTAATAAAAAAATCTTCACTAAGGCAAAGCAAAAAAATGCAATGCTTTAATAAAAGACAACTAGAAATTAAATTCTTGCTTGTACATGGACAGATCTGAAGTTGAATTTTTTACTAAAATAGCAAATACTACATATAGGGTATACAAATTATTTTACATAAATAATACTCAAAGTAACATATATTGTATATGAGCATTCATAGTCTGTAAAATGTTTCCCAAATTACACAGCATAAAACTAATAAATGTTACACTATACCAAAATCAGAATAGTTTGGCCCTAAATCACAAGTGGCAATATACATAGCAACTAACATTAACTTTATAATTGATTTTACATTTTAAATACTTCAGAATCTGAAAATGTTCATGCTATTCAGTACATGAATAAAATTATCATTTTATAACAAAATTGAGGTAAGATCTGCATTAAATTACCACCAAGAAAATATATATGTGAAACATTTATCATAAATATTTTTTTTTCTTTTTTTGAGACAGGGTCTCACTCTGTACCCCAGACTAATCCTGAACTCACTGTTGTAGCCCCGACTGGGCTTGGACTAAGGATAATCTGACTGCCTCAGCCTCCTGAGTGCTGGGATTACAGGCAGGCACCAACATGCCCAGCTTTAAGTGGTGCTGGGAAACTGAACTCAGGGCCTTGTGCAAACAAACTAAGTGCGTAAACTACTGTGCCATTCCTCCAGCCCAACATTTCATTATTTTAAGGTAATCTTTCATTATCCCTGGCCTTCTGGTACTGGTAATTGATTTCAGTGCTATCATTGTTCCTGGGAGTAGCATATTGCTACAAATGAGTCAAGACAGACTTATAATATAAAATGCTACAACTTGACCACAAGGATGCATTTTCTGACTCATAAGAATGTATGATTTACAGTATGTTAATATCTGAACTTTCAGATAAATGAAAACTGATACGCTTCCTACATAAACAAGCCTTCACTCACAAAAATTTACCAGGGTAACTTCAAATAAATGCAAACAAACATATTAAAGTCCCACACATGCACTGTTACCTAACTTCTAATTTATACTCAATTTAGATTATACTACTTAAACCTTTACCTTACAATGTTCTAGCATTTTTTGCCCTTATCAAATATTTCATGCTATACTGATAAAGTAAATCTGCATTTTAAATGTCTGCATTCTTTTTAGCTTCCTTAGGCTCAGGGTTTAAAAATAACAGATATGGCTCAATGATTACCTAGAAGTGGCAAGCTCTGGGCTCAATCCTCCAGCACCACTTATTAGCTGGGCGTGGTGGCACATGTCTGTAATCCCCAGCTCTTAAGAAGCTGAGGCAGAAAGATTACTATGAGTTCTAGGCCAGTGTAGGCTGTATAGTGAGTTAAGGAGCAACCTGGACTAGAGTAAAACCCTATCTCAAAAAAATGGTATTTTAAATATAACCACAGTAGTCCATGCATGGGGCAAGTCTCCTATTCAAGCCACCAGCACTCTTCCTGTGGATACCCTCCAACAGCAGTGCTAGGAGACCACCCTGTAAGGAAGCAAATGCTTAACCCAGATTCCATGTCTCCAAGCCCCAATCGACCAGCTACACTCTCTTTCCACTTTACATACTCATCCTCAGATTTACAGTAGAGCAGATCTGGAGAGCAGCACAAGGACCCTGAATCTATTTTCTTTTGCTAATATCATGAAATTAAAAGGTGAAGAAAATCAATTAGTATTTCAGCTTTTAGAATTCTCAATTTCCAAAATTATAAATTTAAAACAATGAATCACTAAGTGACCAGTAATTCTGAACACTGGATAACTGCAAGTTATATTACATCATCATATGGGACTATTTCACAACTGAAAACAGAGAGAGTAAAGTTACAGGTTTTCCTTTTCTTTTCTTTTCTTGAGATAGGGTCTCAATCTTGAGCCCAGGCTGGTCCTAAACTCACTACGGAGCCCAGGGTGGCCTTGGATTTAGTAATCCTACTGTTTCAGCCTCCCTAGTGCTGGGATTGCAGGTGTGCCCCACCACACCCGGATTATGTAGTGCTGGGGAATCAAACTTGGTCCTTAGCAGGTGACTTATCACAAGCACTTAACCACTAAACCATTCCTCCATCCCCTACGCATCTTGAACATGGGTTACATCCCTAGGACATAATGGAGCAGAGACTTACAAGAGTTTATTTATCTGATATACTAACCTTCCACACTATTGTGATGTATTCAGACTGTGAATACAACTTCTTAGATGTGTTTTATAAATCTGCCTGAATTTACAAAAGTAGATATACTAAACAAACAGAAGCAATAGCAAAATTGTGGCCTGTGTAGAATCATTGTTATTACCACCTTATATAAAGCATTCAATGCATATGAAGTATCTGGTATCATCTCTAACTGTGGAGCTTTTGTAATTTTTTTTCTTTTTTGGTATTAAGAATTGAACTGAAAGCCTTTACATTGAGCTATATTCCCAGGTAAATCACTAGGTTGCCAAGGATGGGCTTGAATTTGAGATTCTCTGGCCTCAGCCTCCCAGAGTGCCGGGCTTACAGACAAATGCCTCCATTCCCAGAACTGCAGATTTTTACAACTGTAAAGACACTGAACTTAGCTGCTCACTTCATAGTTGAGAACACCGAAGGGAGGGCTGTCCAAGGGAATCAGCATCTCTCGAGCCAGTCATGCTAAACAACTTCAGCTGTAATGTTTCATTTTTCAGTCTCACTGTTAGGAAACGTTGGCCTACTAGTTTAAACAATGTTTCCCAAAGAAATTTACTAGTGGGAATCAGAGGAAATCCAAAGTTAATACTCTCCCTCAGAGTAATAATTCAATATGATGCAGGTGACATTACCTAGACAGTTTTAGAAATTTCTGAGGTCTTCCCCTAAGACACTGCATCAGAAGAAGCTCTAGGATGGTGCCCACAATCTGTTTCATAAGCTAACAAGTGACTTGCTCATATACACTCAAATTTAGAGCCACTCATCCACTGCACGTTGTCCTGAGGTCTTACTTGGAGTGTGAGTCCTGAAATATAGTCAGTCTCAAGTTAATGATGGTTTAACTGAACATTTTTCAACTTTATGATGGTGCTAAAGGGATATTCATCCAGTACTTTAAATTCTGAGCTCTGATCTCTTCCTGCTGCAGGACCAGCAAGTAGAGGTATATGATCATGAGGATCAACAACTGAAACAGTGTGCTGTCTTGTTGTGCTATAATGCTGGATAGGTTAGGTGTTATTACATGCATTTTCAACTTAAAATATTTTCAATTTATGATGGGCATATTGGGATATAAACTCATTTAAGTAGTACATGTGCATAACTTTATACTACTATTACAAAAAAAAAAAAGAACTTAGTGTATTATAAGACAATGGACAGCCTTCAGCAAATACTTAAATGTTACATGGTCAGATTAGCATTGAATTTTTTGTAAAAGAAACATAAATAAGCTATTCCAAGTTAGCAAATACAGTAAGAATCTAAAACACTTTTTACACGGTGTCTAAGTCTCTTGGAACAAATATTCTGTCTGCCTTTCAAGGACCTACTGAAATTAAAGAATACTCTCACATGACTGACATTATTACTTACCATAATTAAAAGTAGACACAGGATGACTAAGCAGAGAAATATCAAATGCCTAGCATTTAAAAACCTAAATGAAAGCTAATAAAGGAGCTAGCTCTAAAGATAGAAATCATGTATGAAATTAAATTAAAAACTAAAAATTTCATGAAGTGACTTGTTGAAAGTTGTAGTTTCAAAATTTAACTTTTCAAAGTTCAAACAGGCAAGAAGGAAATGCTGCCTTTCTAAGTGCTTCTTTGCTCCAAATCCCAAATTCAAAAATATGTGAATCACATATTCAATCACATATTCAATTCACATATGACATATTCAATCACATTTGTGTCATTATAAATTCCAATGCTCTCACTGAAGATGTTGCGACTTCACATTAAAATTTTGGTAAGTATGCTTTAACAGAATACATTTATTTTTTCATACGTAAGTTTCCTTAAATACATATCAATAGTTTCATTATTTGACATTATAATAGTTAATACATATTAACTATAGAAATTTTTATAGAAAAGCATTTTTGAAAATGTAGTGAAACTAAAATAATGTTTAGTTCTTAGGATGTCAAGCCCTAAGTTTGTAGATAACCAACAAACAGAACGAAAGCAAGGTAATTACGTAAGAGTTAAAGGTAAAAGAAACATTTCAATCATCGGGCAATCTTTATTTACGTTGGCAAAACAAAAAAGCTATATATTTTTTAAAAAGGAAAACTTCCAAGATTATCATTTTCTCCTAATTTATAACAAACTCCATTTTTGAGTACATTACAGTTTTTTGTTTTCTTTCAGTACTAGGAATCAAACCCAGCCACTTGAGGCCACTAGATAAGGCCTCTGGCCAAGTACTTCATTCAGCCACTGAGCTACAGCCCCAGGTCCAAATTCTACTTTTGTCCCATTTATTAAAGGTTCTCGAGATGCAAAAGAAATTTTTCAAAGTTCATACAATATACCTATGAAACATACCACAGATTATCATATAAGCAAAAAAGGTTGATACAATGAAAAAGGATAGGTGGTGCCTAAAATTTCATGTCTATTAAGAATGTATCTCAACTTAAATTGTGAAACATAAAAATATATTCAAGTAGTAGTGCTAATACCAAATTCTGTAAAATAAATACCTCATAAATGTAGTGTCACTATCTTAAAAAAACCCAACATATAACATTTTAGCCATGTAAAAGTCTACAAATGTCAGATTATATTCATCTCTTATTTCCATAAATTCTTCCTGAACTATTACTTAGTAAGGAAAATGTCATAAAGAGAGCAGGGAGAAATGAAGCAGAATTATAACAATTAAAAATGCCTAAAATGAAAATAAAAACATTTCACTTATTTGCTAGTAATATTGTATATGTATGAAGAAAAACACTAGTTCTAATTAATTTTTCTTTTATCTTTCTTTAAAGATATTCTATTTCTTCAACCAGCACATTGAGGATTATTGCTACAAGCCTTTTGAGAAAACTGGCTTCCAGAGGAGTCATACCTTCCAACCCCAAATTGGCTCTGCATGACTGATTTTAAAGTGGGCATTAGCATTCCTCCTGAAATAAGGTTGTGTACATCTGAGAACATTCACATTTAATCTTGTGAGCTCACTTGCAGAATTTTACCTATAAAAACAACGAACTTTATTCAGAGCTACTGGAAGGAAGGAAAATCAGTTTAATGCAAGGACTTAAGTCAAAATGACAGAAACCAATCTCAATTAAAAAATCAAATTTTATTTAAAGAAATAAATATAGAGCCACTCTACCAAACTACTGACCTTTCCAAGCTCCAGAAAACATTCACATGAACACTCTTAGAACTGACCATTTTCAATTCTGCTGTGCTTGAGATTCTGAGGTTCATCTAAGAGAAAGCCTCTGTGACAAAACAGACCTTCTCCATCACTGACATAGTTTGATATATAATGCAATTAGGGGATCAAATTACTTATAGGACAAAAAGCAGAAGACTGAAAACAAGAAATCAGAAATCCTTACATGTCTTTAGATTCAGTAAAATATAATTACAGGCCAATATTGTTCTGAAAAAGAAAGGAGAGCGGATACTAGAATGTGACTTCTCCCAACATTTCAAAAGCTTGCAACACAGCTGCTATTATCAAGGTCTTGTCACCTAATTTCAGATAATCTACAGAATGGAACCAACTCACCACTTTGTTTTTGCAAGAGACAAGGTCTCATTATATTGCTCAGACTGTCCTCAAAACTCCTGAGCTCAAGGGATCCTCTTGCCTCAACCCCAGAACAGCTAGATTACAGATGTATGCCATGGCACCTAATTTTCAGTGCTTTATTTTTTGATAAACTGGACCTTTAAATAGAAAGTTGTGGTAAGGAGGTCTTCAATTACTCTGTCTATTGTATTCAAACCCAACAGGCAAATCAAACCGGAAATAAAAGATATGCAGATGGGCAAGCAAAGCAGCAGTTATCCATTCTCAGTTACCAACTTACCAGTAGTTCCTTCTAAAGATGCCCTGCTGTAGACCTGTCCTGCACAGCACAACGACTAAGACTGATTGAGCAACAACGTAAGATCTACGCAGGGCGCATGTACTACATGTGAACAACAAAAAACTCTTACACTTAATTTCTTTTTCCTACTGTAGTTAGCAAATTACTTAACATTTGGGTTTTGCTTCCATTACCTTAACTGTTTTATTTGTAAAGAGTTTTATGAGCTGTCACAGAGCAAAAACAGAAAATTAAAGGTATCTAGATAATATGATTCAACCAGAATTATTCTATGAATAATTTAAATGTTACTTCACTGAGTTCTTTTTAATAGAAAATTCCTTAGAAGTCCATATTCCTTACATGCCTTCATCCTATCAAGTTGAACAGGCCAAAGTATAACAAAATCAACATTGTCAGTTTAACAATTACTAGTGGCACAAAATTCGTGAGTGTTTTTAAGTTTAATATCACAGATAATTAGTCCTGGCTGATTCAGAGCTCACTATATAGACCAGTCTGGCCTCAAACTCACAGCAACCCCCCTGTTGCAGACTTCCTAGTGCTAGGAGTGTAGGTGTATACCACCGTACCCAGCTAATTTTTTTATATACTGTTGGGCAATCAAACAGAGGCATGAACGCTAGGCAAACAAACCACTGAGCTACACCCCAGACACACAAATAATCGTTTACAATTACTACAATATAAAAGTTTTCTGAACTAAGCAAAAAATGGCTAAACTTAATTTCAGGCTCAGAGTAACAGAAAAGCAATTTTAAGAATGTGTATAAGGTAAACTGAAGGGTAACTCAAAAGGAAAGTTTCCAAAAGTCAGATTCTCTATGAAATTTGAAAGAGAACAAACTTATACTCACAAAACTCAGAAAAAGAATGGATTCTGACTAATCAAAAGCCTGAGAATCCTGGAACATATGTTTACTAACAGTGGTTAGGGTTTGGGAGCACAAGCACAGTAAGTTCATGTAAGACTTAGGTTTAAAAGCTGTAATTAGGAATATTTTATACTTAATTTAATCTGGTAGAGGAAACATTCTAATGTAATTTTAAAAGTAGAATCCTTCCTTTTTTGAAATCGTATATGTTTAAAAATTTAGCTAGGAAAACTAAAATCATTTACAGAAGAAGCATCCAATTCTAGAGTACTATGGCACATATATGTGTGAAAAAATGTGTAATTACTTGACATCTAGAATACACAAACACAGACATAAACATTTTATTTTATAATACTCTATATCACTTCAACTTAAATCATTCCATTATGAAAATTTCTTAATTGAGGAGAGAATATTTCTTCAAAACTCTAAACAGAGTTTTATCAGTTATATTTACAGCAGGTAGGGTGTAGCTCAGTGGGGGAGAGCTTGCCTAGCAAGAACAGAGCCCTGAGTTCAAGCCCCGGCACTGGTAAAAAAGAGAAAAAGAATAAATTTACAGCAATGCAGCTGCAGAAATACATATTTCTTCATTTTGTAATACTTTCCCTTTAAAAATTTGTCATAGTTCTTTGTATTTTTTAAATACAAGGCACCTAATGCTATGAAAGAATAATACAGTCTATGTAATATAAGTGTACAAGATCTTCTCTCAAATATTTATTTTCTTTAAAGTTCCACCAAATCTGCATGAACATACCTGTTACATAAATTAAACATTTTTCTGTGTAATTATAATTTGCAATACTCTACAAAATTCAAAATATAATCCATACCTATTACAGGCAGTTTATTTTAGCATTTTACTTGTCAGAAAATGTACTGATCTACATTCTTATATGACTTCTTGAAAAAAATTTATCATATAGTCTAGTATTGAACAAGTATGTGAAAATAAAATCTCCAGAACACTAAGATTTTAATCATCATTTAGTTCAAACGATTTCAACTGAATTCCTTGAGATATGTAAGGCAGGGTGATCCTTTAGATGGACTGTAGACTAGAAGGAACTTCCTATAATTGTAGTGATATGTACACAGCTACACAGCAAAATACTTCATTATGAAAATGAAGAAAATAGACATAAGGAAAATATATTTTAGAGTTTCAAAGAACTGAAACTGTTATTTTTCAGACTAGGCACTGAAACATTTTTCTACAAAAACTTGCCAGAGATTGTCTCTTCGCTGTATAATGTTCCATCATCAAGCTAAACAAAACAAACAAAAAAGAGAAAATTAGATTGCAATTTTCATAGTTTTGATCTTCTGTATTTTTTGTTTTAAAAGCAAACTATCTTAACATTGAAATATATACATCTCATACACATCAGGATCTGGACTAGGGAAATACCGGGCAGCATGCTACATGGTCAGTTATCAGTAACATAATTATTTACTCATAAAAATATCAATACTAAATATAAGTATGTGAATTTATGCAACAACAAGATAGAGACGAGGGGAAAGTAAGAATAACACAGGACTGTGAGGCATGCTCAAAGACAGTATGAAGCAGAGATTCTGATTTACCTTAGTGAAGAAGCCAACTGAAGATGACTAAAATGGAAAAATTCAAGAAACAGAGGCATAAGCTTGTTATATAAAGAAATGAGGAGACAAATACCAGAAGAATTAAGTAAGAATGTAAGGTGATTTCCTCAGAGTGAGAAAAGAATGAAAGCAGTACAGGCAGGATGGGGCAAAGTAGGACACAGGCAGCTGTTCGATGTTAAGAAGTCTCAGAAGTAAAAACCCAAAAACTGCAGGTATAACCCCCTCAGCAATAAAAACTAGATTAAAACACAATTTGGCAGAACTTGGGGATGCGGCTCACTTGGAGATGGTAGAACTCCTGCCTAGCTTGTCTGTAGGGAGAGGGTGCACATTACGGCCCCCCCAGAAAGAGAAAAATAAACAACATAATTAGCCTTATATTACAAGTAAATATACTATGAAACCTAAGATTCAGAGCCAAAGTAAGTGTTAAAAGCTGACGGTAGCTGTATGATATTCTAGGTGAGGAGGGAAAATCTGGTTGAAATTAGGAAATATTTTAATAAAAACTATCTAACAAGAACTCAGAATGAAGGAACCTTAATCTTCAGATTTTTAATTCACTGTGTTCTATTACTCCAAGACAAGACTTTTATACCTGCCTAAGATACATGTTGAGTTTTAACTGAAGCATTCATAAGCAAATCACTAAATATGTATTATATCTGTCCTTTAAAAAATTATAAAAGATAATATTTGTTAAATTTCTTTTCATGAGAAAATGTCCCTAAAACATTATTGGTGAAAAAGCACAGTCAGAAGGAGTCATCCTGGGTCAGTTATATAAAATGCACACATATGCATACAGGAAAGACACGCTAAACATCTTTTATATTTTTTCAGAGAAGAAAGGGCTGGGGGACAGAACGCAGCATTTTAAGCACTTGCTTAACAAATGGAAGGCCCTGAGTTTGATTCACCAGCACCATATAAAAACTAGGCATTGTGGTGCATGCCTGTAATCCCAGCTTTCAGAAGGCTGAGGTAGGAGGACTGTTCTGAGTTCAAGGCCAGCCTGGGCCACACAGTGAGTATAGCACCAGCCTGGACTACAGACAAAGACTGACTCAAAAGAATAAATAAATAAATAAATAAATAAATAATCAGGAAAGAAATTTTTTCTAAACTAAATCATTAAATAAAATGATGACCCTTGGTTTGAATAAAAATAAAAGCTGAAAGTTACTGATCATTTGAGTCAGGCACTAATGTACTTTCTAATTATTTCATACTTCTAAAATCCTTATAAAGGAGGTTACCTATAGTGGCACTATTTCAAAAATAAGAAGCAAAAAAAGGTTAAGAACTTTACAAACAGCTGCACAACAGGCACAGGGAGAGGCTGGAAATACAATCCAGGCAACTTGACTCCAGAGGTTTTATTACTTTTAGGTTGGATTGCCTCTCAAACAACTGACTATGCAAAATCATTTCTGTGTTTGGTACAGGAATTAGCGTCTCAATTCTACACTGACACAGCTCACACACAAACCTGGACTACAGAAGACAGCAGCTAACTAGCCTCATCCTCCTGAGAAACGCCGTGCATAGGGATGAGACTCTCACACTGCTCACTGTCTTCTGGGGCTCTAAAATCACAAAAAAGAAAAGAAAAAAAAAGGCACACACACAGTTAGTGAAAACTTTATTTAGAGTTAAAAGAGAATCTTAAAATGATATAGATTCTAATGACTGAAGCTATCAGGATTCAAGTTAATGGCAGAGCAAAATTAGGTATGGTAGGACCTCCTAATTACTGCATGTACAATGAAATGTTAAAATAAGCCTTCCTATGTGTACTCACATTCACATTCTCTCTCTCTTTCTTCCACCTTTCTTCCCTAATACAGAGAACTGAACCTAGGGGCCCCACACTAGGCTACATCTCCATACCGAACCCTTTTTTTTTTTTTTTTTTTTTAAATTTAGACAGGATCTTGCTAAGTTGCCCAGGCTAGGCTCAAGTTTGTGATCCTCCTGCCTCAGACTCTCAGAGTGCGAGCATCACAACTTCATACCAGCATATCCAGCTTTATCCTCTCTTAAAAAGAAAAAAAAGTTTTAAAAATCTGAAGAAATACTAACATAACTATGTTCAAACAAATAAAAGTTTCCTTCATGTAAATTCATTATAGAAAAACACTAAGCATTCTGATTTTAACTGTTAAGACTTTTTTCTAAAAAAACAGCAATGAAGAAACAATTTCATAATTCAAAAGACCTAAGAAAATTATTGTCTAGTATAACACAAATTGACTATCTTTCAATAATTTCTTACAAAATCTCTAAAAGCTAAGGAAACAAGTGGAAACATGAGGCAAGTGGAAAATTAGACACTTAAAAATCTAATGAAAATATATGAACGTACCTCTGAATTCTATGTTTCCTGCATATAAAAGCAAAAATTCTTCTGATTCCTACCATCACAGGATCCCAATTATTATAATGGCACAGGAGAGTTGCAATAAAAAATGAAACAAATACAGGGATAGCGCCTGCAAAAAATAACCAAGAAAACTGCACCTAAAAATAAGATAAGAAAAAATTACCATATTTTTTCCATAGCGTATGTTTTCCATTGTTGAAAACAAGCAGGAAAAACTGAACACAAAAAAGGATATTACACACTGATATTATATTATTAAGTTTACTATTACTAAATATAAGAACTTACAACTTCAACTTAAAATTCCACTTAAGTTACCAACTATACTTTTTATTGGGAAAATGGGTCAACGAAAAGCTGAGAAGGTATACGTATCTCATGTATTAGGCACAATACACCAACAGCAGGGAAATCCATTATACAAATGATACTCTTGCACACCACGTGCACGCTGAAGCAATTTATTGATTGGTTATTGCTTGATGCCAAGTTGAATAATCTACTCAATTTCTGAAATCATCTTCAAAAATTCAGTTAAAAAATGCCATGGTATAGCTGTTCTATGTTTTTATATTTCAGCTTTTAAGGAAATAACAAAACCAAATAAAACCCTGAAATGCAAATTTTGCAAACCCTTTATTAATAATTTCCAACAAATTATAATCATAATACTCTAAACTAGCCTGGATTGTTTGCTTAGTAATATATAAAGAAGTTCAAAATGAAATCATGGCAAAAAAAAAAAAAAAAGATGGCAGTAGGGTAAGGTAGGGTAAAGGCCTTGCATGTCACCAAGTGTGATCTTCCAATCCATCACTGACTACAGTTACCAAGAAAATTAAAAATAATGAGATGCCATTAAGTTACCAAAGAAAAAGGCATTTGTCTTCTGCCTTTTCATTGGTTAATTTCTGTCATCTAGACTCAAGCAAGTGTCAAAAACAACTTTCAAAACTTGACCATTTACTGAAAGTTAGGAGCAATATCATCATTGCTTTGCTTTAAAAATGATTGAAAAAAGTCACTCGTGTTTTTAAAGTGTGATTAAAAAACTTTTTGAGTAAAAAGAAAATAAGAGTGAAACTATAAGCAAGACTCCCTCTTGTAGAAAACAAATACTATTCCATTTAATGGCACCATTACTCAGAGTAAAGCTTACGAGAATAATGTCTTTTATGAGGAACTCATATAACATGAATAATCACTCAGACAATTTTTAAAATTTATACCTGTTGTGGCTTGGGTCTGGAGTATCCCCCAAAAGCCTCAAGTACTGGCGGATATATTTTACCATTAGGACATGGGGCATGGACAGAAGGGGCACACTATTGGGTTCTGACATGGAAGGAGAGACTTGGCTCTGAACTGCCAGGCCACAAGGAGCTCTGTCTCTCTGGAGCTCCAGCTCCAGCTCTGGCTCATGGCCCATTCCACTATTTTCAGCTGCAAGCACTGTGACTTCCTGAAACTGTGAGCTTAAATAAATCTTTCCTCCTTAAAGTTGTGGATGTTGGGTATTCCGTGCCAGCAATGATAAGTGATTAAGACAGTACCCCATTTGTATGGTAACTATACACCAGAGCTAAGCAGGATAAAAATACCAAATTAGTCACTAAGAAAAACTAAAAATTTAGCCTTCATTTAATCAAGTTAACTGAAACTTTTCTTGGGATATTTACCAAAATATGAATAATCCATAAGTATCAGCACACAAGTGTTTTTTAAATAAGATACACGTCACACATTACTAAGACTATTTTGCTTTTATCCCTAAAACTGGACAAACACCTAAAGAAAAATAGTTTTTGAAATTGGATTATTACTTGTACACGTCATAAGCCTTTGAGATTTCAAGTCTTTCCCTCTTCAAATTATATTAAACCAGAACACATACACATATCCTTTCATTCCCTAGTACCTGGGCGTTGAAAGCTTTTAAATACAGATTCCATCAGTGGTTTTCCTCCATCTTTCAGCATTAGGCATACCTCTTTCCCCCTGCTACCTAAGAAGACAGAAGAAACTCGCCTCCCTTCCAGGCTGCTGGCAGAGACACCCTCAATTCTCTTCTCTGCAGAGTTATCACTGCCAGTATTTATCACTACTATCCCTGCATCTAGACCAGGATTTCACAGAAAAGGGAAAGAAAGGGTACTCGACCTGATGAGATGCATGGTCACTGAAAACCACCTTATTTATGAGCTGCTCATTTCTAAAGCAATGCTGTCATAAGGAACTTCCGGAGTTTTCTCTCAGACATGACAGAATGTATCCCCTATTCCACACCACTGAATTACACCACAAACATCTGAAACATAATGGATGTGAAACAAGAGCACAGCTTACAAAAATACTACCTTTAACTTAGAAATTCAGAAAAAAAATTTTTAAACTGAAAATGCATGAGACAATCTATTTTTCCTGTGGTTTTTTATACTTCTGGGCAGTGAACCATCTTGAGAAAGAAGGCAAGAATACTACTCATATTTGTATTCCTTATATTTTAGACATATTCCTTAATTTTCATTACATCTGTTTCAATGTCATGGTGAAAATATCAAATAAATAGTTCACCTTACCTTTTGCATACACATATCAGCTATTATGGACAGAGGTATTGTAAGGCTTAGTGCGAGGGTACCTATCAATGATGAGGTAAGGAAGCAGCCCCTAAAAAAAACATTTTCTACATTACAAATATAATTAAACAAAGACTTTTTATCCTATACTACAGGTTTGAGAGATGCGGAGCAAAATAATAGCTTAGGAGAGGCTAAGACATAAAATAATAAAATTATTAAATAACTTCAAAGTACATCTTCAAATATTAAAAATGCAAGTTAAGTACAGAAGAGTCAGTGTTGGGTCACAGTGTTCTATGCTATTTTTGAGCTCTGCTTACAGATATTCAACTTTGGATACACAGTTTATATTTTGTTCATTTAAAAATAGTTGAGCAGAGTTTTTATATTTTTGTAGTAATATTTAAGAAAACAGCATTATTAGAGTCACTGAGCATATGTTATAAATATCGGAAAGTGATAAGCCAACACGTGACTTTAACCAAAGTAAAAAATATCTCACCATTAAGAAAACTAAAATAGTGAACTAAAGTAGTGTGCTATTATTTTGCCTTGGCTTAACATTAGAAAAAGAGCTAACTAAGTATTTCTCTTTTATTTTTTTACTGGCTTTTTTTTTTTACTGGTTTTTCATTTTTCTACCAACTGTCTTAGCCAAAAGCTACATTCTTTTCTTTTCTTTTGAAACAGGGTCTCTGCTCTGTGGAGGCCAGGCTAGCCTTGGACTCATGAAAATCCTCCTTCCTCAGCCACCCGAGTACTGGGATTATAGGCATGTACCACCATGCCCCACTTATGTAGCGCTGAGGAACTGAACCCAGGGCCCTGCACTTGCAAGGCAAATGTTTTAACTGCTGGGCCACTACTCCAGCCACCATTCATTTTATTTTTACCTTGAATTACTAAAGTTGGTATACAGTTTTGAAATACAATCTGCATGTAATTTTGCTGATGGAAAACATACCAAATAGAGAAAAACAAACCATTTATAAAATAATAATAATTTGAGTACACAGGCAAAAAAGTACTTTATTTTTTTTCAAGTTTCCATTTTTAAATTTAGTACATATTTTTAGATATTTATCATGTAAATAACAATTTAAAAACCTGATAATATTAAAACTTACTTTATTCCCAATGTAGCTAAAAACAGCTGAATCTGTCATTTATTAATATTTCAGGTTATAAACAGAGCATCTAAAATGCGTGTAATGAAATAAATAAAATGAAATAAAAGAGTAAATTCATTCTGATATAAAAAAGTCACACTAGCAAAGGAGTAAACAAATTACTCCAACACAAACTCACCCAGCAGTATTACATAAAAGGGAGTACGTATGGAGGGTTATAATGAAAGCAGAAATCGCTGCTAAATTAGGCAGGATGGGAAAGAAGTACAGGCAGAGGGCTAAAGACAACTTCATGAAAAAGGCTATTTTTGTTGGAGTCTTTTGTGAGGCAACAATTACGAATCTCACAATATATGCAATAAAATTCACTTATGAGTTTAAGTATAATTTGTATTTCTTTCAAAATTCCTATCAGATAATAACAGAAAAAGTATAAAGCTCTGTATTTGAAAGGTCTTCCAAACCCCACACATGACACTGTGTTCAAATTTATTTTCATATGAAATACATTCAATTTGTAGTACCAAAATGTTAACATTTCAGGTTAATCAGTTTATGATTTATATATCTGTCTCACTCATATGAAAGGTCCCCAAAATAAGCAAAACAAAAGCCTATGAAGACCCAACTAGATATCCTAAAGTTTGTTACGTATGGAATTTCCCCTAGATTTTCACTTATAACTCTAAATTCTACTTGGTGTATATAATTTAGAATATTCATTAGAAATTTCATTTACAAAATGATCTACTTTCTAAAACAGTTTGACAATTTTGGCACATTCATATTATTTACTCATGCATTTATATTCATTCATTTATTCAAATATTTCTGAGCTCCTTCTATGTGCAAGGCACTACTCTTTACAGTGGGTACAGATAAGTTAAGAAACTAAGTTCCTGCTCTAAAGTAGTTAAGACGATCATGTATGTACACATGTGGGTTGAGTACACACAGGAAGGGCCGTCCAAAGTCAGAAGAAATAATATATATTTAAGAAACCTTAAAGTCAAGAAACTAATTACTAATACATCATAGTAGAATAAACAATACATACCACAACCACAAGAACTCTGAGAGAACTGTTCCAATAAGGCCATTAATGATAATGCACATTAATACTAGTTTATTGGGAAACTCGAAGTCCTCAAATCCAGTATAATGAAGTAAAAAGAAACCTGGCCACAAGAGCAGCAGATTAAACAGACCTACAAAACCTAAGTTGTATAAAAGAGATAAAAGTTACAACTGTGATTTATTTCAACTGTTTAAACTTATAACTCTAGTACCAGAAAACTTCAGATTTTGCAAAAAAATCTTCAATAAATTTTCTTAACTGAAACTTCTACTGGTTTAAGTCAGTCCTACTAGCTTGACACATGAAAAAACTCAAGCAACTAGTGATGGTTGTCTTTGGGACTCAACTATCCACTTGATATGGACCAATTACTGTGAAAATAAATCACTCATATTAATAAGTTTTAATCTTAGGCCATAATGTGTAGCGTTCTAGAATTCAGGAAATTAACTAGCATGTGTGTTTGTGTTTCCAGCCTAAATAAATCATGAGAAATTAGGTGGCTCGCTCTTTGATTCAACTCATGTTTATATTTAAAGCACCTGTGCTATAAATAGCATAATGAAGAAAGATTCCAAAGAAGAAGAAAGTCTGGGTTCTTGTCTTCCCAAAATTCACAAGCTAGTTGGCAAGGATGGGAATCCTTTCTTCTACCAGGGACCATTTGGATAATTATGACATCATTCATGAGCCAACCAAATTATCCACTTAAAAGTTAGCCTACTACACTTGATAAAACATTTAATTATTATATAATTAACTCACCCCAAATGTGACAGTTGCTTTGGCCAGGGCTGATCAAATGATTTCATGGGCCATATACAGCCCTTGAGCACAACATGCCCCACCGTTGATTAGTGGCTACAAGTCTGTGCTCTACAATCAGACTACCCTGGGACTGATCCCAGCTCTGTCATTTGCTAGCAGGACAAACTTTATGCAAGATGCAGAACCTCTTTGAAGACTTAGTTTTCTAACCCATTTTAAGTATAAAATAATATTTATTAAGTTGCTGGAAATATTAAACAAAATGTTTATATAATACAGCACAATGCCTGACATAGAATACATACTTAAAAGCTATTAGTATTACAGAAATTAAGGTCATATATGACTATGCACATGTAAAGAATATAAAGAGAGATTACATTAGAGCCATTTTTATTGCCTTTTTTATACAAATTAATAGGACAGATATGCTGAGATCCAGATGGTAACTACAGAGCTTTCTTAAAATTAAATTAGCTATATTTTTTATACTTTCTGTATCACCTGAATCATAAACTACTATTTAGTATGTCTAGCTGTCCTGTTAAGAAGCCTAGAGCTCCTACTCAGCACCTGCTGCTGAAAACTTGTAGTCACCCTGTTCTCTGAAAATCTGTCCTTGAAGAGCAAATAAGCCTTTCTTTGGAGGTTTGCGTTTCACACCCGCTACACTGCTGCAAGCGCTAACTACATGCTGAATGATACACAAAGCTACCCCTCCCAACTCAAGCCACCAGAACTCAAAGCCAGAATGTCTCTTTGTTTTTTCCCCACCATTTTTGTTGATATACATATGAAATACACAGTGTTTACAATGAACTTGAGCATTTCATGCACATATATATCATATCAACTTTACAACCCCTTCCCATTTTTGACCCCCCCACACCCTCCCTATTCTTCCCCCAATTCCAACTATCACTTCATGTGGTTCTATAGAATGTCTGTGTTCTGGGTTTCCCAAATCAGAGACACTACACAGTACTTAGCATATTTAATCTTCGGCATGTAAATCATTTCACTTAAGTCACCACTCTAACTCAGCTTCCTATTCCGCATATGGTTCACAGTGGTCAAATCTTGATGCCTCTTCTCTGAAGCCAACCAATCCTTTCATTGGGATATTTGTCAAAAGTTTTCTTTTTTTCTATATTTTGCTATGTCTTTGTTGATATTCTTACACCAGGCCTTACCCACCAGTGCACATCAGAAAATAACTACATGCATGTAATTCAAAACACTAGTAAATTTGAGAAAGAAGAAAAAAAGTTAAATTTCTAATGCCTTAGCTGAAATTTGGAACATACATGTTTGTACATTCTCAAGGTTATCTTTACATCAATCAGTTTTCTTAGGATAAATTTCATCAGCGACCTAATAAGTGAATTGCTACAATAAAATAAAGTTAAAACTATATCACACTGCTACAGTAAATGAACTTAAATCTATATCACATAAATATACTTCAAGTAACAGATATCAAGGCAAATTTAGTTATTCCAGAATTTTTTAACTTTCATTAACTTATTTACTCACATTTCACTGACTACTAACATTTGCTGGATTTGGTTTATAATTTTAGCTGCCTATCTATCCATATATTCATGCATACATATTTTTAAAATAAAATGTTGCATATTAATTAGTAATTATTCTGTTTTGCACACTACTATAATATTACTAATGATAATGATGTGGGAAGATTTCACAGATTTTATACAACTGCTGATACTGTTTTAGAAGTTTATCAGCCAGATGATTTAATTACCAATCTATTTTTTATTACATTTTCTCTTTAGATGTTACCTTTCCTCCAAATTATTTTGGTGCTGCTTATCTTTCTGCCTCTCAAAGAGGATAAACTCACATTCACCATCAAAAAAGTGAATTGCTTCATTCAACAAGCTTACGACTTTATCAATTTGCTACATTAAATGGACTTAAATCTGTATCACATAAGTACACAGTTAAAGCAATAGATAAATAGCTATGCTTAGTTATTTCAGATTTTTTTGACTTTCATACATTGTTTAATCATATTTCACTAATTATTAACATTTTGCTGAAGGGACAGATGCTTGGGACTTGACCTGAAGAAGTATGTGCTGGTTGTGTCTTTCCTTCCAGAGTTGGCTCTGCTCTGCCATGCCATGAGGAGCTCTTTCCCTGACTCCGGCCCCTTTCTACCTTTTCCAGTCGCCCACTCATGAAAAGACTGTGTGACCTTCTGAAACTGTTTGCTAAAATAAAATTTTCCTCCCTAACGCTGTGAATGTTGAGTATTCTGTCCCACCAATGAAAAAATAACTAAGAGAAAAACCTTAACTGGTTGCTTAGAGAATCTACGTTATAAAAAAGTGGGTCTTGGAAGGTAAAATTCAAATGGAAAGTTTTCAATGGTTATAATTTATAATAAAAATAAGTATATGTACTGGAATAGTATAAATATCATTTTAGAGGAGTTTTCCCAGTCCTAAGCTTCCAATGATTTTTTTTAAAAAGGCAAAATGTACAACACAGCACAATTCTGTCACATGAACTATCTGGTTCTAGGCTGGATATTAAAGCAAGGACAGGTGTTAGGAAGAGCTCCTTTCCTCTTAGAGAATGGATGTACATACAACACAGAATGAGGTAAAGAAAATGGCAAAACATAAAGGTTTTTTTAATCATATAAAAAAAACAAAACCCTAAGTCATTTAAATAGTTTCAGAAATTTAACCTGTTCTTACCAAAGAACATTGGAATGTCCAACTTATCTTCTCTGTCTACTTTTCTCTTAATCATAACAATATACACAGCATAAAGCATGGCTCCAGCAAGAGACCACATGGAACCTGTAAAACCAACAAAATGACTGGAGGTATCCATTTACTAACTTATTCAGTACATACTTATTTAAAATCTAATAATGTATCAGATAGTGAATTCTAGAAATGAGTATACAAAAGTGACAAGATGAGGCTGGAGGAATGGCACAGTGGTTAAAGCACTTGCCTTGTAAGTGCTAGGCGCTGGGTTCAATTCCCCAGCACCACATAAGGCTATGCATGGTAGAGCACCTCCATGTAATCCCAGCACTCAGGAGGCTGACAGAGAAGGATTGCTAAGTCCAAAGCTACTCTGGACTCCACAGTGAGTTCAGGACCAGGGCTAGGGAGGGAAACCCTATCTCAAAGAAAAAAAAAAAGTGATAAGCTGCACCCCATCCTATCCACATCTACTGGCAGTATAAAAAAGAATGTAACATGTAAACAAACTTAAAAACATTCACCTCAATGACCTAACCAAATGCTTACATGTTATAATAATGAAATTCGTATATAATGTCTAATGCATATTTGCTATTTTTCCCTTCTTTCCATCTCTAAGACATTGTTTAATACTGTTTTTCCATCCCCATATATTATTTTTAATATATATTCACTACCACTCTCATAGTGAAGGCTCTACTACACTCTTACCTTTTTAACAAAGGACCCTCTTTCTGTTCTGCTAAATTTCCAACCTACTTATCTTGTTTCAGACAATTTAACAACTAATATGATTAAATATGGTAGTATTTTTTCTCTTAATGGCCATATTTTATAAATCTCATTTTCTATTTCAAGTTCAGAAATTCTGGAAAACGACAAATACATAAACTATATTTATAAATATTCCAAAATATAAGATTAGAGTTTACAGTACCTAAATAATAAGTACTGGTTCTCTTCATTAACTCATTATTAAAAAAACCATATAAGCCTTTAAAACAATATGCTTCTACAAAGTGATCATATTCAATATTTTAATCAATCTTTTAAAAAGTTAATGTTTTACTAGATGTATTTTTAAAGTATTTCCAAACGTAAAAAAAAGCTAAAGACTTAACAAAATCTCACAAACAAAAAAACAAATACGCAGATTGTTTTGTACACACCACACTGCTCTGGGCAAAAGGTACAGCAGATGAAACGACAGTTCACTTGGGTAGTAACCAAGAAGAGAACGTACTGTTATATTCAAAAACTTCAAATTTCTAAAAAAAAAAATACTATATGGAGAGAAAACACTGAAATGGGCTCTGATTACATTTGTTTTCATTAAATCTATGCACTGGATCAAAAACTAAGTATTCACCATAGTGCCCGAGACAAGAATTAGGAGTGAATGACAAAATTCGCCAGTAAAAGTATGATAAGGATAGGATAACTGGACAGTCTGCCAGTAACTCCTCCCAAAATTCTCATTGTTTACATAGGGAACAATCACTTCACATTGGAGAACACTGGTACAGTCTACTATAAAACTGGTAATAAGTTAAATCAACATCACAGGTGTTCTGATCAGAAAATTGTGCTGCTTTTCTAATAATTTTATCAAAATCCACTACTCAATTTAACCATAAGAAAATATCAAATAAACAAAAATCAAGGAACACTGTATGAAACAACTAAAGCAGTCTCTTTGGAAGTGTGAAGGACATGAAAGACCAAAGACTGAGTTACAGCTCCAGATCACAGGAAACTAAGGACACATGACAACTAAATCCATCAAATAAGCTTGGACCCCCCCCAAAAAAAGTGAAAAAAAAAAACAGATAAATGTTAAAAGGGACTATAAATTAGATACCAGTATTGTAATTGTTAACATCTGGGGATTGAGTGAAAGCTATATGGGAATTCCATAAATTGCTTTTGTTTCTTTACATAAAGTTTTATAAAAGGTCAAGTGTGATGCCCACTTTGCAGCTGTGCTTACATGTGCACACATGACAATAAGCACAAAACTTTTTACTCTAACAAAGATATAGAGCCAGGAACTTACCTATAGTATTTCTTCCCGCAGATTTTTCAGACCCTGACAGGTTTACCAGCACAACACCTCCAATGCTGAGAATTAACAGTAATTATTGATGAGTAAAATAATCAACTCCTAAAGGACTAATCATAAAAATAAAAATTATAAGTGATAAGACCAATCTTAACTGCAGGTAAACTGTTATAGAATTTAGTAGTTTCATTAATAACAGATAATGGTGTTAAGGCAAAGTATAGTGCTACACCTATATTATCTCATTTCATCCTCACAGAAAGCACGTTATCTCAAAGAAAGTGTTTTTATTGTCATTCCCATTTTACATGAGAAAACTAACATTATAAAACAGCGAGAAAAGCTTGACCAAAACACCTATCTGGGACTGAAACACACACAATTTGGTTCTAGAATCCAATGCTCTTATGTACTACTTTTTTTTTCAGTTATTAAAAGATTAGTTAACTTGTCATCCCTTTACCAATTTTTCTTTAGGATTTGAAAATAAACCTATACAAACTTAGCAAAGACACTATTCTTGCTAACTGGTAAACCTTAAATCAACAGGAAAACTCTCTTTATATACATAAATAGCTCCATTAATCCCATGAATTTAGCAAATAAGACTGAAAGATACAGAAAAGGCAGAGCTCATTTATTCATTCAGTTGTTGCTTACTAAGCATCTCACACTGAGCTAAGAACTATGCTGCAGCAGAGAACAAGACATACATAGATTCTGTCTTCATAAAGCTTTTACTTATTTTCATGCATTTTCTAAGTCATACATATATTTTCAAGCAAATGAAATGTTGGTAATTTTTTAATTAGTCTAATTATCTTATCTACTGATCAAAAAAACTTCCACCAAAGTAAAGAGGGATATGAGAATTTTGTCTTTTATGGGATGATGACATCACAAAAGAAATGTAATTATTGTATTAAATATTCACAGGCTTCAATTCATAAATCAGTTTAGATTAGATGCACCTAATATTTATTTATATTATATGTAACTAAAGTATATTAAAAACCAGAGAGTTTTTGATTTAGATGAAGATGATGGTGGTGGAGACTATATATGCTGAGTACCTTTTGTATACCAGACATTGCTCTAAGCATGTTAGAAGTTCTAACTCACTGTATTCTCATAGTAATTCTATGAAACAAATTCTATTATGTTTACTTTATATATATAAGGGAATAGGCTGAGAGGAAAACACAACAACAAACTTGTTCAAGATCTCAAAAACTCGTAATAAAGAAAATGGGACTGGATTGTAAACAATAAAATAAAATTTCTTAGCTCGTTCAGATTTCTTTCGAGATTGCTGTATTAAAATTCTTTTCATAATCTCAGGAATTCAACCTCACTTCCTAAAGTTGGTTTAAAATACAATGTTTAATACAGTATTCTAAGGAATATATAATACACAGAAAACTCTGTGTATCTATTTTCTAGACCACAGGTCAAGCAAACTTTTTTTAAAGAAACAAAACATAAATATTTTAGCCTTAAGTACCAAATGGTCTCTGCTGCAATTCAGCTCTATTGTTGTTACCCTAGCAGCCATAGACATGATGCAAATGAATGAAAATGGCTGTAGTCAATAAAACTATTTAGAAAAGATGACCCAACTCAGTTTGCCAATCTCTGTGCTAGGTCTACTTTCATGAAAAAAAACCAATGCATTTCATCCAAGTACTTGGAAGTTTAAAGACCTTACATCCATTCCCGTCTTTATCATACCTTTCTTAGTAAGGTTTTTAAACTTCAAAGTACTTTGATGCAATATAATTTTAAAAAGCAAATGACTCAACTGTAATTAGAGTAGACACTATGGTAAAGAAACTTAATGCTATGAAAAGATAAAAATAAGCATGTATTTTAATGAAAAAAAACTTACTTCCCCAATACAATCAAATATATTGTATTCCCCTGATGCAAATATTTGCTTGGCTAATATACAAAGAAACACCTAGTGTTTATAAAGTCTCAAAGGTAAGTCAGCTGGATCAACCAGATTACTCACTGAAATTACCACAGTCAACTTTCCCTTACATCTAAAAGAGAAAAACACAAAATCAGAGCCACCAGCTTTCAAGACTGCCAAGCACTACTCAATTTCAGTCACTCTATACACATCGCTCCAAACTTAACGCAGATTAACATGCTCATCATTTTCTCAACTAGGAAGTCTTTTCAGAGTTTAAAGAAATTGCCAAATATTCAATCTCAGCTCTGACAGCTATGAAACACTAAGTTCATCATTAAATGAATCTGCTACCCTGTTTCATTTGTGTTTTCTCACAAGAGTAACAGCTTTATCAAACCAATACATTTTGTTTTAGTATTATCTATCAGCAAAGCCCAATGCTAAATCTTTGGTGATGCAAAACGTATAAAAATGTTTCAGCCTTCGAAAGTTTACAATCCAGTAAGGAAGACAAATACTTGCAAATTAAATAAAGATAAAAGATTTAAATGTACTTATTGACAATGCTGTTATACAGTATTACAAAATTTCAAGTGAATGATACAGAAAATAAGTGAAAGATCAATTGAGATTCAAGTAATTAGAGAAAATGGAGTGTTAGATTTTTTAAATAGGGACTGGAGGAATAGGACAGCATTTACAGCCCTTGCCTAGCAAGCACAAGGCCCTGAGTTTGATTCTCCAGCACCACATATGCCAGGTATGGTGACACACACCTGTAATCCCAGCACTTGGGAGGTTGTGACATGAGGATTGCTGAGTTCGAGGTTAGCCTGGACTAGTAAGCTCAGGACCTGCATGGACTACACAGAGAAACCCTGTCTCAAAAAAAAAAAAAAAAAATAGATTTTTAGATAAAATATGATGAAAGAAAGAAGGAAGGAAGGAAGAAACTGTCTTAGGAAAAGGGATGCTTTGGAAGTCACGACGGTTAAGTTGTCACATTAAATGTGAACATTGGTATAGTACTTAATAAGTCTACAATTACATGAATGGGAGCAAAGGTGCACTGAGGTCCTTCCCTTCAGTTACCCTAGGCAAAAGGTTTGGAAAATGATGTCAGCACATAATGCAGGGCTGAGTACTATAATGTCATGAAAGCCTTCTTTGCCCTCTTCTTACATTGCCTGTGTATTACAATAAAAACTATCCCGTAACATAGCCAGAAATAGTTTAAACATTTTTAAACAGAGTAGACTAGCTTAGACTATATTCTTACCTTAAAATTACAGCTAGTAGTTTGGAAAGAGTAAATCTATCTCCACTGTTACTTGGAAACACTGCAGCAAGGATTAAGGTAAAAAGTCCTATGAGGAGAAAAGGGAAAAACAGAAGTCTATGAACGGTCACCATTACTATTGCCAATTAAATCATTTGAGTAAATTATTAATATTACCAATTTAATTGCCTGAGTAAATTACATAACTTTTATACTATTTTAGATCATTTTCAAATAACTATGAGTAAGACTACAATTACTTAGGCGGAAATGTAGAAAGATTATAAACTAAACCCTAAATAGCATCTAAACTAACCCTATCTATTTCAACAACTGAGATCAAGTATAGTCCTATTTAATTTTTAACTAATAAAAGAGTTAAATAATTGAGCATTCAGAATAACATGATGACCTCATCATAATCAAGCGTGGTGCTGAAGTTGTATTTACAGTTTCAAAAATACTTCTTTTATCTTCCAGATTTGGAAGGTGATTCAGTTTTAAAAATAAAACACCTACCACAAAGGCAAATTATAGTTCTGAAATAAGCAACTACATTTAGTAGAAGAGCCAAGGAAAAAAAGATCTCTGAAAAAGATTATGTGTGGGGGTAAAACGACTACAAAAAAAAAACCATGTAAAACTTTGATATATTGTTATTTTTAAAAAATACAGCAGAGTACTTGAAGAAAAATAAATGACACAAAGCTAAAGCATAATATTAAATAGCAGCGGTTTTCATATATTAATATATTTAAAACATATATGTGCACATATATACCACAATTAAACCCATCAATTTATAATGCAGATTTCGAAGGCAGATTTCTTACCAGAAGTTGAAGACAGAATATTCACTATAGCAACCTGTGTGTCTGACAGTGCTTCTTGATAAGACAAATTTGCCAAAAACCACTGAAGAAAAAGACAACAGAGTGAAATCTAAAGACATTTATGTACCTGACAGTACAATTTATACCTTTTTTCTCCTTCTAAACACAATTATCTTAAAAAGTTTTAAAGACTTGTATTGAAAAAAATCACAAGCCATTGCCAAAAAAGGATAAATGCTTATTGTAATCAGACCTATGACCTTGCCATTCATTAATAAACAAATAAAAGTTGGTTAAAAAATCAGCACAAATGCTTTTTTTCCAAAATAAGGGTAAAATGTAACATCAAGTCATCCTCAAAATTTTCTTTATCCTAGCTCTCTTAGGTTTACCTAAATCAAAGTCGAATTTAGTGAGATTCAACATTAACAGATGAATAGCATTCTCAAACATTAACAGATTCATTAACAGACGAATAGCATAGTGAGAACTCTGTCAAAGCAGATGATGTCCACAGAGAAGGAGCTAGCAAGCTAACCTGACCCACAGAAGGCTATATTTATGTTGGATATTCAGAAATGTCCTACAAAAACTGTCAAATTACTGGTGAGATGTGACTTTCTCTGAGGAGTTATTGTTTAATATATAGAGTTTCACTTTTACAAGGTAAAAATGTTCTGTAGCTAGATGGGCTAATGATTGCACTATAGCATGAATATATTCTATGAGCTGTACACTTTAAAGTAGTTAAAACAGTAACATTTACATTACATATATTTTACTATAATTTCCAAAACTCATGCTAAGAGTATTAATACACATCTCTCTAAATCTCTACATAAAACACACAAAACAGTGCCTTATCAAAAAATTTATTATTACTATTGCCTCTCTTATCCACACAATTTGACTGTGTTTTAGTTCCAGTGGTCAACCACAGCCCAAAAATACTTAGAGAACAACTATAGAAACAAATAATTTTTAAGTTTTAAATAACTTTTACTAGAGTATATTGTTATAATTATTCTATTATTACTGTTGATTTCTTATTGTATCGAATTTATAAAATATCACTGATATACATATGTATAGGAAAAAAAAAACAAGTCTACACCAGGGTCAGTATTCTCCACGGTTTCACACATACACTGAGGGTCTTAGAACACATTCCTCACAGTACCCTTCTCTCAGGTTTTAAAGTTAAGATACAGTTTTGCTTTATCCAAAGGAAGATACTTTCTTTTAATAAACAATGCTGTGGAACTCAGAGGTTTCCCTTTTAGCTTTCCTGCCACTTGGCCCTACATGACTGTTCTCCCGGGCTCCTTCACTCTCTTTCTAAAACGAAGTTCATGATACAGTTATACCCTACCACATGGTCAGCTCCTACCCTCATTAAACATTTATGGCTCTTTTCGCTTTTGTTTTTACCTTGTACCATAAAGATGCTTTTATTACACGTTACCTCAAAGTTACTTTAGAAGGAAGCATATAATTAATAAACTCTAGTCCTGTCTTACACTTATTTAAAATAAGCAAACAAAAATCAAAACTAACTACATAACCTAAACAACAAGTCTGCAAACTATTTTTACATATATAATTGTCATAAAATTACCTCCAAAGATTTTTGATTTACATATTAACATACATAAGTTGTCGCCAAAGTAGAGGCTATTTGTCCAGGGGATGGAGACAAACTGGACTCTTCAATGGGTTTAAGTCAAAATTATGGCATTAAACCCTCGTATAATAGGAACAATAATATCGGTGCTGGCATAGTCTACTGCTTTAAGGTGCTCAGTTTAAATCTGAATCTTAAATGCTCATATAAAAAAAAAAAAACCTTGGACTGGGCCACTTCTGATGCTACATACATGAATTAACACTGAAATCCATTTCTGAATTCTGCACTTCAGAGTTCTCATTAACTCAAGCAAGTCTTTTATCCTAGCTTAGCCCAAAATGACAATACTTTATTATATCATTATTCTCTGTGATATCTTAAGTATATTTTTCTACTTTCTCCATTAGAGACACTATATGTAACACAAGAAATTCTGCAAAAATTCACTATGAAACTTGGCTAAAGTAATATTTGATTGCATTTGCATAAATTTAATATAAAACTATAAAAACACTTACCTAAAGAAATCAAATGTAGGCTTTTATCTGAATATTATTTGCTGGTCCTAACATGCATCACAGTATAAAGTAATTCTTTTCACTATTCTGACCCCGAGGCAATGGTGAATTCTAAAGAATTTCTAAATTCTATGTGTGTGTGTATGTGTGTGTGTGTGTGTGTGTGTGTGTGTGTGTGTGTGTTAACAGATGTATTAGTATAGTATTTACTGAATTCTAATTGTAAGGTATTATCATATTTATTGACTTTAATTCTTTCAGGTCTAACAAGCTAATACTCTTCCCAGTGATACTAGACACTGCTTAACATCACAATTAAACCGCCTAATAATCTTATACATCTATGCAAAATTATTGGTATATATACCACCTTAAAATTCAATATCTGAACATGTAATAAAGAAAAGACCTACCACAAAGCAAAAAAAAAAGCTAATTTTTGCTACTTGAGTTGCTGTCAGTTTCCCCACAGTTTTCAATATGGATTCTTGATCTTTAACATTTGGGCATGACATGCGAGACAACTTGGCTTCTAATGCATGACTTGATGGAAGCTGTCGAATCTCCATTATATTACTGAACCTTACACGAGACTTTTTAGGAGCTGGAAAGGAAAGCAGAGAACAAAATCATTAAATGTATGTACCCTTCTCATCTAACTAAAGTCACAAGTTTTATTTTAATAATAAATGCCTATTACTTATTTTTTTACTTAATTCACTTATGATCTAAGTTAGACACTCAAAGAACAACAGTTATATTATTACCTCGGGCAAATTTGTTCTTTCAGAAGAATTAACAGGGAAAAAAAGGCTTTATCTATTAAAGTTTTAAAGCATTTAAAGTGAAACTAATATTTAAATAAAGTTTCTACAACTGGTTGCATATCCAATCGCCTGCATCAGACTTTCAGTATGATTATTACTGTAGCATTTATATTTGAGTTTTTCCTCACAAATACACAAGTTAAGAGATTTCCCTAAACAAACATGTAGAATGTTCCTCTACAGGTTCATTCCTTGCAAATAAAATTATGAATAATTGAATGCCTTACATTAAAGCTTGCATTCTTTAATAAATTCACATATAATACAATCAAAATTATAACTTGCTACTGGAGTTTTTGAGGATATATTCAAGAAAATATTATTCATTTTTTAAAAAATTAGCCAGGTCTCATGGCACATACCTGTAACACAGGTACTTTAATAACATGAGACAAAAGAACCTCAAGTTTGAGTCTATTCTGGGCAGCATACAATGCAGCACAGCCCTTCACAAAATAAGAAATTTTAAAAAGGGCATAGAATGTAGTTGAGTTTAAGTTAAGCCCTAGAACTAGACCCCCCCCCACACACACACACACAAAATAAACCATAGTGACTTCTTATTTCTAGTTGAATTAATGAGAAAGCCATACTCATGAGATTGACAATCCACTCAAACTTCCAGAAGACTTCAGGCCAAGTCAATCCATATAAAATCAAACTAGTAGATGAGCCCAGACAATCCAGAAAAATCACTAAGCTTTGGGGTAGCTTGGATAAAGCTAAAATAGCCACAGAATTATCAGGCATCAAGTTCTAAGTTTAACTTACCTTTTTCACTATCAGTGTTTGTGCTTTCAAGTTTTTCATTTGGAAGATCATGAAACTTCACAGGCACATAAAGAGGTTCACTCTAGAATGTATCAGAAATAGAAACAATATAAACAGTCCAAATAAAGGATACTAATACTGGCTAAAATTTAAATGGACAGTACTTAGACATAGATACCATCTAAATCATGGCTATTCATCAACATGCTTATACAGCATAATTCTCCCAAAATATAAGTTAAAAAGGAAGTTCAACTGATCCATACAGCTACAGTGACAGAAAAGAATCAGTTGAAAGTTCAGAAATATAAGAGCTTTAATGTATGAAAGTAATATTTAAACATCATAAATATAGGCCTCTCTCTCAAGCTAAGAGATTAACTTCTGTCCCTTTTCACCTATTCTTTCAAATAATACTTATTGAGTGCTGGGTATGGTGGCATATACCTGTAATCCCATCTACTCAAGAGGCTGAGGTGGGAAGATCACTTGAGCACAGGAGATTGGGACCAACCTGAAAAAAAAAAAAACAGCAAGAACCCTGTCCCCCTCTACTCCCTCAAAAATTCAAAAATCAAAATCAAAATATACATGTCAAGCGGTTATGTTTGGATCTGGAGTGTCTCTCAAAAGCCTTGTGTATCTGGATGTTATAGAATAGTTATGGACCCAAGTGCTGTTAAGAGATGAGGCCTGGTCAGAAGGATGAACACTGAGTCTTGAACTGGAAAGATATGTACTAGCTCCATCCTTCCTTGTTCACTTGGCTTCCTGTCAGGCACGCGAAGAACAGCTTTTCCTCCAGCTAGGCCTCTGCCATGTGCTTCCACTACTGCTAGCTGCCCCTGAATAGCCTGAAACTGTGAGCTAACATAAATTTTTTCTCTTTTAAGTTGTGGATGTCAGGTATTACATCCCAGGAATGAATAAGTGACTAAGACAAGCTCCTACTTCTCAGGCAATGTTTTATGTTCTGGGGATAAGTGAATACAGATAAAATCTCTTCCTCGGTGTTCTTACAGTCTAATGAGGAAGGCAGATAATGAACAGCTCATCAAATATATAATATACTTATTTATATATTAGCCAAATTGTTTTACATAAAATTCAACAGAAATCAAAATTTAAAACCTTTATATGATTAGTGGACCACAATAAAAACAAATCTTCCAACTACCAATTAGTTCTTAGTACGTACTCCAGACCAAGTCCAGGGCAGAGACATGTATTACTCATTAGCCCTCAAAATTTATGAAATAGATATTTTAAAAGAGGTTTTCTAGAAGAAGAGATAAAAGAGCCAAATAGGAGACAACAAATTAAAAGCCAGGTTCGTCTAATGATGTACTGAAGGCTCATTTAAAAAGTATTAATTACTTTTACAAATGTGGTTCAGACGGTCAATATTTAAAACAACATCGCTAGCTAGGCTGTCTCTTAAAAATTAATAAAACTTTTGTTTTTCTTTCTTTCATTTCTCTTTTAATTATTGGTATAGAACTCTGGCAAGGAAAAGTACATTGTACATGAAAGGTAACAGGGTCAGGAAACTGTCAGACAGTCTTTTCATTATATTGAACTGTGCATTATAGCATTTGGTCTAGAACAATTTGACACGTCTATCTTACATATAAAAGCAGGAATCAGTTAAAAAAAAATCACCAGAAAAGTAGACTACCATCAAAACCCTCCTTTCTTCACAGAAATAACTGATACTAAACTATCTGATCAATGTTTAAGATCTAAGAAAAAGGGGCTGGAGGGATAGTAAAATAGCAGAGCACTTATCTAGCAAGCACAAAGCTCTAAATTTGATTCTCCAGTACCACATTAAGTCAGGCGTGGTGAACCATGCCTGTAATCCCAGCACTCAGGAATCTGAGGCAGGAGAAGGACTGCCATGAGTTAGTTCAAGGCCAGCCTGGGCTACACAGCCAGTTCAGGACTAGTCTGGACTACAGCAAGACCCTATCTTAAAAAAAAAAAAATTCAAGAAAAGAAATGACATTTTCTCAAAGCTTTGTAAACCCCTCCTCAGTACCTAGTAACCTACCTGACATACAACGGTATTTCAAAAAACATAAACAACTAAAACTGCATATTGCCCTTAAGGTCATCAAGTCACTGCTTCACAAATAGGCAGTGTTAAAATAACTTCAAAATTTTTCTCATAATGCCACTTTTGGAAATAAAGTATTGTCAAAAATGCATTTTACAAAGATGACTTTTTTGAGAGAGGGGTTAACAGATGAGAAATAAATCAACCTTCTCCCTCAAAAAAAAAAAAAAAGCCTTAGTGATGGTCTAAAAAGAATGAACTTTTACATTTTTTAACTAGGTTACAGAAACTTAAATAATTCACTGGTTTATTCCATTCTCCTGTCCCTCTCAAAAACACTAGAACATATGAAATATTATCATAAAGCATACAAGATGTTTACTTTTTAATTATTACAATAAAAGACATATTACTGTTACTTCCCTTCCAACATCCATCCCCATCTCTGAATACACTTATCCCATATTCTTGCCGCTTTCTGAAGCAGTTGGGGATGTTCTTTCATAAGTATATTTAGTTGTCCTGTCATAGATGCCTTGATATACTGAACCTTTCATGGTCACTGTAACTTTGCCAGAAGCTGCATGATGTCAGATCCAGTAAATGAGATAAAGACATATCGTAACAGCTTTCACACCTTCCCAACGAGAACACACAGCTGCATTCACACCGTATGTCATCACACCTCATAAATACTCTGACAAGAAGATTTCCAGAACTCGTTTGGAAAGTGGCAAAGATAAGGGACAAGTGTATTTGAAGCAAGGGAAGTATCCTGAGGAGAATTAGCGGCAATGCATCTTTGACTGCAATAATTTTTTTTAAATGTACAAACTCACTATATATTTTGACTACCCCAGAGAACTAATATTTCACATATATTAGGTGCTCTAAACTTTTTGTGCAATGAATGCGGTTTTTAATATATTATCATGGTTAAGCACAAATTTTTGTTTCCAAGTGATAATAATGAATTAAAAGTTGCTAAGAAAGAAAGTTTTTTTCTTATTTTTCCCTCTTTAATAGTGTACCTCTCCCCTAATATAGTTATGTTGTCATCGAAGTTATCTGAGTTCTTCCTGCCATGGTTAAATGAAAAATGAACACTTACCAGAGAACTAGTCATATGGGCATGTGTATCTGTTGTGCATGCAGCAAAGTAACTTTCAGCATCTGCAAACTAAACACAGACAACAGCATATAGAATTCTATTAAACCCATGATACAGTGCAGGATTAGTGAGATAACACTCACATGCAGAGCATCAAAAGTCCAGAAAAGATCTGAAAGAGTTTAACCACAGATAATAGCAAGCACTTCACCAAACAGTATAGGTATTATTTTATCTTTATATAAGAAAACTAATGCTGAGAGATTTCATCAAAAGTAGCAGAGCCAAGATTAAAAAGCAAGTTAACTGTTTAATGTCAAAATGTATATAAGCCCTTTTCATAATATTATAAAATTTCAGGTAAGTAGAAAAACAATGGGTAGATCAATGAAAAATGATACTAACATCTCATTACTGCCATGAGAACAGGTTTGACTTTAAGAACCCCCTAAACATTTTGAAGAGAAAAAAGAAAAGTACTCCCTAAACGGATCCCACGGAATGGATCACAGTTGTAGACCACTTTTTTAATGCTGTGTACAATTTAATTTATTACCTACAACTACCTTATCTGGACCCCTGAAGGTCCAAAGAGGTTAAATAACTTGCCCAGGATCCCATTACTAGCAAGAGACAGAAAAGGAATCAAATGCAAGAGTCTATCTTCTTTTAAAAAAAATCTTTATAAATATTTTTTCTAAAAAATAAGAGTCAAAATTTAATAATGACCAAGACATAGACAAGACACTAATTCTTCTGTCCAACACATAATGGGAGAAGTTACCAAAAACATACACATAGAACAAGATACTACTGTATATCTATCAAATTATCAGAATTACAGCAAGGGTTCAATCTCACACACACTGCTTCCTATATACCATACACTTCTATTGGTACAACCACTGTGGGTGGTAACTCAGCAGCACCAACCAAAGGCTTTAAAAATGACATTGCTTTTATCTAGCACTATACTTTTTTAGAAATTTAAGTAAATAACTGCAGGTTAATATAAAGACATCCCTATTTACTTGTTTAAGGAAAAAAGTGAAAACATTCTGTCAAGGGTTAAAGATGATATATTTTAATTGCCTAAAAAGATATTCATGATAAATTTTAAAAAATAAAGTCAGGTAGCAAATGATGAAAAAATAAGTTACCTTCAGCTATACGTAATTGTAAATATAGATACATTAAGTAAATAGCTATAGATAGTATCAAAAATTTTATGTGGCCTCAGGATGGTAGGATTATAGACAATTTTTATTTTTCTTACCATAATTTACCTTAAACAATGATACCAACAGGGATTATAGAATATTCTTATTTTTCTTACCACAATTTACCTTCAACAATGAACATTTCTTACCATTATAATTAAAAACACAAAATGCTCCAGTAATACTAAATCACAAAAATTCTGATACTATACTATTGAGAGTAGAATTCCTTTAAAAAAAATTCCCCCCCAAAAAAGAATAAGTAGATCACATGTAAAATTGCCATTAGTGTTTATTCTAACAGTACAATTTATTATTTTCTCCTTTTTGTTCCCCTGTATTCTCTGTATGTAAACACAGTCTGCTTTCCTGTAATACTATACTGTATACATGCATTTCTATAATGTAAGCATACTTTAGTTTCAAAATAAAAAGTACATGTATTTGTATTTTGGTAGGTTAAATCCGTGTGCACATTAAGTGCGTATTCCTAGACTTTACCTAAAAGTTTTTGTAAAAGCTCTGACAAAATATAATGAGTACACTTCTCAAAAATGTACCAATTCTGTAAGCCAAGAAATACTATTCTAACCCACAAAAAATAGTGCATACAAAAGAAAAATCCTAGTATAAAGCAGTGACTGCAGGCTGAGAACAGAAGGCATGGGGTAACTATTAAATGGGTACGGAGTTTTTATTTAGAATGATGAAAACATTCTAGAGATGAACAAGCTGATCGTTCCACAGCAAAATGCATGTACTTAATGTCACTGAACTGATTCTTTAGAACTCGTTAAAATGGTAAGCTGTACATTATATTTATAAATTTTTTACAACAATAAAAAAGGAAAAAGAAGAACTTTGATGTTACATATATGTTATGGGGGAAAGAGAAAAGAAAGGCAGAGAAAGATTTTTTTAAAAAGAAAAGGGTTAATATAAAGGAGAGTTTTATATTCTCAAAAATTCAATGTTTCAACTTCCATAAGGAAGATACAATGGTATATAACCTATCATTTCTTTCACCACTATGAATAACGTTACATTAGATCAATGATAGAAAATAATTTGACTAGTCAGATACCTAAAACATATCTTGAAACACTGTTTTTTTATATATAAATGAAATTATTTTGTTTCTACAATCAACTTTGTAAGTAATTACATGATACTCGTCCAACTTGCAAATGATTTAAGACTCTAGATTTTTTTCTCACTCTAGGGATTGAGCCCAGAGCCTCTGCAATGAAGTACATCCCCAGAATAATTTTTTATTTGTGTTTTGAGACACAATCTCACTAAGTTGCTAAGTTGATCAGGTCGTGCCGTACTTAATTTTTTTATTTTTTTTTTTTGAGACAGGATCTGACTCTGAAGTCTAGGCTAGCCTCAAACTCACAGCAATTCTCCTGCCTCAGCCTCTATAGTGCTACCTCAGGCTCTAGAGTACTAGGATTACAGGCATGTGCCACCATGCCCAGTCTTTATGGTGCTGGGGAATCAAACCCAGGGCCTTGAACTTGCTAGGTAAGTGCTCTAACAACTGAGCTATGCCTCCAGCCCTTTGCCTGAACTTGTGATCCTCCTACCTAAGCCTCCCAAGGTCCCCTGATCATGGACAGGTACCATACTGCTCTTGAAGAACTGGGTGAATAGGCATCTTTGTCCTCATTTTTAACTTTCTTTCCATATTAACTGACTTGAACTACTTCAACAATTCTCAAAGGATGTCATGGGGTAAAGCAGAAGACAGTGATTATATACTTTTGACTTCTCACAATTCTGAGAGTAAACTGGTTAGAATACAGTATTAATAAAATTATGAACAAAAATAGGCTTTTCTTGTACTCTATCATTACTCACTTAAACTCTGACTTTACTTAAAGAAATTCATACATCTCTAAATTCTGAAAAAAATATATCCCCCCCAACAAAATTAAAAACTTACAAAAGCAGCGTGCTTTCCTCGAAATCCTCTTGTACACTGCTGTCTCCATGGCTTCCAAACAACGAAGCCAAAGAGATAGAGAACAAACATAGATGTTTTTGCAAAGGTGCTGAAGAATGGTTTGTTGTACTGAGTAAAAACATACTGTAGAGAAAAAAAGTTACATAAGTAACTATGAGAGGACTTTCAACCTTACTACTCAACTCCAACAAAAACTAAAGCCATTAAATGATTTTTTACCTCTTTAGTAGTTTATCTGGACAAGGTCAACAAGTATTATAAACCTATCTTGGATTTATTTCTAATACTGTTTTTGTCTTCCCATAAAGAATCACTCTGCCAACATTCATTGAAAACCTGTACTAGGGACTAAAAAATGTAAGATAACCTATCCTGCCCTTGAAGAACTTACAATCCAACAGAGGAAACTAATGTGTTAAGTACCACGCCAGGGGCTCAGGATGCCAGGGACAAAAATCTACTGGAATGTTACGGAAGTTTCCTGAGAAGCTACTCTGGAGCCAGGTGTGAAAAGATGAAGAAGAGCCAGGGGAGCAGAGAAAACAGCATAAAGAAAGGCATAAAGAAAGGTGTTAATGTTACTAGGAAGTTTTACAAAAAACCTTCATATAATTTGGAACTACTGTTATAAACTTAATGTTCCTGTCTCCTAGAGAAAACAAATTCTATGTGTAATGTTTGTACCATTTTGAACTGAAAGAAACCGAGCACCTACAGGAATACACTTTGTATATGTTAGAAAAAAATTGATTTTCTTTTTAAAATATACAATTTAAATAAAAAGTCTGTGACTATCAGGCTGAAATATTAAAACTTTTACATGCTCTGGATAAAATATATTAAATTTTTTACTAAAACATTTTATAATAAAATTGGTATCTTTCCCTAGATTTACTGAGGTATTACAAAAACTAAATATATTTACTGTGTACAATTATGGTGCTTTGATTCATAAATATTTTGTGAAATTATTACCACAAACAAATTGGTTTATTTTACTAAGATATAACTTAATAAGTTGCTGTATGTCCTAAATTTTATTACCCTATAAATATTATTTATTTAACATTACAAAACTTTAAACTTAGGCTTAGATTCTTGTCAATATTAAGGTGATTTCTTTGAGGTAAAATTATAGAATGTTAATCTGAAAGATCACAGAAGAGTTTTTAAAGTAAAAAACAAAGGTTAAAAAAATTCATAGAATATCATGTCAGTGTCAACTATTTACTTTTCAATGATGAGAGCTCTGTAGTACCAAACTGTCTCTTTTGACATTTAAATTCATTTTGTAAGTGCTAGTTACCTGTTGCATATTTCATTAAAATTGCAACATGTGAGCTGAAATGCAGTTAAGTCTAAAAAATTTTTCTGTCTTTATAGGGATCATTAATCAAGCAGAATTCAATACACAGGTAAAAAGAAAAACTAGCCTGTGAACTCAAAATACCACATTACTATCAGTAGGTCATCAATAAATACAAAATTTAATTGAAGGTCTTCACTGTATAATGTGCACTTAATACCAATATCTGCACGTACACACCTATGCATGTGCGTAGGAAACTGCACATGGAAACTCTAATCACTTTCACTTATCCCTCCAAAAGAGCACACAAGTGTGTGCTTGTATGTGTGTGCCCAAAAGTATTCTTACTTCCTACTAAAAGGTGACTTTTGTATCCTGAACGTTTCTTTAGAATTTACAGAGAAAGAAGTCGAATACTGAAAAACAGTAAAGTCACCTTAACATATTAAGAAAATAGGAATATACGAATTTCTTTCTCTGCAAGGAAGGTTCATGAAAAACCAATACAGGCATCATTTCAGTTTTAACTTGAAACAACACTAAATCGGTATCTAAGAATACCTAGGTAACTGAATAACACTTAAAAGTGTCTTTAATAAGCATAGCATAGTGATTGGCAGAAATACTACACGTTAACATTCACACTATTATCATTATGTACCGTCACGTGCTTGGAGGAGATACCTACCGAATTGAGTTCCGAGGAAGCCACCCAGATCACATCAACCAGGAGGAGAATAACGATGCCCAGGGCCATTCGCCTGCGCTGAGTGAAACTACTGTTCTGCGAATTCACTCGGTTCATGATAAAGACACACACCATTTGCAGTCTGCTTTTTAGAAAACACGAATCTCATTAGAGATGATTTTAGGAAAATAACCATATAAAAATGAGAAAAGGAGCATAACACAAATATCGGGTATTTGTTGGCTAATGCGCAGAGTCACAAAGCACACAAAAAGTGTGGCGTTACCTTGTTTTAAGGGCCTTTCCGAGACCTTCAAAAGCAATGCCTGAGAACTTGGCAGATCTCAGTCTAAAAGGAGGTGAAGAACTCAGCACACCTAGAACAATCACAAAATGACGCTTATGAGAACGTCAATGGATTCATCTCATCTTTTTTCTCCTCACTCTTCACCTTCAAACAGAAAGCAAACGAAAGAAAACTACCAAACTGTGTTAAATATAGGGGCGTTTTCCTCTAAACTTCCATGCCGTCCACGGTGCACTGTAGATGACGCAGCGAGTGCGTGGCGGGGGTGAGGATCAACATACAACGGAGTATTTAAAATAGATCAGCTACTAGAAAACAGCTTGAGTTTCACGAAGGAAGTCCGCTCTCCTATCCCTCACAGGAATCCACCCCCGACAGCGTCTAGACACGCGCCGGAATCCAAACGTGTATTTATTTCCGATTCTGATCTCAAGTGAACTTTGAGAGGGAGTGATCTGAGTCTTGATGACACCTTTCCACACATCTCCCGCAGAGAAGAGGAAGAGCCGGCAGCTCCGTCTAAGACCCCGGCCCCCCCGTCACCCACCCCGGGTGGCAGGGGGAGCAGCTGCTGGAGGAGAGCCTCCCCCTTCCCGGGAGCGGGCTGGGCGCCGGCGACGCCCCTCCGGCCGCCGCGCACCGCAGCTCCTCCCGCCGCCGGGGCAGCCGGCCTGCGCTCTGCCCGCCCCCGCAGACCCCAGCGCCGCGGTCCGGCACCCCGCGTGTCGCCGGGGCTGCCGGTGGGGCTGCTCGACAGCACGCGCCTCCGGGCGACTCCGGGCCCCCCTGCCTGCCTACCTGGCCTTCCTGCCCCGCGATGGCGTCGGGGCGGCACCATGAGCGGACCTGGCCGGGTCCCGCCGCCGCTCAGCGCCACGGCCGCGGCTTCGGACTCACAGAGCCGTCGCGGCGCCCCACATAGCGCCGCGCCGGAGGGGAGCCGCGGAGTCCCTCGGGGCGAGCCCACGGGCCGTCCACTGACCCACTTGGCCCGAGAGGGCGGGGAGCGAGGCAGGGGAGCCGAGCGCACAGGCAGCGATGGCCGCGGAGGCCCCGCTCGGCGCTGACCGCCCCACCCGCGCCGCTAGCCCGCGGCCCCGCCCCCGCCCGGCGCGCGGATTGCGTCACGTCGGCGCGACGGAGGGCCGCGCTGGGGTGAGCTGGCGTCCCGGCTGGGGTCCGCCGGCTGGCGGCGTCCAGCCCGCACATCGGCGGTGATGGGGCGGACGGGTTAGAGAAAGGACGAAGAAGGGAGCGGGCGCGGGTGCCTAGGGAAGAGCGAAGAAGCCGGTGGTGGCGGAGCGTTCGGACGGCCCCGCCCCAACGCGGAAGTTCGGAATTCCGTTTCTTAGGAAGCTCTGCAAGGAACTTCTATCAGAATCCCTTTCACGAGAAGCCAGTAACGTAGTGGCTTGGGAACTCCTTTCCTTTGTTTCCTGGAAACTTTTATATGGAAATTAGGTTCCAGGTTTTGGAGTTTCATTCTGTGTCCTAGGGTAAGCCACACCTCTAGTCCGTGGTCCTCAGTTTTCTCATCGGAAAACAGGAATACTGGTAGTGCCTGCTATATTTTGTTTTTGCGTTTGTGCCAGGATTATATGAGTCTACAGATGTAAAGGGCTTGGGTCAATTAATGGTACAGAGTAAGAACTCGACGAATATTAGCCCTATTATGTTGAAGTACATAGTTTTTTTCTCTTTTCCCATTTTATTGGTACATACATATGCCTGCATAATGTTTACATTGAACTTGAGTATTTTGTACACATACATATAACGTCAAAATACCTTTAATATCCCATGAGTGACAAACATTCTCATTTGTATTTAGAAAACAAGAAAACGAGAATTGAGGGTTCTGTAATGTAGCTGGAATTGACTACCTCGGTGCGTCTTTAACGTCTTGAGCCAATGATACAATGAAATAAAAATTTCTTACTCCTATGGTCATGATATAGTACATTGTTACCTTTTGCTTTGAATACATATTCTAGTGGTTAATAAGGCGACGCCAAGTAACCATTTTTTGTTTAGTCAGTTTCTAATGAACTTAGCATCTAACACCTCTAATAAATCATAAGTCTGTTGGTCAGAGTAGAAAAACTATAACCATCTAGTTGAAATTACTTCTTAGGGGGAATTTAGTTGCACATAGTAACCAAATTATTCCAGCAACTAGTTTATTCTTTCTTTCATTAACATTCTTTTGAACATCAGGCTCATAATATGCATGAGCATTTTTTGTGCTACATACATGATTACAGTCTGAAAAAATAGCATTCTGAATATCTCTTGAGAGTTAAGCAGGAAGGCTGGATTCTAATTATTCTCATCTGGCCACAATTTGTTATATGATCTTGAAAATTATCAACACTCATTTTGCCTTAGTTTCTCCATATATGAATGAATGTCTTAATTAGAATAAAAGAAATGATAGTGTTTTAAATGTTGCTGTTATTACCCACCTAGATCTAGAACACCTGCCAAAAACACTGCTGCCCGTGCTCTTCACTGATGTAGAAGTTCTAGGCAGACTGATTTCAAGTATCTTGAAACTTAGTTTAACTCCTCCATTAACTTTTTTCCCCGGCTTTCTGAAAGAAATGCTTTATAAAACTAGACCCGGGTATGGTTTCTGTGCTGCGGCCCCATCCGGACCATCTTAGACATTCCTTCCGTTCCCCCTATCCCTGCCATATGTATACTTTGCCTAAATCCTGTTATTTCTCTACCATACCTACTTTTATCTCCATATGGGTAAGTCTTAGAAACATATATCCTTATCTTTCCCCTCTTATCAAACCCTACCTGTTCATTTTCAAATATTAATTCCATAAAAGCAAGGGTTTTTGTTTTGTTCTCCACATAGCATGTAGAATGTGCCTATTAAGGAGTTGGCAGTCAATATTTATTGAAGGAACTCAAACATCCTGCTGTCTCTTGACCTGTTTGTTATCCCTAATTTCTTTCCCACGTCTAATTTCTATCTGTTGTACAGCATAGTTTTCCTCCTTTCAGGCTTGATCTTCTATTTCCATTATCCTTTTACTCCTCAGTCACTCTTCAGATCCTTTGGGAATCATCATGTATTAAGTTTCACACCTTTGAAACACATCCTCTGAAATGCTACCTTGAGAATGTAATTTCCCTAGTAAAGTACAGATGCTATGATGTGGATATACAAGCAATATTTTGTGTACATACAGGGCAGGTATTAGCTAACTTTCCTGTATACCATTCACAAAGGCTACAATTTAAGCCTTGGAAAATTATGAGTGACTGTGTCATGAGTGTTTGGAGGTCGTTAACTGTGTAGTGAAATCACCTACAATGATCTATACATTCAAAGTGTGAAAATAAGTAAAAACAAGCAAAAGATATTTACAGTCAGTCTTTGTATCTGTAATGTTTATCTTTGTGAATTTAACCAACCACACACAGAATATTCAAGAAAAGATTGCATTTGCATCTGTACTAAACATATAAAGCTTCTTGTCATTATTCCCTAAACAAAACAGTGTAACATTTATTTCGTATTAGGCATCATAATTAACCTAGAGATAAAGCACATGGGCAGATATGCATGAGTTATGCACATACAGCATATGTTTTTAAATGTGGGACATGTGTGTCCTCAGATTTTACAATGGACTACATCCAGGAACCGACCTCCTACGGCTACTGAGGGACAGCGTGCAGTCACAGCTTGTGAGAGCAAGGCAGACAGCACTTATCACCTCTGTTGCCAAAGACGCAGGCACACGGGGAAGTGCAATAGCTTCCCAGTGAAGCAAAGGACGGGATGCAGTTGCTGCTTCCACTATCACTGGACGTCGTCAGCAGATGAGTGGCTTTCTCTGGTTGCTCCTAATTGGTCAAAGGGACCAAAACTAAAGAAGCTGCCAGTTTTCAATCAACTTTTGGCCATTTTATGTTGATTTCTGCAGATACTATGGTTGTCTTTTGGGACTGGTTGCTGCAGAGATTGTGGAGTTCTACTTTCATATGTGTTCTAGTTATTTTCTGTTTTTTCAGCATCTCACAAGAATCTACTTTATGTCATACCCTCTGAAGTACTTATCAAAGTGCTGAGCACATGGTTGGCTTGATAAATATTTGTTAATTTAATCTGTTTCTAAGACATGATTGAATGAATTGAGATGCACAATTCTAAAAAATGTGCATTTTCAATAAAAGACTTCCATTGAATTTAAACTTTAGTATCTTTTATTGGATAAATCATATGATCCAGTAGAAATCATAAACATGAGAGGTTCTGAAATCTGTAAAGCCATAAACTTCATGGGGATTATGAGCAAATTGGATGAGCAATATAATCAGCTGAGATTTAAATGAAAGTTTCAACACCTATAGGATAAGCATCTATAGACAGTGGATGATTAATACCTATGAATTGCCGTGTTTTGAGGCCATGAGTCAGAGTGCAGAGTGCAGGATCTCTTCCTATAGATATAGGTAGAGAAGACTTCAGAAAATAGAATCTGCTCTTGATTTTAAAATAAAGGATGTGTTTTTCATAAAGAAGCAGAAGGTGTTTTCTTCTTCCTAAGTAAAAATATAGGGCTAAGAGAAAAAGGTGTTTCCAGAGACAGGTTATGAAACTGGTTTGGCAGAGCATAGTATATATATGTAATGAAGCAATAAGAAATAAAACAGGTCAGGTGAGTTCTGTAAAGATTGAAACATGATGTGGAAACTAGGCGAGAGTTCAGACTTTTAAATCACATGTGAAGAGAAACTAAGCACTTTTAGCTAAGAAAAAAAACACAGCCAAATGCTCTAATACGGAGCTCTATGCCCAGCAAGGGAGCCAGGCATGACTGGGTATCTACTTGATGTACTGTAGGACCAACCATGGGACCTACTTTCAAGGATATCATGTTATAGACAAAGCTGGGGGGATTGAGGGGGCAGGTGTTTCTAAGCTAGAAAATATTCAATATTAATTCATGTTTAAAATGTCCTCTTAATACAGTGTCCTTTGCCGGATACTTGCAGCAAACTGGGTAAGAAAGATCTATCTCATTGTCATCTTAGTAATTTAAAGTAGCACTGTCTGTGCCAACCTGTGCCATCAATTGGCCTCCCTCCCTGCCGGCCAGGTGCTCCTTCCAATGTACTAGATCAATTAATGAGGATGTACTGACAGCCATGCTCATTTCCCAACATGCTCCTGACCCCTCAGCTTCTAACTTGTTCACTCATTTGCTGTGTTGTCTGGTTCTGGTACCCGGTAGCACTCACCCAGTACTTTTCTCTTATATCAGCAATGAGCTCATGTATATTACGGTACTGGGGACTGATCCCAGGACCTTCACACTAAGCTACATCCCCAGCCCATTTTAATTTTTTATTTTGAGCCAGGGTCTCACCAGGTTGCTAAGTTGCCATGCTGATATCAATCTTGTGATCCTCCTGGCTCAGCCTTCCAGAGTGCCAGCATATAGTCCTTTACCACTTGGCCTGGCATGAGCTCTTATCTTCTACTCAATAAGGGAACAAATACAGCTTGAGCTTGAGAGACCCTGGAGCCCTTCTGTATATAATGTGGCCCATATATTGTCTAGCTTCTTTTATTTTCCTGAAAGAGGAAATTTGAAAAGTGAATAAATAAAAGAAAGTGGCCATGATATATGTAACAGGCTGTTATATGTGATGTCTCCTCTTGACTCCTGCTTTAAGCAGAGGCCTCCAAAGCACAGAAAAAGAAAAAAAAATAGCAAAGACAGTCATGGTCTAAGGTGAGGTTTTAGACTACCCATGGGAAACTTACTAAGGAGTGTGGCAAACCAGTTTTACTATCAATCCAACACTCATATTCAGGGTAGATGTAGACCAAAAATCTGTGAAAGGAGTTGAAGAGATAGGACAGTAGGAATCTATTGGGAAGAGTCACCTCGTTATCTGAATAGCCCATCAGCATTCCCACAGGGACTTGGGAGGTATGTTTTTCCCCTTCTCAATCCAAGCAAGGGAAACACTGGCACCTCGAAAGAGCTCCAAAAACAGTTGGAATAAGTTTTCTTGAGCTAAGGAACACAAAGCTTAAGACTGAGCCTGAAAGTAAGAGAATCAGGGATTCTACAAGAGGCTCACTGCTCTGACAGCAAGATAAAGAGGACTCTGATGGGGATCACTATACCTCCAGGCAGAGCAAATCAAGATACATTTCTCATGAACCATATTGGGTTTCTGACCAGTAGGACCACATAGAAAGAGGTAGTATCTCTAATAGAGAACTACTTGGAGAATTTGTAAGTAGCCAGGTAAAACAAGGCAACGTCCATATTCATCAGCAGAAACATTCCATAAGAACAAAGATCTACATTTGGAACATACTGTGTTTCCCAGAAGCAGCCTTCCATGAGCATGTAGACCTACTTGTGCCATTCTGGTAAAGGCCTAACAACCAGACAATAGATCACCACAGGAAAAGCTTGGTGTTTGTCATTTTTTGTGTTTCTGATTTCAGTGGTGGGAGTCCATGGCTTCTGACTCTGATCCTGTAGAATTGCAGACTATCAATGTGACATCAGTGAGCATGGAGTTGAAAAAAAAATACACAAAAGTATGCCATTGTAGAGTATTTCCATCATGCAGAGCTACAAGTAAACTTAAGAAAAAAATCATAGGTAATAGTAAAACTTACACTAGTTAAACAATTAGGAAGTAATGACTACTTATTACCTGTATGATTAATATATTTATTTAATTATAAGTTTGTATACAATTTAATTTTTAATGACAGCCACCTTGCAAAATTCATGATAATATAACTACTAGCTTTTGTGAGCCAGTACTGGAAAATTCCAGCATACCACCATCTCATGCTCAGAAGGCACTAATGCCAGACAAAAGACAGACTGTTCCAGTAAGGTCACTTCTCCTTAATAGCTGACCTCCTTTCTCTACTCCCTTATCCATCGAAGTATCAGACATAGCCTTGTTAGAGGAGGAAAGGGAATAGAGCAAGATGAGGGATGGAGAAGTAAGCCAAGTTTCCCTTTCATCTGCAAGTTGTTAGGCCTGAGACAGGCCTAAGCTGGAAGAGGGATGAGGCTGAATTGAATGATTATTAAAAATCATTAGGCTAAAATGTACTTTCTAATATCTAAAGGAATCTAGTAAGGCTAGCCAAAAGTATACTCTTCAACAGGGGGCAGCAAAGAAAAAAATGGACCAAGTAAGTTCACAGGGGGAAAAATTAAGAAAAAAAATCATTATTTCTTGTTTGTTCTCTACAAAGTCTGATTCATTCAAGAAATATACACTGATTATATATTTAAGTGTGACTAATTATTCTGAAACTTAACATCTTAAAAATTATTTCACAATTGATGCAGGTCAGTAATTTAGGATTTAGCATGGTGGTTCTGGCTCACAGTCTCTTCATAATATTGCTGTCAAAGAACTGGCTGGGCTGCCATCATCTGAGGGCTTCACAGAGGCTGGGGTTTGGGGGGGGGTCCAGTTTTAGAAAGGAGAAGCAATTCTAAATAAAAAATGTTAATCTCATGTCCTGCTCCCAGCCTTTCTGAAAACTAGTACCAAAGGAAAGGCTTCTTTCCTTGAAAATCCTTTAGGAAACAAAGGATAATCCATTCAATAGATGAATGAATAAACAAATAATAGTACTTGTATGCAGTGGAATGTATCTCAGGAATATTGTACAAAAATGAAGTAATATGTATGTTAGAATGCAGTGCACATTGAAAATATTATGCTAACCAAAGAAGTCACTCAGAAATTGTTCCATATTATATGACCCTATTTACATGCAATATCCAGAATGAGTAAGTCAGTATAGACAGAACTTTAATTGATCATTATCAGGTCATTGGGAGAGAATGTATGGATGGAGGTGAGGTGGCCAGTGCTCAGTGGGTATGGAGTTTCCTCTTGGAGCCCTGGAAGTGCACTGTACACTAGAGAGAAGGGGTGACTGCATGACATGGTGAATATAATAATGCCACTTGGAAATAGTCTGTTTGGTGTTTTGTGAACTTAGCCTTAATGTTTTTAATAAAAGTAATTGCTTTAAAAATAAAGATGCTTATGTGTGAGCACAAGTAATATTTAGGGGCTACAGAAAGAGAGTAGAATAGTGAATCTTTCAAGGATTAAGATACAGTAGTTTGTGTGTATGAGGGTGGGAGTATAACCATTGAACCTAGAGGCATAGCTGCTACTGTGAACGTGTACCCACTTGAAAGCCTATATGAATTCAATAGGGGCATCTGATCTGTGCTTTTAGTATGAGTTTCCCCTGCTTTGTAATTCATGTCACAGTTCTGTATGTCCAGGCTCCATTGGACTTCTAAAAGATGTTTGTCAGACAAAAACTGGATTATGGTTGAGTTACGGAAGAGCCCCTTTCCTTTTTTTGTGAAATTAACTAGTTCATAAATACCCTTAACCTACTAATTGTAGGATCCTTAAGAAAAAAATGAATATTTTAATACTTGGTGACTTTACAAACCAATAAGCCGATTTCTTAATAGTTACCGGTTCTCATATAGTCTTCTGACCACTTACTTGCCTATTTTATTCTCAAGAGAGTTTGTGAGTAGAAAAAGCAAGCTTCTCGCCCCAGCCATGTACTTTCACCCCAGAGTACTTTGGAGGAAGGGATCCTCTTAAAACTGTCTTGCTTCCGTGATCAGTTATATCCCCAAAGAAATCCTAAGATGACTTGGGAAACTTCTGTTCAGAGATGCTTTTAGGGAATTGCTGTTGCCCTTGAAACTCATAAAAAGATACGCAATTAACCAAGCTCATACATGATATTATAATTTAAAATTTTTACTTTTCCCAATTTTATTGGTATATTTTGTTATACACAATGGTTACACTGAGCCTGAGGATTTTGTGCACGTATGTATCATATCATCGTCACGGTCCTTTCCCCTGCTCCTTTTTGGCCCTTCTCTCATCACCCTGATTCCCAATATTTCAGCCACTTGATTCTATGAGTTGCCTGTACTCTGGGTTTCTTGTATTAGGGAAACCATGCAATGCTTAAACTTCTGAGTCTGACTCACTTCACTAAGCATGAGGGTTTCATCTACAAATACCTCAAATCTGTCTGTCTTTATGGAAGAGTTGTACTCCATCGTGTATATATACCACTATTTTTGTATTCTTGGGTCTGTTGATGGATATTGTGGCATCTTTCACAAGTTGGCTATTGTTAGTTGTGCTGCTATAAATGTGGATATACATGTATCTCTGATATATGTTTCTTTTAACTCCTTTGGAAAAGTGCCCAGAAAAGATGCCACTGTATTGGATGGAATATTTATTTTCAGCCTTTTGAGGAATCTCCATACTGCTTTCCATACTGGTTATACCAGTTTACAGTCCCACCAGCAGTGTAAAAGGATTCCGTTTGTCCTGCAACCTTGCTAACATCTATTGCTGTTTGGGTTCTTGGTATGTGCTATTCTCACAGGAGCAAAATTTATCTTAGTGATGTTTTGATTTGCATGTCTCTAATGCCTAAGGATGTTGAATGTTTTTTTCATGTATTTGCTGGCCATTTGTACTTCTTCATCTGAGAACTGTTTATTCACTTCAGTTGCCCATTTTTGAACTGGCTCTTTGATTTTGAGGGTTTTATTTCTTCAGTCCCTTGTGTATTCTAGTTATTGGCCTCCACCATGATCCATTTGGCTTCATTCCTGGAGTGCAATGGTGGTTTAATATATGTAATTCAATTAATGTAAGACACCACATTAATAAAAGCAAAAACAAAAGTCACACGATCATCTCAATAGATTAAGAAAAGACCTTCAAAAAATTCACCATCCATTCATGATAAAAAAAAAAAACCTGAGTAAATAGATATAGAAGGACCTTACCTCGATTGGATAGAAACCAAATATGCCAAACCTACTGAAAATACCATGGTAAATGGAGAGAAATTGAAAGCATTACCTCTTAAATCAGGAAAACAACAAGGCTGTCCACTCCCACCACCACTACTCTACGTAGTTCTCAAAAACCTATCCAGGGTAATGAGGCATGAGAATGAAATAAAGGAAATTGTATTGGAAAGAAAAAAGTTAAATTATACTTATTTACAGATGACATTGTTCTCCACATAAAAGACCCTAAAAACTGCACTATGAAACTCTGAGAAATAATTAACAAATTCAGCCAAATTGCAGGATGCAAAATTAATACAAAAATCCCAATAACACTCATCTATACTAACAATGGACTCACTGAGAAAGAACTGAGAAGAATAATCTCATTTTCAATAGCTCCTCAAAAAATTAAATACCTAGGAGTAAACCTGTCTAAGGAAGAGAAGGACCTTTTATTGTGGTTTGGATCTGGATTGTTCACCAAAAGACTCATGTTGTATTTGGAGTTATGGATAATCTCTCAAACTATACCCCTTTAGGACATTGGGGCCTGGTCTGGAGGGGTGTATCATGGGTGTGTGGTGGATTATATACGTGTGGTGGAAGACAGCTCTATGTCTTATTATAGATTACAGGCATGTTGACTGAATTGCAGGCATGTGGTGGATTAAGGGCTTAAACCAGGAGGGGGAGAAATACCAGTACTGGACCCAGAAGAAGCAGATCACTGGGGACAGGACTTGAAAGGATGTATACTTCTTCCTTCCTTCCTTCCTTCCTTCCTTCCTTCCTTCCTTCCTTTTTTTCTTCCTTCTGGGACTTGACTTCCTGGTTGCAATACCATGAAGAGCCTCCTCCACCAGGTGCTTCCACTGTCGCCAGCTGCCCATGAATGGACTGTGATCTTCTGAAACTATGAAAATACACCCCCCCCCCTTAAGTTGTGGATGTCAGGTATTGAGTCATAGCAACAAAAAAGTAACTAAGACAAAAATTGGTACCAGGTAAGTGGAGTTGTTTCTCTGATATTAGAAAATAGAAAGACAACCCCTGTTCCTGGATAAGCAGAATCAATATCTTCAAGTAGCTATACTGCCAAAACTGATGTGCAGATTCAATGCAATTCTACCAAAATACCAACACCTCTTTTTTTTCACAGAACTTGGAAAAACAATCCTAAAATTCATATGGAACTAAAATAAACACGGAATAGCCAGAGGAACCTTTAGTAACAAGACAAAAACAGGTGGCATTATGATTTCAGACAAGTTATATTACAAAGCAAGAGTGATATATATATATATATATATATATATATATATATATATATATATACACACACACACACACACACACACACACACACACACACACACCCCTCAGGTACCCTCAGCTACCAGATCTTTGATAAAAGGACCAAAAATGTATGCTGGGAAAAGGATATTCTCTTCAACAAATGCTGCTGGACAAATTGGTTATAGACATTCAGAAGAATGAATCTAGACACCTATTACCATGTACCAAAATCATATCCAAGTGGATCAAGGACCTAGATATCAAAACTGAAACATTGAAGCTTCTGGCTGACAAAATAGACAGTGTTATCAAATCCGAAACTCTGCAACAGTCATTAGAGAATATTACAGATAAAACTAGAGCACACGACTCCAGTTTAGGGACAGGACAATAATAGAATACAAGCAGTAAGCAGCTGGTCCAAGCTCAAAAACTAAAAGCAACTAATGAGTGGGTGTACCTACGGAAATCTGCCTTGTGAAAGGTATGAAAGGACAGATCCTTTTGGAAATGTCCTTAATTTTCCCTGTACAGGATTTATTTGCTTATCTGGGTTTCATTTTCAAAGTAGTAAAGTATTATCTATTTGAATATTAGGATGCTGCTAAGCTACATTGTAAAAGGCAAACTTTGCAAACTCTAAAATACTTAGAATAATGGCTGCTTCTCTATCCAGAGTCTTCTTTATTGTGCTCTAGAAGTATTTGAACTATAGTTCAAGTAAGGTATTACGAAGATACTTTTAAAACCAGGAATTTGTGGGTAGTGAAAAGACCTGGTAGGAAAAACTCTCAGGAAGTCCTCATCTTAGAGTGACTGCTTAGGGTCCATTGAACTTAAAATTAACATTTTGGCAAAGGTTAAAATTTAACAAATACTTTATTTTTACAGCAATTTTGGTTTCACAGAAAAATTGAGTAAAAGTCCAGAATTCCATACACCCTTTGTCCTCTCCAAACACACAGCCTCTCCTACACCAACATCCCACACCTGATAGAGATAGAATTTTAACACAAATTGTTGACTAGAGTAAGTTTTTACATTGTGCATTTGTTGAGATTAGAAGGACTTTCTGATAGTTTAGCATGATTGAACCTTCCATTTTCCTTGCAGACCAAATCAATCGCTCCACCAGGGCCACTAAACCCAGCAACTTGCATATTCAACAGTATCTTTTTCCTTAGTAAGAGGTGCTGGTATCTTTAATCTCACCATAGTTACTGCTAGACTTAAGCTATCAATGATTTCTTTTCTTTAAATAAATGAAAAAAAGAAATCTTCAGAAGCTGATTACATCCCATACAGTTTTATCTGTTATTCATGATTGGTCAACTGGGGCTTTAAACTTGGACTGAAGAACAGTTTTATTAGAAAGATTATATGAGGCAGTCCAATTTTTTTTATCCAATCCCAAGTGCAACTACTAGTGGATATAATTCACCATAAATATAATAAGGATAGTGAGCAAATTAGAAAACTTACACTTTGATTCGTTAGCTTTTTATCATATGCCTGCTCTATGTCAGATGTGTTGCCTGCTGCATAATAACAAGTGAATGTGAAATCATCTTGATTCCAGAAAAGCTCAGTCTATGAGTTGATTTTATCTCTCAAAGGACATTTGGCAGTATCTGTAGACATTTTGGTTGCCACAGTGAGGAAGGTGCTACTGTCATCTAGCTGGCAGAGATAAGGGAGGCTATTAAACATGCTACAGTACACGAGGCAGTCCCCCAACATAGAATTACACAGCCCAAAATGTCAGTAGTGCTCAAATACTTTGGACAATAGATCAAAATAAGTTATTTATAGAGTAAACCAAGTCTGCCCTGAAGGAATCTACTTTTTGGGAATCCTCATTTGACACTAAGTGTTTGAGGTCAACATTAATATCTCAAAACAAGCATGTCATCAAACACCAGATGCATAAGGATGGGCAGCCATTTTTGCTTACTCTAATATGTTCAGATTCAGTCTAGTACAGTGATTCTCCAGCTAGTGGAGAAGGAACCACTCAAAACAGAGGTAGGGCTGACTCTGACTCTACAGGGGTCTTCCTTTCCTCCATCTCTCTTTCCTTTGTTCCTTCCTCTCCTATATATCTTCCTTGAGTCCTTACAGCTTAGTTCACACGTGGTTATCTTGATATATAACCTTGTTATTTTGTGACTGGAAATATTTCACCTCTAGTTCTTTTTGTCTTCTTTTAGCTTAATATAATTCTAACCATGCGCTATACACTAAATGATCAGTGTTTAGTGATTTAAACAAGGGAATGAGTGAGCTGTGCCAAAGAGCCATTTGGATGAAAAAGTCCAGAGTTTTCCATAGGGTGACAGCCTATGAAACTCAGATGAAGAGATCCTCTAGGTCCCTGCTCCTGCTGGAGAGACAGTGTCCAGTTGAGAATTCTTAACGCTGTCTGGAAAAAAACCTTCCATTCCATCCCCCTCCTCTAATGTAAGACATCAGGGAAGGAACTCGGTCAAGGTAAAAGTCTGAGATTTTTTGAGAAAATGCCTTTTTTTCCTGTCCCTCATTGGGCTTTAAGTCTGGTACTAACTCTGTTAGATTTCTCATTTAAGTTTTTCTGCTATGGTACCTCTACATACTCTGTGTTTATTAAGAGGTTTATATGTTCTAACCTCTAAACCCCTACAAACTCTTTTATGATCTAAAATTCAGGTCGTTGGATACTGCCTCATAATAGTGAATAATAAACAATTCAATCATCAGTTCAAGTTTGAAATTTCATTAATTATTTGACTGATTCATTCTTCCAACAAATATTTAGTGAGTGCCAAATCTTGTCCTCTACCAGCCTTTTATTATCAGAAAATAAAGCTGCCATTCACCCTAAGCTTGCGGCTGCCATTCAACCTGAGGTTGGGGAGAATCACCCTTTAGTCATTGCTTTTCACACCCACGTAGGTTCGGAGGAGCTAGGCTACTGTGAAAGCATTGAAGCAGTTATGCTTAACTTTTCAGAACCCTTCCTATTACTGAGGTGGGAATAAGAGAGGGGGAGAAATTGATTAACAGCTGGGAGACGATTCATTCACTTTTCCACTTCGACATTGTACACTGGTGTCAGCTGAGCATCCAAACTTGTGGCTCCTCTGAGATGATAGGAAACTATGACAGTATCTTTTCTCTTGGACTATCCCTCTGTCTGAAATTCTATCCTTAAGGTTTCAATTAAGTCATCTACATCAAGGTATTGATTCTTCTTCAATTATTCAGATGATTAGCATGTTATCCAGGAATAGTGTGATTATCCTGAGAGGCCAGCCTTTGCCTTGCACAAAGAGATACTCAATAAATATTTGTTCAATAAATGAATGGACTTCCTCCTTTGAGTTTACTACCTCCGCTTCCTCATGCTTCATTTTAATTCCTAGTCTGTAAGTTTTGCCTTCACTGCTGTAAACACTGCCCATTGTTTTCCAACTTTAATCATGCTCCTGGATTGTTTCCAGGAATAATTACACTAGCTACTGGTTAACAGAAAAGACCTTGGCAGCTGAGAAAAAGGGCACAAATGCTTTACTGAAACTTAATCTCTTCAGCCTTACATTTAAGCTTGCCAAGAAACCGGTTCCAGCCTGTGTGTTCCACGAGTTCTGCCCAACTTCCCAGCCAGAGCTCTGCATTCCAAAGTGGCTAATTTCTCCATGTTCTCCACATCATTTTACCCCCCTTTATGTGCTCATGTTGTCCTTGGGCTTATGGGAATAATGTGTAGTCTGCAGGATTTGAATCAAGAAATAACTCCTCCATAAATCTGTCCTCATGCTAAGCTAATGTACCTCTCTCTCTGCAATCTCTGTTAATAAGTATTAATACCACTTGTTTGAACACATAATTATAGATTATCCTCAGTCTTAGTCTGTTTCTGGATTTATCTTTTCCCTCCAAAACAGGGGATACATTTTATTTTTCTTATCTGTTTGTTTTATGTTTCATACAAAACCTAATGTGTTGCTTTCATGCAAAGTTAGAGTTCAACTACTACTTGTTGAATTGACTAAATATATTTCATTACAGGAAAGATACAGTTATTGTCTCAAAGTTTTTACTAAAATGAAAGAAAGCACTTATCTTTGTATTGATAATGAGATGTCACCATGGAGATTTCAGTTTCAATACTGAAGAGAAATGAGGGCTGACATGGAATGTGACAGGGATGTCTCTCTGAAATCACCCTTCACAAATACAGCTTATATTTCCTTTGTGAATAGGAATGAAAACTACTATACCTCCATATTAAGTAATTTAAATTTTAAAACGTATTTTATACTAGTAACAAAATTACTTAATATTTCCACGACTATAGGTAAACTCTCTTCAGATACATTGAAAACTAAAATGACCTTGTGTTACAGTTGGTATCCAAATTGTCCCTCCAGGGGTGTGATTGCCAGCTGATGGGTTTTAGGGAAGTGGTTGGCTCATGAGGACTTTGTCTTCATCAAGTAAATTAATTCACTGATGAATTTATAGACCAATAGGTTTATTAGGAGGGGCCTAACTGGATGAAGCATGCACTGGGTTAGGAATAGGAAGGTTTTATTTTGTCCCTGGCCCCTTCCTCTCTTCCCTCCCGGCCTCCATTCTTTGACGGCTGTGCAGTGAGCAGCTTTCCTGTGGCACGCTCTTCCATCATAATGTTCTGCCTTGGCTTTTGCCTAAGGCACTGACCTAGCCAACTCTAGATTTAAACCTGTGAAAATAAGCTAAGACTAAACCTTTCTCCCTTTAAGTTGACTCCCCCAAATATTTTGTCACATTAACCCAAAGCTTATTAACATGTCTGCTGTCTTAATTACCTTTTCATTGCTGGGACAAAATACCCAATGTCCACAACTTTGGGAGGAAAGATTATTGTAACTTATAGTTTCAGAAGGTCTCAGTGTATTCACGAGTGGGCTACTGGAAAATGGTGGAATCATGTAATCACGTAGTGGGGCCACAGCTAGAGCCAAAGCCAGAGCTGGTGCTCCAGGACACAGAGATACTCACAGCACGGCAGAACAGAGAATTCTGGGAGGAAGGGCATAACCAGCACACACCCCTCCAGGTCAATCCCCAAGCATCCATCCCTTCCAGACAGGCCACACCTCCCAACACTACACAGTATCCATAGGTACATGAGGCTTTTGGGGGACACTGTAGATCCAAACCATGACATTCTGCCCCTAACCCCCAAAAGATTCATGTCTGCTTCCTTAAGCAAAAGGCATTTAGTCCATCTCTAAGAGTTGCTAAAATCTTAACAGTTCCAGCACTGTCAAGAAGAAATCCAAGTCCAAAGTCTCCTCTGAGATGCAAGGCAAACTCTCAGCTGTAAGCTCCTATTAAATTCAGAGTTAAGCACTTCCAACATACAATGGCACAGAGTAAACATTCCCATTCCAAAAGTGAGGAATAAGAGAATGAAAGGCAATAAGACCAAAACAAGTTCTAAACCCAGCAGGGCAAGGGTTAAATCCTGTAGTCCCATATTTGGCACCTGGGGTAAACTGATGCAAGGTAGAAACTCCAAAGGGCTTGGGTGTCCTCGCCCCTACAGCATGGCTGCTGACTGCAAGCTCCTTGTGCTTTGGGCTAAATCCACTCAAGGCCTGCTTCTTTCCCCAGCCGATGATCCATGCTGCTGGTTTCTCCAAATTTCTGGGTTGTCCACTGTACCTTTGGCTTCTCCTTTACAACTTCACACACTGTCCTTCCAGGGACACCTGCCTGGCCTCCAAGGCCTTTCTCTGAAATCTGGGTGGAATCCTCTGTGAAGCCACAACTCTTACACTCTGTAAGCCTGTAAAACCAGGACACATGGATGTTGCCAAGGTCTGCCACTGGCTTGAGCAGTACCCTGAATGCTGCAGAAGTCTCTGAGTTCTTAGATAGTTGAATTCCAAGTGGCTGATATTTGGCACACATTTTTTTTCTGGCCTTAGGGTATACTTCTCATAGCAAAGTCTTGCCTCTCCGCCCCTGAGCTGGTGAAGGGTAGGGTCTTGTAGACTCTGGAGATGCCCTGAAGGCATCTTTCCTATCATTCTGATGGTAAGTATTTGGCTTCTTTTTAACGATAATCTTTTTAACTTCCTTGTGCTCTTTGGCCCCACCACTGCAGACTCTTTGGGCCTGGCACTGCAAACCTTCTACATGATTGTTCTCTGCCATTTTTTCCTGTCTTTCACCATAGATTTGGCTAAAAGCCGCCAACACCAGCCAAATGACAGCCTGAACATAGGTCTGCCTTGAGATTTCCTCCACCAGATTATGTATTCCACCGCCCTTAATCTCAGTTTCAGGCAGTCTCTGAACAAGGGCAAAATGCTGATAAACTTTTTGCCAGAGCATAGCATGCATGTTTTTTAGACCACTTACCAATACAGTCCTACTTCCCATCTGAAACTTCTTGAGCCTGGCCTTTCCAGTTCATATTTCTATTGGCATTCCAGTCTTCCAGTATCTCCCATCAAGCTTACTTCAGAACACTCAAAGGATTCTCCAGCTGGCATCCGGAAACCTTTCCACACTCCTCCTGCACACTCCTCCCAAATCAGTTCCCAGGGCTTCCAAACCACATGGTCAGGTAAAGTCAAAGCAACCTCACTCTGGTACCAATTTCTGTCTTAGTTACTTCTTTGTTGTTGGAACAAAATGCCCATCATCCACAACTCAGGGAGGAAAGATTTATTATAGCTTACAGTTTCAGAAGGCCTCAGTCCATTCATAGCCGCAGGCAGCTTCCTTTGGAGGAAAGCTCGCTTGGGCCTGGAACATCTGTCAGAGCTGGGAGAGGACGGAGCACCCCAACAATGGACAGGAGGCTGTGTGTGTGTGTGTGTGTGGGGGGGGTCAGAAATCCTGAAGTCATATTGAAAGAGGAGGAAAAAAGCAGCCACTCCCCCTAGAAAAGGGCCCGGGATCCCAAATCAGAAACAGGGCTCAGCAGCCTGCACAGGCAATGACATAAGCAGGAGCCATTTTAAATAGAAGGGGGGAAAAAAGCCCAAGACTGAACCCTTTAGAGTAAAAGAAAGTTCAGAAGAGCACATTAGGGCTTTGGGGTCGCCCTTAAACAGTGCCTAGAAAGAAACTGGTACAAGTGGCAGAGAGATGAGAAAAGAGGGGGAAATGGCTGCTGTTCCCCTGAACGGCTCAGGGCCACCTCTGCTCTGAGGGTGGAGAGCCCCGCTCTGGGGGAGGGAAGCCAGGACAGACAGAGAGCTTTGCTGAGTGTACTGGGGTGAATAAGATACCTCTAAAGGGGGATCATCACCTGTTCCTCAGCACGCAACAGGGCCTTCTGGTTCATTGCTGCCCTGCACGCCAGAGGCATCTAGGACCGGGAAGTCCATCAATCGTCCATCCCGTGAGCCAGAGGCTTCCAGTGGCTGCCAGGGAATTACATCACCCTGTCAATCCTGAGCCCCAGAGGCTTCCAGAGGCACCTAGGACCAGGAATTCCATTGTCCTATCTGTCCCTTGGACCAGAGGATTCCAGAGGCATCTAGGACTGGGCCTTCACCAAACCCTTCTTTCCTGCACACCAGAGACAGCCAGAAATAGCAGAATCCAAAGATAAAAATAGGCAAAATGATGGTAACTTCGGGGCCCAGAATTCATTGAATTAAAGCAGGAATTAAAGCAGGAAATGAAACAGATAGCACAAGAGCTACATCAACATATAGCTAAGCTAAAAACAAGCCTTGAAAAGCAAATAGAGGAGACCAAAGAGGAAATAAACCACAAAATAATGAAGGCAATAGAAGAAATTAGAGAAGAACACAACAGAGATATAAAAAAAGCTGAATGCAGATATTCAGGAAGTGAAAAACATACAGGAAATGATAAGCAACCACTTTGAACATCTTCATAATAGAATGTCAGACCTAGAAAAAGTGACTGAGCTGCAACATACAGGCTGTGAACAACACAAAGTAAATAAGAAAGAAAGTGAAACATTACAACTGCTGATAGATGATTCAAAGAGAAACAACCTCAGAACTATGGGAGTTCTGGAGAAGACTGAGGACAAAACAAAAGGCTTAAAGGTCACGTTCAGTGAAATTATGGAAGAAAATTTCCCAAATCTAAGAAAAGAAATGAATGTGGATGTACTGCAGACATATAGAAGACCAAACAACTATGATCAGAAGAGATCCTCATCACGACACATATAATTAAAATACTAGAAACCCAAGACAAACGGAAAATACTAAAAGCTGTAAGAAAAAAACAGAAGGTGGCCTACAAAGATAAGCCTATCAGGATAACTGCAGACTTCTCAACCCAGACTCTAAAAGCCAGGATATCATGGAGCAATGTCATCCAAGCACTAAAACAACATAAATGCCAACCAAGACTGCTATATCCAGCAAAATTATCTTTTAAATTAGAGGGAGAAATTAAAACTTTCCATGATGTAAAAAGCTTAAAGAAATTTGCAGCCACTAAGCCAGCATTGCAGAGAATATGTAAAGGAAACTTAGAAAGTAAAAGGGAGGCCAGCAACACCAATGACCCCAGAGAAAAATAGAAAACAGCTAGAGGAGAATGAGCTGAGAAAAAAGTAAGGCTATGCATGAAATTAGGGATGAACTGATAGGTAAAAGGAAAAACCAAATAGGGCAAAATGTTAATAATTAGTGAAATATGAGTAAACAATATATGAAAGTCAAAAAATCTGAAATAACTAAGCATAGCTATTTATCTATGGCTTTAACTGTAGTATACTTATGTGATACAGATTTAAGTCCATTTAATGTAGCAAACTGATAAAGTCTCAAACTTGTTGAATGAAGTAATTCACTTTTTTGATGTTGAACGTGAGTTTATCCTCTTTGAGAGGCAGAAAGATAAGCAGCACCAAAATAACTTGGAGGCAAGGTAACATTTAAAGAGAAAATATAATAAAAAAATAGATTGGTAATTTAATCTTCTGAATGATATACTTTTATAACAGCATCAGCTGTTCTTTAAAATCTGTGAAATCTCCCCACATCATTATTATTACTAATAGTACAGTAGTGTGCAAAATAGAATAATTACTAATTAATAATGCAACACGAGGAATTGACATAAAGTCTTTTAAGAATACGAATGCACGAATCTATGGATGGATACACAGATAAAATTATAAACCAAATCTAGCAGAATGTTAGTAGTCAGTGAAATGTGAGTAAAAAAGTTATGAAAGTTTAAAAATTCTGAAATAACTAAATTTGCCTTCATCTCTGTTACTTTAAGTATATTTATGTGCTATAGATTTAAATTCGGTTAATGTAGTGATACAATATAGTCTTATCATTTTTTTATTGTAGCAATTCACTTATTAGGTCATGGATGAAAATTTATCCTAAGAAAACTGTTGATGTAAAGACAACCCTGTGAATGTACAAACATGTACGTTCCAATATTCAGCTAAGGTATTTGAAATTTAACTTTTTTTCTTCTTTCCCAAATTTACTAGTGTTTTGAATTACATGCTTGTAGTTATTTTCTAATGTGAACTGGTGGGTAAGGCCAGGTTTAAAAATAGCAGCCAAGATACAGCAAAATATAGAAAAAGAAACTTTTGGTAAATATCCCAATAAAGGCGATTGGTTGGATTCAGATAAGAGGCATCAAGATTTGACTACTGCGACCTCTTTGAGGAATAAGAAGCTGAGTTAGAGTGGTGACTTAAGTGAAACGATTTAGATGCGGAAGATTAATATGTTAAGTACTGTATAGTCTCTCTGACTTGGAAAACCCGGAACACAGACATTCTATAGAACCGCATGAAGTAATAGCCAGAGTTGGGGGAAGATAGTGTGGGAGGGTCAAAAATGGGAAGGGATTGTAAAGTTGTTATGATACACATGTGCACAAAATACATATGTGCACAAAATACCCAAATTTATTGTAAACACTATGTATTACATATGTATATCAATAAAAATAGTGGGAAAAAAGAAATGGGATATGGATGTAAATCTGAAACAGAAGTACTCAAGAGCTTACCATAGTTGGGGCTGGATGAAAGTTACTTACCTGGAGGTTCATTACATTGCATTTTCATACATGCTTGGCATTTTTCACAAAAAGAAAATTGTTAAAAAAATTAAGGGCTAAATTGTTTTTCACCCCAAGACAACACAATGAGAAAGCAGAGACTACTAGAAATACTTCTGGTGCTATGCATTTGGTGGGTAATATATTTTCACAGTTAGCAAACATTGAGAGAACCCAAATAAATTATACTGTGAGTGGGTATTTTGAAATTGAAGGAGAAAGTTTTATGCCCTTAGATTAGTAGTGTGCAATTATGTATACATGTGTTGATACACACACACACACACACACACACACACACACACGAATATATGAATATTGCTTGTCATTTTTAGTGGTCTGTAAAGTACTTTCAGTACATAGTACAGCGCAAACCTCAACTGTGCACTTGATTTTGTGGTTTACTGGTGACATCGTTCCAGGAAAAGAGTCAACTATTTTTAAGTTAAAAATTAACATACTTTAGTAGCTATAATTTCCCATAAGGCACAATGCCATGGCTTATTTTCTTTTTTTTTCCTTTCTGATAGATCCGGCACTTACAAAGTCTCTAATGTAAGTACAACTCACATGAACAGTTAAATGAAAATAAGAATTGCATTGACATAAAAGTTGCAAATAAACATAGAATTTTCAGCTTAAATTCTGTGTGACCACTTTTTCTATTTGCTATGTCTATTATTGGACAGTCTGCAACTCCAAATCTGATTCTTATTCCTCACCTTATGCATAAAGACACAGAGTCTAGGCTATCAACATTTGCCTTACTAACTATATGAACAAATATCCCTAACTACTAAGTGACACTGTGCCAAATGGGGTGGGAGGTATCCCACGTCTTCACCAGTACCTGTTTAGCCATGTTTAATACCAATCCTTATTGCCACACCACAGGGACTGGGGATGACCCCAAGCAATATTTGGAGGCAGTCCACCTCTACTTAACAAAAATGCAATGACTCAGAGGAAGGACAGCGTGGGGAGGGGGCAGCTGGCTTTGATGTTGATGTCGTATTTGCATGTCTCGTCTCTTCTCCCCATCTAAGCACTGCCAAGGTCCTGCGTTGCTTCCATGTGGTGCCAAGGTAGGAAAGCTAGACGGTAAGTTAGAACACAGCCATGCGACCTGGAGGAAGCTGCTTTTCTTTTGTGCCTCAGTTTCACCCTGTACAGACTGCAGTCTCCATCACATTAACTACACAGGATTGTTAGAACCATCAATTTATGTAATAATCTCTGAATCAACTTTGAAAATCTTATAACTCTTAAATTTATTATTAAGTATTTTATTTGCATAAAATATGTTTTTGGCTGGAGGTGCTGTTGAGGGATACAGCACATGTTCCGCTTTAGCTGAGAGCTCGATCACCAGCACCAAAAGCAGAAAAAATGCTTTCTCAATTTCTAGTGTTTTCCACCATTTAAAAAATGTAATCAGATGCTATAAGATTTTAAATAAAAATATTTTGAATTTTAAGGACATAGAAATGATAGCTGGTCATTCACTCAATGTGCATTCTGTTCTTTCATTCCAGTAGAACCAAGAATTCATCCATAGTGACAGAGTGCCCAGCTGCGAGGCTATATTTCTTGTCTTATGGCTAGTTACGGCCTTGTGAATAAGTCGAAGGTTATGACAGGTTATTTAGGGATTTGGAAGTCAACTCCAAGCATTAGAGAGAGGGGGTAGAAATCACCACATTTTTCACTTACTCCTTTTCACTATGGGTCTCTTCTTGTGTGTGCAAATATTAAACTTTAAGTGCTCTGAAATAACTGTCAAACATGGAAAAATGTGAAAAATTCATTCATTCATATTAAAGTGTTCATAACTAATAGTGTTTTAATATTTAAAAGTCTTAGAGAGTAGTTGAATTTAGTATCATTTCCCATTCAAAAGGAAAAGATTAAAAGAACTCGGTCTTAATATGCCGTAACAATTCGGTCAGTAGTGTCTAAAAGTACAAAGGAAGGAGTAGCAGTATAAAGCAACAGACAAAAGAAGCAGCTAAAAGGATTCAGCTGACTCTTGGACATGCCGAGTGGTGCCCAGCTGAGACAAAAGGTCTAGGCTTTCATTCCCACCATCTTTTCTCTTCTCGTGTTGAGACGTCGACTGTCTCCACATCAGTAATCTTTGGTGAGGCAGCTCTCCTCTGGTGATTTAGCTGAGAGATATCAACCTTCATAACCCCCAACCTAGATTAATGAGAGTTGTATTTCTGGGGACAAAAATGTTGTGCATGGAAGAGGAGATGGATCTTGTAGCACAGAGGTCCCCAACCTTTTTGATCCCAGGGACCAGGGATGGATTTAGGTGAGGACAGGGGCTGGGTTGTTGGGAAGGGTACTTCTATGCAGCAGGTTGGAGGCGGGTTAGCAGAAGGGAAGCTGGGAGCAAAGTTCCGCCTCCTGTCCTATCAGCAGCAGCCTTGGAAGCAGCTGACAGGGTGGAACTTCCCTAGTGCTCACCTTTTGCTCTCAGCTTAGGTGTCCTGGTGCTTGTGGGGATGTGCGGGAGTGTGGAAGAACCTTGTTGGAGCAAACAACAGCATTCAAATACACATAGACACACATGATTAAAGCTTCACTCCTTGTGAAATCTAAGAGAAGCCTTCAGAAAGGTTAAGTTTCTGCTAATGGTAGAAGATCCCTTGACCTTAGTCCGTACCTGCTTCGCGGCTTGTCATAAGCTCTGAGACAGACAGCAAAGCTAGCTGAGAATGAAGGAAAAAAAAGTAGAACAAAGAGAATTCAGTAACTCAATAAATTCTTCTGGCACTTCCCAGTAACTGCCATTCTCACTCAGCATTCAGTTCCTACTTGAGCTTAGAAAAAAGTCAGATGTGACTTGATTTCCTGTTGCTTTCAGACCCTGTCTCTTTCTATGCTCCCCCTCATTCATTCCACTGTAATCAAATCAAGGTTCTTCATGGTTGTTGCACTTGCCAGCTCCTCCCACCGCCACCACTTTAGCACCTTATGGTGGGCAGCCTTCAGTCTGGTGCCTAGGGATCCCCACCTCTTGTGAAGGATACAGCAGGGATGACAGTGTATGACTCCTGAGGAGAGGTCATCAAAGACACTGGATTCCTTCTTGTTTCTTCTAAATTTACTTATTCTGAGAAAGGCAATCAGTCTCTGGATTATAAAGATCTTAAAGCAGCCTGTGGGGTCATGTTGGAAGGAACACAGAGGCCACCTAACATCGACAAGCAGTATACTATGTAAGTGAATCATTTTGGAAGGGGACCCTTCAGCCTTTGTTAAATGACAAGGACTATAGCTGGCTTGATGTCCTGACTACTGCCTCCTAGAAGCCTCTGAGTCAGAGCCATCCTGTTAAGCCACTTTCAAATTCCTGGCCCACAAATATCATGTGAAACAATAATTATTTGTTATTATTCGAAACTATTAAATTTTAGGATAGTTTTCTTGGAATAATAGCTAAAAATGCCTTCAGATGAAAAACTTTACCTCAGAATTCCTCCCTGACTCCTGCACTTCCTTTGATCCTTTACTTAAATGTGACCTTTTAATAAGACCATATACGGTCACCTATGTAAAATACCTCTTTCTCCATTGTGACATCATGCTCTGTCTCTATTTTCCTGCTGTATTTTCCTTCACTGGCATCTATAACACCATCACATATTATTTACTTGCTTATCATCCTTATTTCCATAATCAAATAAGGGTTCTTTGAGAACAGGAATTTCCTTTGTTTGTTGTTACATCTCCAAGGTTGAGAACGGTGTCTATTCTCTAGGATTCCTTCAATATTTGTTAATGAGGAAAGGAAGAAAATTAAAAGTTAGTGAACAATAATCAGGGAATCATGGAGTCACGGGAGGCTTAACTTGGGTCTTGAATACAGCAAGAAATTATCACTGAAGTGCTATATTCTAGTTCTAGTGTAGGCAATTAAGGCAAAGAAAGGAATGTGGAATTAGAGCCTCGCTGGAGAACAGTGAGGGCTGAACAGATGCAGAAGATTGAAACTGTAAGGGACGTCCATCAATTCCAAGCCAAAGAGCCTAAGGACAGCTTTCAAAAAATCACAAAACATGAAGTATGATTCTCAACAATTTCAGAAATCAAGGAGTTCTATTTTTCGTGTTCTAGAGTTTCTTTGTAAAACATCTAAGGATTTCATAGAATTAATGTGTTATATTTTTATTCCTGAGTTTGTTTTTATTATTTGCTTGTTTGTTTAGATAGGGTGTTGCTCTGTAGTTCAGGCTGATCCTGAAACTACTAGCTTTGAGCTCACAGCAATCCTCCTGCCTCAGCCTCCTACATGCTGGTATTACAGGCATGCACCACTACACCCAGCTTGTGTGGTGCTGGGGAACTGAATTCAGAGACATGAGCTTTTTAAGCAAGCACTTTAACCACTGAGCTATTCCTCCAGCCATTTTGTTTATTTTATGGCATTAAGGGTTGAATCAAGGCCGTCACACTAAAGCGCGCGCGCGCGCGCGTGTGTGTGTGTGTGTGTGTGTGTGTGTGTGTGTGTGTGTGTGTGTGTGTGTTATACAGTCTCACTCTATAGTCCAGGCTAGTGCAGAACTTACTATGGAGCCCAGGCTGGCTTCAAACTCATAGCAACTTTGAACTTTTAGCCACCTGAATGATGAGATTACATGCAAGTACCACCATACCCAGTTTATGTCATGTTAGGGAATCAAAGTCAAGGTCTTGAGCTTACTAGGCAAGTGCTCTAACCACTACGCTACTCCTTCCTCCAGCCCCCTAACTATATTCTTAGCCCTTTTTATTTTGTTTTGTTTTGTTTTAAAACGGGATCTTGCTAAATTGCTAAATCCCGCTGGGCTCAACCTTGTAATCTCTTACCTCAAATTCCCCAAGAACTGAAAGTACAGGCTTGCAGCACTGAGTCTGGCTCTGTTCGGTTTTTTTTGTTTTGTGTTATTTTGCTCTCTGGCACAGTTTTGCTCGGCAGCCCAGGCTGGCAGGGAAGTCCAAATGTCCCTGCCTCCGCCTTGAGCACTGAGGTTGTAGGGGCGCTCTACGTCTCCAACGACTTACTCATAGAAAGTAGGTGCTATTTATTGTGTAACTACTTGTTAAGAATCCATGAAAGACTTTAAACATTTACCGCATTAAACATTTCCATCCTAGATAATATTCAAAACAAGTTCAGAGGTTTGTGTGTTCTGGGATCCTTCAAAATAATTCAGTATAACATTAATGAATCAACAGCATCCACAGCAACAAAAACAGGGTTTGGAGTAGAGGTGGCCGTTTCTGGAATGTATGTGGAGGGAGCCATCAGGTGTGTCAGCAGCCTCATTTGTTTAAGGTGTCCGAAGTAAACCAATTTTTGAGGAAGAAAGCATCAGAGACTTGTGATCAGGGCAAGAAGCTCATAAGGGTTTGTTAATCTATTGTCATACTTTATTGGCATTTCTTATTTTTAAATATCCTTTGTCCCTTAACATACTTGGAAATATTTTTGGTATATTCTACCTTCCACTATTTGCATTTCCGTTCTGATTTCTTTTTCTTCCTTATTCTAACATCCGATGACTGCAGGTTTGTGCTTCTTTGTCTTGTTGATCCAGGGCGGCTTAGAACATTGGCTGAATATGGGAAAGAAAAGGTTTGCTTCTTTCTCCACGGATGATGTCATAATGTCAGTCCTGGTTTTCCAAATGGACTACGTTATTGTCTTTACTTGTTCACATTTGCGAAGCGACCCTGCTGAATATTTCCTTGCCAGTCTCCTAGCAAAGGCTAACGCCTACTTTGCCTGTTTTATACCTGCATTACACACTCAGGTCGCTGAGTGGGAAATGATAACAAAAGCACTTAAGGAGCAGTGTCGTCTGTAATGCATGTATGTTACTACTTGTCACAAAATAACACAGACTCAATCTTTGAATTTACACAGCTCTTTCCCTTTGATATTTCAAGTTTCAAGAGAGAAAAACCGAACAAGCAAAAACTAAGCTTGTTTCAGCAGTGTTGTATGCCACACTACAAAAACAACAGTAGTTCAGCTTGAGGAGCCAAGGGGGCATAATCAATGAGGAAGAAAGATTTCAGGAAAGGATCAGTGTTTTGTCTTTCGAAGCTGTGCTGCATTTTTCTTAAATCTTCTCATGTAAGCAGAACATGCAGGAACTACTCTGCAGGGAAAGAAATATGGCGTAGTAAGTGCTGTGGAAATCTCACTGAATCTCCTGAAATGACATTTGCAGTACTATTTTATGATCTTCTTGGCAGACTACTTAACTCTCATTTAATGTGAAAAGATTAATGTATAAAAAGCCATTCACACTTCTACAGGTTGACCTTAAATTTATCACTGTCTAGAAAAGGTTTTTTAGAAAACAAAAGGAAATACAGCTATAGTACAGCGTCCATCATTATCCGATGAACAAATCAGTCATACTACGTATTAGTCTAAGCACGGTAGTGTAGCATAAAATATACAGAACATTGTCAAATGGAGTCACACTACGTGTATAATTAATTATTCTAGCTCGGCATTTGCTACCTTTTTATTATGAAATCAATGTACTACTATATTTTAAAAAATGATACACTATGATATTGAATGGGAAATCCTATGTATAAAATTGATACCAATACATAAAATATAATATTGTGTGTATATATATTATTTATATGTATATGTGTATATGTATATACACACATTTCACATACACATGCATGTATATACATGTGTACACACATCTCTGTGTGTGTATTGAGCAGAGGCAATCCTCACGCAGAATAAGCTTTCTCCCAGACTATTAAATGAACTCACCTCATCCTCAATGTCGTAGAAAACATAAGAAGAATGTAGTTTCTGAGAGGTACAGGAAGGGTTTGCCAAATAGAAACCATTCTACATTATGTTCTGACGAGAACTGCAGAGGGCACTAAGAGAATACTAAGTGTATGGAGTCAATTATTTTTGAATTTGTCCTCACAGGACTCCTGTGTTTATTCTGGCCTGGCACCTATATGAATTATTCCCATATTAACCACTATTTCACAGCACTGTAAAAGCTATGCCTGTGTCCTGACAAATGAAGGCATCGTGGCAAATGTGTACATTCTGTTTTTAATGTCCTCTATTTCTTTTTTCTCCTTTTATTCTTTATTATTCTCTTATTTTATATGTCATAAGACTTTTCATAACCCTGGCTTCTTTAGTCATATGTAGTTAGGCAAAATTTATTATACTGCTTGAAATTTTGTTGGTTTCCTCTTTATTTTTGTTTATAGGGCATTAAACATTTGAAATTTCCCATTTTAATTGATACATGTTTGTGTATGTGTACGTGATATGCAATGGTTACATTAAACTTGAGAATTTCATATACATATATATATATATATATATATATATATATATATATATATATAGTGACATCATTATCATCCTTTCTCCTCCTCTTTTATGACTCTTCTGTCCCCTCACTCCTCCCCACTGACTTCTGACATCTCACCCATTTTATTCTATAAATTGCCTCCGTAATAGAGAAACCATGTGCTATTTAACCTTCTGAGTCTGACTCCACTACTCACGATGGTCTCAAGTTGCATTCGTTTACCTACAAATGCCTCATATCTGTCCTTTCCCTGATACAGGTTATCTTTTCACTTTTCTTTATGGAACCATTGGAAGCACATTTACATTATATTACATTTTTATTAAATCCAAATAATCCCTTTCTCTCCTGTTGCTTGTGATTTAGGCACCTTATCTCAGAAAGCACTGGCAAATCTAAAATCTTCAACAGTTATGTTTATGTTTTGTTTTAAGATTTTAGTAATTTTACCTCTTAAATGTAGATCTTTAACCATTTTGACTTAATTTTTCCATATAGGGTAAGACAGGGGTTTGATTTCATACCATTGCATTTGGATACCCAGTTGTACCAACACCTTTGGTTTAAAGACTCAGCATTTGTTATAGTTAGGTTTCTGTTTAAAAAAATTACCGGCCTGTATGGCTGTCTCCTTTGCCCGGGAGGTATGCTTTCTCTCTGAATCCCCTAAAATCATCTGTTCGAGTGATTTTTTTCCCTTTTTTTTTTTGAAGGGGGAGTGGGCATGGGGTGGGGAGTGTTTGTTTTCCACTGAAACTTTTAGGAAGGGTCATAAACTAAGTTACTGAGTCATAACACAGGCATAGCTTTTAGAAAATGACATATAATTTAAAAATCAAACGGTTCAACTATAATTAGAGTAGACACTATGGTAAAGAAACTTAATTTCAGTTATGTGTATGTACCCATCTACATACGCATGTATGGACTGAGTTGAGTTGGAAATATATTTTTTACCTGTAAAAATGTACAAACTTACAAATAAATCTGGGAAACACTGATTTGGAATACAATGTCTGTCTCAAAAGAAGCACTAAATAAATATAAATAAGTAAAGGGAACTACCATAGGCTGGTTTCTTGTTGTTGTTGTTTTGCTTTCCTTGGGAATGCACACACTGAATAAACACACAACTAGAGTTCAAATAGAAGAATCTTAGTTACCTCACCTTCTAAGTTTAGAGTACAGTAATCACTCTTTAGCAAGATTCAACTTGTTCTTCATCTTTCGCACTTTCACGTGATAATTAAGATAAGAAAATGCTTGCTCGCAGTGGGGACATTGTCTCTCACCTGGCTGCTAGACAAGTGTAATTCCAATTCTAGATAGGCAGTCTGAGTCACAGCGTTGGCTTCTTTGATTTCTAAGTTGGATTTAGTCAACCCTGAGGTCGGACACACCCTTTCCACAACAATGATGTTCCCATAAGAAAAGCCATCCTTTAATTTGTAAGTGAACAATGTGAAATTATTTAAAGTAGATATATAGGTATAAGCATAACTATGGCAGGCCCAGGGAGATATTTAAGACAAAAAAGTGCTATCGTTTTAGTTGCCAAGTAACATTTGATAGATCACAAACTGAAAGTGCAATCATTAGTAAGCATGTAGTATTACCTCATGTCTTATTATTATACTTAAGAAATATGCTATTGTGCAATCTAAGGCAGCTGGTATAGACTTTCAGTGCATGTATCTTAGCTTCTATCAAAAAATCTGAGAACCTTCAATAAGAACTGATAAGAGATGAGCATAAGTCACAGTTCAAGACTTTAATCAGAGCTCAGAATTCAGAGGAGAAAAGATTTTTGCAGGTATTTAGGGACTTGCCTCTGATATATATACATATCACCGAGAAGGCAAAGCTGAAAGCAGAAGTCAGCTCTCCGGGTTCCTTTTCCAGTGATCTTTTATTTACTATTTTTATTCCTTTCTTTAAGTTTAACTGGAAGTTACTTCCTCAGCTATGAACTTCTAATTCATTCATTGAAGATGATTGAAAGCTTACTATCTATGGGACAGTCTTCTCCGACAAAGTCCCTACCTACATGAAACTCATTTTAGTGGAATTACAGTGAAAAAAAAAAATAAAGATCTTACAATAATCAATAGTAGCAAAATAGAGCTTTTGATTACTGTTAAATAGGAATTTGTGAACACAGCTGTATCTTCATAACTCAGAAATATAAGTAGAGTGGGCATGAAATTCTCAATTCAATTTGGATTCATATTCCTCTATTCCAGGTGTTTAACTGCTCCCAAAATTTTGGAAATATTAAAAGGATTTAGTTTCTTGCCTGCTGTGTGGCTATTTTGTCTCCTTCAATTGAAGAATTTAGGGAAGGAAATTACATCATAGGCCATGGAATGCCTCAAAGGACCTGGAACCAAATTGCCTCTATGATGAAATTTACTATGTTTTAAAACTCTGAAAAGAAAAAAGATCTGCAAAACAAATAGCCCATGACACCCCCCCCCAAAAAAAAAAACTATCAATGTTCATTTTACAGTTCATAATGGAAGAAGGCAATACTATTTAGAAACAGTGTATTTTAAGATATAGTATATAGCATCTCTTAGAAAGACTTTGTGCAATTTCAAATGATATGAAAAAGTTACAACACGAAAAGCATCAAAGACAAGGAAAAAAAATGGTTAAATGCTATACAATCTTGAGCAATTCCAGAGGTAGGAGATTTCTGTGTCTACCCCATAACTAATACCCTGGAGTAGAGTTGCTTTCCTAAAAGGAAAACAGTGACTCAGGAACTAAGAAGCAGACAAAGCTTAACATTGGTGGACCAACATTACAGAAACAGAGCTATTTCTAAAAGGCTAAAATTACTGAGGTTAGCTTGATAAATATTTTAGACAGAATTAACAACAGTCTTGGAATTGACAATTCCTTAACAGATGTTACTTATCACATATAAGTTTTTATTATTTTTTGAAAGAAATGACATTAATAATGTCTTCCTCATAGGTGTAACACACATTATTGAAGGCTTAGGCTCAACAAATCACCTGGCATAGGACTAAACAAAAATATTTGCTATTAGCAATCATATTAGTAGCAAAAATAAAAATGATTCCCAGTGAGGGGATGTATCATCCAATCTACTTGAAAACCACTCTAGGCAAGGCTTCCAAAAACCCCACAAAGCCCCAAACATTTACAATTCCACAAATTTTCCCTTACAAATGAACATAACATAAAAAGTAACAGTTTTATACACAAAACCCAAGACTATTGTAATGCATTTCCGATATCAAACTTACTCTTTAATGTAGAATAAACAAAATTTAGTGTGAGGATTTTACATTATTCAACTTGTATGCATACAGATGGTAATAATAGTTTTCATCTCACTGTTTTACATTTGCTAATTCAAAGTAGTGTGAAATATAAAAGCAAATTTAATTCAAAGTCATTCATTATCAAGAAAGGTTATTATAAGAAATAAGACACAAGGGAATAGTAATATATCACAGTGCTTCAAGATATATAGTCTAAGAAAAGAAAAAAATAGTAGAAATTATAAAACCTGAAACTGAAATTACCAGAACTTCTTTTACATGTGTGAAGCCCATATGAAGGTAAATTTTATCTGCAAAGAAACCTACAAAGGAAAGCAAAATAATGAAAAACTAATAACCTTATCCCTCTCCCAAAAGATTTACTGAGATGAGAAAGGAGAATACCAAAGCATGATGGGAAAATTCCTTTACCAAATGCCTGGACAGAAGCCAACTTTGTAATAAACATTTTTCTCACCATTTTATTGATACATATAAGTGCAATATATAAAGTTTACATTGATCTTGAGTATTTTGTGCATATACATATCATGGCAAAATTTCAAATCCTTCCCCTTTCCCTTTTCTACCCTTCCAAACCCTCCTCCTGCCCCCCCAGTTCCCATTGTTGTCCATAATAATTGAAATAATTGTGATCTGGGTTTCTCATGTCAGGGAACCATTCAATATTTTACCTTCTGCTTCTGACTCACTTCACTAAGCATGATGGCCTAAAGTTGCCTCCATTTACCTATAAAAGCCTCCAATCTATCTGTTTTATAGATAAGTAGTATTCCACAGTGTATGATTGCCACAATTTAGGTATCCATTGGTCTGTTGATGGGTATTTTGGTGTCTTCCACATTTTAGCTATTGTTAGTTGTGCTGCTCTGAACATGGGTATACATGTATCTCTGTTTTACACACACACACACACACACACACACACACACACACATTTAACTCTTCAGGGAAAATTTGCAGAAGTATCACTGGATCGAAGGGGTATTTATTTCCAGTCTTTTGAAAAATCTTTCATACTGCTTTCCATAGTGGTTGTACCAGTTTATGTTCCCACCAGCAGTGCAGGAGGGTTTCTTTTCCCCATAGCCCTGCCAACACTGATTGCTGTTTGTATTCATTTCCCCCCACCCCATTTATTGATATGTATAAGTGCAAAACATAAAGTTTACATTGATCTTGAGTATTTTGTGGCAAAGTTAAGAGTGTGCCTGCAGGACTTACACCACTCACTTATAACTTATGCCTACTGGAAATAGAAAAAAAACATCCTTCTCTAGGGACCTTTAGTCCAGATTCCACACTTAATGCTGGACCTCCAGTCACATACTTGTCCAGAGAATACTATATATAGGGCAATAAGGTTTTACTGCCTTGATTCTACTTTCAGGAGCTGGAAGGAGGATAGTTTGGGTTTTGTGTTTAGTTTTTACTGGGAAGAGGAACTTTTTTTAAGCTTATAACTCAGGCTTAGATCTTTAGTTATTTCTATTTCTGTTTTCAAAATAAGATGTGAATTTATAATTCACATCTAGTAAATTATATTCATGGAATAACTTTCTACCAACCTCATATAATTCAAAACTTACCTTGTTTTATACAGTTTATTTCTCTAACAGAATACATATTATGTAAAGAATAGTATTCTCTGAATATATAAACCTGTAAAATTGTACAGCTTTTCCTATAACAACTCTTTAAATACTCAAAAAATTTTTTTTCAAAACTGCCATGGTTTGTACTCAATAAAAGCTTGGCCCTTGATGTGATAGTGTTGGGAAGTGGTGCCTTTACGAGTTTTTAGGAACTTAAGATGAGAATAATATTTTTCTCAGTAAAGTGAGTTTATGCCCAGTTAAGACTGGACTATTCACCAGTACAAGTTACAAAAAAGGGTTACCCACATACTTGGCCTCCCCTGGTACATACCTGCTACCTGTCCTGCCTCTTTGCCGCCAAACTGTGATACAACCAGGGGCTCTTGCCAGACACTGGTGGATGCTCCAGGCACTAGAATTAGAAACCAAATGAATCTTTTTCTTTTTCTTCACATATTCTCTTATAACAACACAAAACAGAGTAAGAAATTGTAATTTTTAATTTCAGATTTAAAGAAAATTTATAAAGATAGTAGTCAGAGTTCTCATATATAGTTTCTTTTCCAGCTTCCCCTATCGTTGACATCTTACATCACTAAGGAATAGTTGTCAAAATTAAGGAACCAACCTTATTAACTGACCAGGAGATTTCATTAGGATTTTTCTAGTTTTTTCCATTCTTGGGCCTTTTTTGTTGCTGGTGCTCCAGATTCAAATCCAATTTTAAGAACTTCTTAGTTTAGAAAGATTCATGTTATTTCAAAATTGTACAGAGGAATAACTTTTTATATCATGTGTTTCGAATTTTCAGGATACAATGTATATGAAATGTAAATACACTGTACAGCCAAAGACTTCCCATGGTTGGTTTGGTTTGGTTTGCTATACTGAGGACTGAGCATTTGAGTTCAGCTACATCCCCAGTCCATTTTTGTGTTTTTATTTATTTATTCTTTTATTTTGAGACAAGATTTCATTGCATCACTGAATTGCCCAAGCTCAGCTCAAAACTGTCATTCTCCTGTCTCAGCATACCAGAGTGTTGGGATTATTGGTCTGCTCCACCAGGCCTAGCTTTCATTTAACACAAGAATAGCTGACTAAGGTGACCTAAGTCAGTGATGTTGAAATTGAAGTAACTAAAGAAATAGAAGCTGTGGATTTTGTATGGGGTTTCAGCTGAAGATTTCATTTGGAGAAAATCACTGATGAAACACAATCACTAGTAAATGAAATTTAAGGAAAATATTCAGAATAATTTAAGAAACAAGACAAAATAATTTAAAAACAAGACAAAAACTGGATGTTAAAAAACAAAATGCGAAGTGAAGCATCAATTTTCTGTAAATAGTTTAAACTTACTATTGCAAGGAACACACAAGCAAACTATATAGTGATATATTTTCAAATATTCTTGACGTGCCCTACTTTTATTAAAATATAAAAGCTATTACAAATAAAAAATAGAATGAGTATAATCAACTTATGATTAAAAAACATGAAATAATATTCAAATTTATTTTCAAAGAAATGTGAATTAAGGAGCTGCATACTTTAAAGAACATCTTTCGGAGGTGATGACGGCACTCAGTGCAGCCATTCTCACCTTTGCCAATGGGACCAAAACCTTAAGCAGCTTGTTAAAATCGTGACATTGAAATGTGTATCAGTTATCTATTGCTCTATTGCTGTAAATTCTAAAAACTACTCCAAAGTGTACTGCGGTCCTTTCACAGCAGGTTAGCATTTCTCACATTCCAGAGAATCAGCAAAGCATTCTTCAGCCCCAGGTAATTTTGCCTGGGGTCATTCATGCAGCTGCACTCAGCCTGGAGCCTAGCTGGGACACAACACCAAAAGCTTTTTCTTTTTTTTTTTTTTCCACATGATCTTGTCGTTCAGGAGTCCTATCCAAGGAGCTTTCATGCTGGCTGCATTCCAGGAAAGCAAACATGGAATCCCATAGCACTTTCAAGGACCAGCTCTAGAAGCAAAGGAATGCTGGAGTTAGTGAGGGCCAGATCTCTTCCCAATTCCAAGCTCAGTGAGATCACATTAGTAGCTTGAGCTATACTACAGATATTGGCAAGTAAGATAAATCAGAGCTTTTTTCAAGAATGGGTTTTTCAGAACATTACTGCCAGAAAATCATACTGTGTGATTTCTGCTGCATTCTGTTTGCACCAACAAATCACATGGCCCACCTTCTTGTTCAAAGGAATGATGAAGAATTTATGGCCATCTTTAATCCATTAAAAAGACTTCCCTCTGGACACGAATTGTTTACATTTTTTCACCTGTGATATATGCTTATACCCTCCCAAGATAACTCTGCAGTCTCATCTCATTAAAGCATCAGATTTGAATCCCAGTATTTCCTTGTCAGTATCATGTCTAGATGTGGAAGTAGCTTCTCTTATAAAGCCGCTTCTCTGTATCTGGAGACATGGAAGCTATTTTCTAAGACTTTTCCCTGATGTCCAACTACCTCACCCTTACCAGGCATGCAATGGTGAGAAACGACCAGGAAAGTCACAACAGATACTCCATTCAACAACAGGAAGAAGAGGCCATGAGGATTCTAAAACGTCCTTGGACTCATATTGTCAGATCCTCTATTCCTGAGGCTGAGACATCTAGAATGATTTCTCCTCTCGGGCTTCTTCAAGCGTTCTCTCTTCCTAGTTCTTCACAGTACGGTAGCTGGCTTCCACAGGGAAAAGGAGAAACTGCCAGTCCTCTTAAAGCCTAGACCTGCAACTGGAATAGTGCCACCATACCTAGTTAGTTTTACCAGTCTTAGCAAATGAAATACAAGATGACCACCTACCTTTTAGATATTACATTTTAGATAATCAATAAATTTGTTTTTAGTATATCTATGTCCCATTTTTCTGCTTATCTACCATTCAACTTTAACTGATAAAAAGAAATGTCACTATTTTTCTCCACTCTGTACACAGCATTTTATGACAGAGTTTGTGTGGGTTTGATTACCCATACCAGCCAATTCCTTAATTTTTAAAGAATATTGACAGAGTATCCAATATTTAACTCAATTTTGAAATTAACTGCCTAGAATTAGCAGAAATCCCAACCCAAGAGGTAAATGGCTCAATGCCACAAGACAGCACCCACCCTCTACCACACGGCAGATGGTAATTGCAAGGGGATGGTCTCAGATTGTACAGAACTTCTGTTTGACCTGGCTGTGAATCAAAGATTCCCATGACCTCTTCCTCATGTTCAAGAATTTGATCGAATGGCTTACAATCACAGAGGAAGCTTATGTAGAAGTGCTAATTTATTACAAAGGAAAATTTAAAGGTTAACATGAAAAGAGATTCATCTGTCAAGAAATTTGGGCTGGTTACTGAGCTTCTTTGCTCTCTCTGAGATTCCCTACTGTCTCAGCACCTCCTTCCACTCATCCACAGGCCAGCTCTCCATAAAAAAAAAAAAAAGTATGAAGATCCCATTACAGAGCCAGAGCTTGATATATCAGTTAGGATTCTTAAAGAGGCAAAATCAACAGAAATTATAAATAAAGAAAATTAATTTGTAAGACAAGTCTGAGGAGAGAGACAAACCAAAATGGTGGCCTGCATGTGCCAGAACTGGCGAGTCCTGTGGTTGTTCAGACATGAGATAGAAGAACACCAGTCTGAGACTGTAGAACAGCTGGTGCAAGTCTGCTGTGGGTCACTCTTGTTCAGAAGCAATAGCACCCACTGGAGACTGGAATCTGTGATGGAGATCAGTGCTATGCCGACAGGAGTGAGTCACAGTCTGGAGATGATTGCAAAGGCGAAGGCTTTCCCAGGAGAAAGCTACAACAACCTTCCTTCTTCCCTCCTTTTATTTGGTTCAAACTGCCAAGAAGTTGGGCCACCCACATCTACAGTGGGCGTTCTTACCTCATTTGCTTGCCCATGAGCCACTCACACACACACACACCTGTAAACTCTACCCTGGTTATTTTCTAATCTCTTCAAGCTGACATAATCCTGCCAACAGTCACAACCGATTAAATTATTGGCCACTGGTGACTGAACTCAATCTCCAGCCCTTCTCTCCTCTCTGAAGGTCAGGAGGTGGGGCTGAAAGTTCCAGCTCTCCAATCCTATGGTTGATTTCCCAGAGAATCACGCATGTAAGGGGCTTTCCAAAAGTCATGTCATTCACATAAACTTAGGTAAAGTGGATAGGAAATTGTTGCAGAAAACAAAAGTCTCTTTTCATCTCTGTAACTCAGGAATTTCCAAGTATTATAGGAGTTCTGTGCCAAATATGCATTTCTTCTTTTATTACTGTATTTTAATAGGGCACTCCACATTTTTTCTGGTGATTGTATTTCTACCACATTCTGAAGGTCAAAGGATAAGGCAATAAATGGCTTGCTTTTACAGACAAGGGAAGATGTTCATAATGGCTATCTTCAAAAGGAGAAGTCTTAGTCATGTACATCTAAGTATAAAATTAATGATCCTAATTCTAGAGCTATAGGCCAAATATGACCACAGTATGTACACTGTAGGCTTATTCATAATAGTAAACTATAGGAAACAATCTACATATACAAGATAAGAGATTAATATGGCACATCCATGTAGTACTGTTATATAACTTAAAATAACATAGTATATCCATTTATTTATTCTTCTTCTAAAATATATTTATTGAACTCCTAGTATATGCAAGGAACTCTATTGGACTCTGTGGAGAACAATAAAGAACCCAGTTAATCCGTGGTTTCAAGGATCTTAGAGACCAAAGGAACAACAGTGACGTTAAACAGATGATCATTCATCCGACCAATTGACTGTAAGTGCAATAATTATTATGAAAGAAGATTATTGGGTGCTGTTGAATTTTAAGGGACCTGATCTACCGAGGGAAGGTTTAGGTAAACAAAGGCAAAGGGTGGAGGAAGCAGAGTGTCAGTCAGAATGAACAGCAGAATGATTCTAGAAAAAAATTTAGTTACTGAAAAATGGTTATGAAATACAAACAGGTAGAAGATGCTAACTAGATACCCAGATGGAGAAGCCAGGTAATATTTAGATGCACAAATTGGGAGACTGGGAAGGGTTACATTTAGATACGCATGTTTGGAGTTGCTAGTCTGTAGTTAAGGAAATAGGCAATGCTACAAGAAGAGAATCAGCAGGGTGGGGTATCACAGAAGCCAAGAGAAGAGTGCCTTCCAAGAAGTAAACGGCTGCTCAGGACAAACGCTGCTGAGGTGCTAAGTAAAACGTAGGCAGAAAAGTGGCCACTGTGTGTTAGTGAAATAGAGGTCACTACTGAGTCCTTTAAAAGGGTCAGATACAGTGAGGAAGACAAACGTGATATGAAATGGATTGAGAATACAAAAGAGGTGACACCATTTACCTAAGAAGTTTTGCTCTAAAAGAACAGGAGTACTGGGTAACAACAGACAGGAATGGGAGGTCAAGGACATTATTATCTGCTAATGGAATCCCCCAGATAAAGGGAGAATTGATAATGCAGGAGAGAAAGTTCTATTTGCAGAAGGAAGGTCTTGAGAAGGTGAAAGAGGCTGAGCCCCAAGGTTCAAGTGAAGGACTAGCTTTTGCTGGGAGCAGAGACACGTTGCTTCTACAATACCAGGACAAAACACAGACTGGGTCCTGATTCTGTCTGCTGGTTGATGACAGAGTTGCCTCTTTCTCATGAAGCATGAACCCTCTTCACATGGTCAGAGGAAGCAGGTAGAAAAAAGAGAGACAGAAAGATAGTCAAGTAGAGAAGATCTAACTCGACCTTTTGTAATGCCACCAACCCCACCGGTAAGGGTTAAGCCCTCAGAGCCGAATCATCTCTTAATGGTCCCAACCCTTGAAATTGTTACAAAGGTAGTTAAATTCCAGCATCAGTGTCAGAAAGAAAGACATTTAGCATTCATCAATGCCAATGTAGCAGTCAAGAAAATTCCTAAGTCACAGATGGAGATATGCCTCAAAATGTAAATCAAAGTTGCCATCATAAAATTAAGAGACTCAGTGCTATTTGGATAACAACCATTGCATCAAATAGCCTATCTTGATAGTAAAAAAAACCCACTTAATAAGTACCTGAATGGTTCATTTATCATGACCAAAGAAAACTAATGATAAACATGCACAAACTCTTATAAGGTCAGTGTGATAAAACACAACCCACTGTTGTAAATTGCATAAACTACCTGAATTGCCACAAAGAGTACTCCCAGGAGTACTTTTTTTCAAAAGCTATTTAAAAAATGAAGTTTTAGAAGAGATTTTGGGTCATCAGTGCTCTAAATTTAGAATCTTCAAACAATCATATATTTTAGTACTTTGTCACAAAGAAAAAAATGAAATGGGGTTACCTCCACTTTTCACAGCTTTTTTCTTTTTTCATTGAACACGCTAGAAGTTTTTGTAATGGAGCAGATCATATCCTAAGGGTTGAAAATAGATATCACTATTTTCAAATGGAATTAATATTATGACATATTCAAAATATATTAATTATATTATAAAATTTTAAAAAGCAAATATTTATGTAGCAAGCACCATTCTTTTATGTATCATTTTTATGTAATCTTAAGAAACCTAAAACTCCTTTATGAGAGAGCCACTACTATTATGTACATTTTGCAGAACTGTAATTTATTGAACCCAATTTACTAAGAACCAATTCGTATAAATATTGTATAACTGTTCTGTGCCAAGTAGAATACTGCATTCAGCAGATGCAAAAAAACCAACCAAACAACAACAATAACGAAAAAAAAAAGAGGTCCTGGAGGACAGAAGGAAAGAAGCAGATGAACCATGTTTCTATGAAGCATGTTTTATGAGAAAATGAGTAATTATGTCTGCTTGGAAAAGTTTCCCAGAAGAGATGATCTTGAAGGGTGAGCAGATGTTCAGAGAAAGGCAGGTACAACAGGAAGAAAGGTGTACAGTTGGGACAAAGTCCTTTCTTACAGCAACTCAGCATTCAGGGCAGCTTACAGAGAAGATGCAGGTGGGAAATAAGGCTGGAAAAATTACAAGGAGGCAGACTATGAGGGCCCTGTAAGAAGGTGTAAAGTTTAAAATTCTGCAGCTATCACATAGTGTCAGAGACTTTCACACACTGAGCAACATGATCAACTTTGGTTTCAGGGAGAGAACACTGGCACTAGTCTGCAAGAGACAGGGGGCCTCGACACACCTGGAGAAAGCTGATGTCTAGTCACAAAAGGATAAAGGCCTCGTTAGTTGAAGTCTTATAAGGGATAATAAATGCAAAGAAGTCCCATGTAAGATATGTTTTTGATATTAAATTTTGAAATTTAATTACATAAAATCTGAATTTATTAAAGTATATTTACATTCGTGGATTACTGCTGTCAATTATGAGATAAAACTGGAAGGTTTACAACTAACTATAATTAATTGTCCCTCAGGATCTGAGGGACACTGCCTCAAGGACCCATCCCACTCCAGATACGCAAAGCTGCAGCTACTCAGGTTTTATGAAATGGCTTAGTATTTGCATGTAAATTATGCATATCCCCTCACATACTTTAAATCACCTGTAGATGACTTACAATGCCTAATACAATGGAAATGCTGTAAATAGTGTAGCGTAAGTATATGTTGTATTGTATTGTTTAGGAAATGAGGACAAGGAAGTAAAGTTTACATGCATTTTTGATCCATGGCTGGTTGAATTGGAATAGGTGGAACCCATGGACATAGAAGACCAAATACATTGTTAATGAAAGTAGGCAGAAAAGACATTTGTTATGTATTTCTGAGGAAAAAAACATTAAACTTTGTGGATAATTTACATGAAAATCTAATTTATTACAACATATCTATATCTATAGATTAATGCTAGAAGCTACCAGGAGTATCAATAAAAACCTACTTTTTCTTTTTAAAAGGTCTTGTGATGTTGCCTAGACTACCTCAAACCCCTGGGCTCAAACTACCTGCCTCTCTGCCACTCCTGTATTTGGGGTTACAAGTGGGCATTACTGTACTTGACTTGGAGTATGGTTTTGGTTTTGGGTATTTTTTCTATACTGGGGATTGAACCCAGGGCCTTCACACTGAAATACACTCCTGGCCCCTTTTGTTTTTATTTCAGGACAGGGCTAACTATGTTGCTCAGGTGGGTCTTGCGATTCTACTGCCTCAGCCTTCCTCAGGGCTAGGATCAAAGGCAAGCACCACTGTGTCCAGTCAAAGTTTTCAACTAACTTAAAAACTGGTTATTTGGTTGAAGGCAATCATAATATATTACCCTAATAGCAAGTGCATTCTAACTTCAAATATGCTTCAAAATGTGGAGAAAGAAAAGATGTGTATGGCATGAATGAAAAAGGTACATGTGTTTAAAAATGTATCCAAAATTCAACCACCGCTCTGTACTTGCAGCCTGTACGAGCAGCATCTCTTTCCTGGATTATTATAGTAGTTCCCTACTGGGTCTCTCTGCTTCTGTGATTCATGTGCCTTCATCCCCTCTCCAGATTCTCTTCTCAAGAGAGCAGCTAGAGTCAGTTGAGTCATTTATCTCCTCAAAATCCATGGTGGCTGCACATCCCACTAGAGGCTACCAGGCCCTGTGGGACCTGAGGGCTCAGCAGCTCTGTCGCCCTGGCCTCATAGCCTGCTCCTCTCTTTGCCCATTTCACTCTAGACAAACGGGCTTCGTTCTCAGGAGATCTGATCCTTGCTTCAGTCTCCATCCTGTGTCCCACTCGTCTCCTAGAAACCTGCCAAGACTCAGTTTCTAAAGTGTTTCACCAAATACCACCTTTCCATCGGAATCGCCATCTGTAAAAGACCTCTATCTGCCTTCCTTCCTTGATCCCCACCCCCTTTTATTGATATATGTAAGTGCAAAACATAAAGTTTACATTTATCTTGAGTATTTTGTGCCCATACATATCATGGCAAAGTTACAGATCCTTCCCTCCCTTCTGTTTTCTCAATCCTCCCCCACCCTCCCTCCAGTTCCCATCATTCCTCACATTAAGTCCTATGAAATACTTGTGATCTGGGTTTCTCATAACAGAGAAACCATTTGATAGTTCACTTTCTGCTTCTGACTCATTTTACTAAGCAAGATGATCACAAGCTGCCTCCATTTATCTACAAAAGCCTCCAACCTATCTGTCTTTATAGATGAGTAGTATTCCATTGTGTATAAATACTACAATTTATGTATTCATTGGTCTGTTGATGGGTATTTGGGTGTCTTCCACATTTTAGCTATTGTTAGTTGTGTTGCTGTGAACATGGGTATACATGTATCTCTGATATATGTATATATGTATATAAACTCTTTTGGGAAAATTCCCAGAAGAGGTATCGCTGAATCAAAGGGGATATTTATTTCCAATCTTTTGAGAGTCTTCCATACTGCTTTCCATAGTGGTTGTACCAGTTTACACTCCCATCAGCGGTGCAGGAGGGTTTCTTTCTCCCCACAGCCTCGCCAGCACGGATTGCTATTTGTGTTCTTGATATATGCCAGTCGCTCTGGAATTAGGTGGTATCTTAGTGATGTTTTGATTTGCATTTCCTTTATGGCTAAGGATGTTGAACATCTTTTCATGTATTTATTGGTCATTTGAACTTTTTCATCTGAGAACTGCCTATTAATTTCTTTTGCTCATTTTCAATAGGGTCTTTGATTTTGAGGGGCTTCCTTTTTTCAGGTCCCTGTATATTCTGGTTATGAGCCTCTTATCTGAGGTATTGAAGGTGAATATTTTTCCCACTCTGTTGGTTCTCTTTTTTATGCTGTTGATAATTTCCTTTGCTGTGCAGAAACTTTAATTTGACATAAGCACATTTGTTAATAATGGGGGCTATTTCTTTTTCTTTTGGTGTCTTATTAAGGAAGTCTTTGCCTACACCTATGTCTTTTAGATATTTGCCTAATTTGTCTTTGAGAAGATTCAGTACTTCAGTTTTAATATCTAAGTCTACATACAGAAGAATGAATATAGATACACAGCTGTCACCATGCACCAAAATCACATCAAAGTGGATCAAAAAAATGTCCTTACATGTCACCTTTACATATCTTATTTTGCTTATATACTTATTTCCCAGAATGTTAGTGAGGAATCTCCCTCCTGGTTAAATACCTCTATGTGATTCTTCTGATCTGACCATAGTTTTTTAATATTTATTTATTTACTTATTTATTTATATATTGGCAGGGTCTCACTATGTAGTCCAGGCTGGTCCTGAGCTCACTATGTAGTCCAGGCCAGCCTCAAGCTCATGGCAGTTCTTCTTCCTCGGCCTCCAGAGTGCTGAGATTGCAGGCATGTGCCACCATGCCGAGTTTATGCAGTGCTGGAGAAGTGAACCCAAGGCCTTGTGCTTGCTAGGAAAGCATTTTAATCTCTCTGCCATTCTTTCAATCCCCCGACCATAGATACTTTAAAACCTATCTTACAGGTCTCACAGGCAAAGCTGCCTTCCCCACAGGCCTTCCTGACTAGTCAGGCTATTTTTTAAAAACCATATTTATATTCCTAGTCCTATTGCCTTCATTCCTTTTCTTTCTTCTTTTTTTTTGTTTGTTTGTTTTTGTTTGTTTGGGGGGGGGCGGTTGGCAGGGTCTTGTTCTGTAGTTCAGGCTGATTCTGAACTCAAGGCAATCCTTTTGCCTCAGCCTCCTGACTATTGGAAATACAGGCATATGCCACCACACCCAGCTAATGTGGTGCTGGGGAATTCATTCCTAGATTTCTATCTTTTGTGCAGAGATGTTCTTTAGATATCTTTGCTGAGACCTCTTCATAAGGGGAAGAGAAACCCTAAGGACATTTCTCAAGGCGACTCAGCATCTAGAATTTTCTACTTCTACCCTACCTCCTCCACCTCAGAGTTCATACAATTACCAAAGCCCTTTCCCCTGGAACCTCCCATCTCTGCTGACCCCTTTGACTCTTGACCTCTGAGCCATCCATGACTCTTGAGAAGTGTAACAAGGAGTTTGTGCTCACTTATATCATTGTAATATGGCCTTACTCTTGAGGTCCCCCCCCCTTTTTTTTTTCTTTTTGATATCTAGCCCAGGGCATTTGCACCAGGTAATACTGTCTGCCCTGTTTTTGTTTGTTTGTTTCAGACAGGGTCTTGCTCTATAGCCCAGGCTGGCATTTTAGTTTTAATTTTGAGACAAAGTCTCACTAAGTTGCTAAGTTGCCCAGGCTGGGCTTGGACTTGGGCTTCTCCTGTCTCAGCCTCCTGGAGCGTGGGCCTGGCTGTTCAGCCATTTTTGGCTCACTGCTCTCATTGACTACTCCGATATCTCTTTCTTCTGCTACGCTGAGTAGAGCTAACACCTAGCACCACACAGGCCAGCACTTAGTCTTTGGTTTTCACAAGGATATCCTAGTGACAACTGGTTCAAATCATGTGTGCAGTCATTTTTCCAAAATAAATCATCAAATTTAAGCTACTTTAGTTGCTAGATTCTTGAAATAAATATCCTCCTCATTTTGAAATTCCATTATAGATCACTACCCTAAGTATAAGTATTATACTTATACCCTAAGTATAAGTATTTTGTACAATGCTAGAATTAATAAAACATTAGACAACTCTAATGTTCTTGATGTCTGTCTGGACTGCCATAACAAGGTACCATAGATTGGGTTGCCTATAAACAACAGAAGTTGATTTTTTGCAAGCTGGCGGTCTGAGACTGAGATCAAGATGCCAGCACGGTCAGCTGAGGATCCTCGTCTGGGTTTTCAGACAGCTGTCTTCTCATTGCAGCTTCATGTAATGGAAAACATATGGGCTGGTTCTTAGGAGCCTCTTCTAAGGCACTAATTCTCCTCATGAGGACTCTACCTTCATGAACCAAAAGTCCCAGGTGCTAATACATTCGGAGTTATAATTTCAACATACAAATTTGAGGGCACACAATTAATGCTTAAGCATTATATTTCTTCTTCAAACCTTAGAATTATAGCTACAAGAATCAAAATTTTTCTCTACGGATAAAATGCAGAATAGGTAAAATTAATGTGGGGTCATCAATGGGGAGAAACAGTGTAGAATGACATTCAAAAAGAGAAAGGGTAGAATCCTAAATTTTAGGTCTTCTTGTCCATTTGTTACAAGTGAGCCAAAGTGAGACAAAATTCTACTATCTAGTGCTGAAGTGGCTTTTCTTTAAGAGATTCAATACAATGGTGGAGAAAGGGAATGCAAACTAGAGAGGAGTCCCTGGGGAATATGGCAAGGTCTGAAATATGGCAAGCTTTCACCCAGGCGCTATCACTGTTGCTTTTAGAACTGTTATGTTTGAAATGTACCCTTGCCCTCTGCTTGTTAGAATAAGGGAAGAACACTGAAACAAACTGAAAAACCACTTATCTTTTCCAGAGGATTATTGGGCAAACCCAAACCTCAGGCTGTCTTCACCTAGGGATTATATAATAAGATGTGATCTCATTTATATATAATACAATTGCTTTCATGGGTAATGATGTGTTATTCACAAACATAACATAAGCATGTGATAATATGCCCTATATATATGTCATTTATATATTCTCTTTGTTACTTTCTTCTTGCTGGGATACAGTACCCAATACCCACAACTTAAGGGAGGAAAGGCTTATTTTAGCTCAGTTTCAGAAGGTCTCAGTCCATCCACGGGTGGCTTGGCAGTGGCAGGAAGGGTCTGGCAGAGAACAGCTGCTCACAGCATAGCACGAAGAGGAAAGTTCTTAAAGGATGCTTCCCAGACAGCCTGTATCCTGCTTCAACATGAAGTACACCTGCATGAATTTCCCCTATATATAGCAGTTCCACAAGTCCCATCCCTCTTCCTACTCTAGATTCTCCTCAGCTGCAAGTAAAATGGTAAAAGATCACCTGCCCAGACTTGTACTGGGAAATACAAATCAAGATAACAACAAGGTACCACTTCCCACCGTTCCGATTTAAAAAAAAAAAAGAAAGGAAAATGATGAGTCTCGGTGAGGATCTGGTGACATTAAAACCTTAATATGCTGCTGGGAGGGAGGTAAAATAATGGAGCTGCTTTGGAACTTAGTACAAACATTCCTTTACCATTGAAATCAACAATTCCTCTCACAACTATCTACTCAGAGAAGTTGAAAACATATGTTTACACAAAAACTTGCACATGAATTCCCCAGCAACATTGTTCATAACAGTAAAAATCCCAGGTGCAATAAAAATGTCTGAATAGACAAATCAGTAAAAATTTTAATAATGTACATGTAACAGAATATTGTTCAGCTATCTGAATGAATGGGATACAATTATATGTTGCAGTATGGATAAACCTTAAAATCTTAAAATAATTAAAGGTAGCTAGTAAAAAGACAACTACTCAATACCTCTACTTATATGAAATGTCCTGAGTAGGCTAATCAATAGATAGAAAATAGATCAGTGTTGCCAGTGGCTGGAGTGAGGGAGGAGAAGGGAGGCACTGTCAAAGGTACAGAGTTTCTTTTTGGTATGATAAAATGTTCTCATCTTATTACAGTGACAATTACACACAACTCTGTGAATGGATTAAAAGCTACTGATTCACCTATTTTGAATTATAGGAAGTAAATTGTATCTCCATGAAGATGCTTTTAAAGAAGGGAAAAGGGCTCTTATTTAAATAATAGGTGGTGAGTCTGTTACTTTATTCCTTTATCAAATCCATCAAAGCCTTAAAGAAAAAACGGCAATCCACATGGCTCACAGGGCCAGACTCTTAAGACCAGGAATGAATCCCTCAGCAGCGTGGTGCTTTGAGAAAAGGCCTTGCACCTCCACAGGCATAAATATATTAGGTCTTCTTATGTCATTTTTAGGTCAACTTGCAAACAACTAATGGCATTTACAAATCCACAACACCTCCATTGTGATAGTCCCCTGAATTCTCCAAAGTGAGGATTTGTAATTATTCAAAATTAAAGACCAAGTTGTCCTAGTTGTGTTTAGAATTTTTACCAGGTTCAGCTCCGAAAGTCCTATGTCCTTCTTGAGAACTCATAATTTCAGGCAAGTTGAGATGATTGTTCCTCTGGACATCAAATAAAGCAAATGGATCATGAGAAGCAATTGTATATATTGATCCTATAACTTAACAAGCCAGTAGGCAGTGACTGTTATCACCTTTTTGTCAGAAAAAAAAAAAAAATGGAGTCCCACTTGGCATCCAGGGGATGCCTGCCACCCTTTCCCATCTAAGAATAGCCAGATTCCAGAAATGATACATGACAGCAAATCACAAAGTTTAAAAAGTATCAGAAAACACATCTCACAAATGATATTCTGTCTAACTCAAATATTAGTGCCATGATGGAAATTCACAACTAAATTCATAGTATTAGTAGAATGCTTGCCAAAAAGAAGACATATATGAATCACAAGTTCTAAACTAAAATTTAACTTATTAATAAACGTGTCCATATAAGGGAGGCTTTCAAAATTTTGTGTGCTTCTCTACAAGATTTACTAGAAACTTAATCGAGCTCTCTGAAACATGCATTTAATTAAACTTATAACCTACAACCAAGCTCAAGTTTATTAGAATGAGCAGTATTATATTAAAGAACTGTTATCCACTAAAAATAAACTACTTGTATTCTCTATGGAAAAAAATAATATACATTCATAATCAGCTACCAATGTTTAAGAAAGTATGTATGCTCTCTTTTTCAATAGAAACATTAATATTTTGAGTTTAAGAAAACAAAATAAAAAATGATCCTCTGAAAATAGGTCTAAAATATACTTTTCCAGAAATTTTAATCAGGCTCCTACAAAGTATGAAACTGAAAAGGAAATGAACAAATACTAGAAGAAAAAGCTTTATGCAAAAGGAAGTTTCAATAACAATGCCAATGATGTAGGTCTACACCTACAGTTTCCTAGCTTCTGTGGAGTTCATCCAAGTGATGTCTTAGAATTAGCTGAAGCAGACTGACAAAAATAAACTAATGTGAAAACATTTTCTCCATGATTCATGCAAAAAAAAATTATAATTTAAGATGCAATGCCAAATTCTTCACATGATGAGCTTCTGGTTTTCTTAGCTGTTACACATAAAAAAGGCATTTAACCAAAAATGACTCAGTATGTTATATAGATCACAAATATTATAAATTCGTTAAATGAAAGAGAAACAGTCCCCCCTTTTCTCTTTTCTCTTTCTCTTTCTTTCCTTTCTATCCTAGTTTTCTATGACAGAGAAGAGGGGACAGAGAAAGATTGTACAATTGGCAGAGGTGAAAGGCTTTTTATGGCCTTGGAAGCCAAACACATGCTTCTTACTCAACTGATAAATCCCACGACAGTCACAGGATCAGCCAGTTGTTTTTTCCAAGACGTCATTACCTTGTGTTTCTCTTCTTATTAGAACTGCTCAGCTTCAGTGGTATTCCATTCTTCAGCAATATACTTCATGGCCATGAACTTAAAGTCAAATTCCATTCTGTTTCTGTAATAAAATCGACAGAGCTTTCTTTACAGCATTAAGTGAAAATAGTGGGACTTTCTTTTCCTATCACATCTTTCTATCCAGGTTGCCTTTTTGAAATTGCTATCCTCACAACTATTCTTAAAGCTCAGATGAGATCTATTGATATTGCTTAAGTGTGGTTTTATTTGACTCAGCTTCTCACAATTTCAAAAACAGAATCTTGGTTTCTATGAAGATGAATGGCTCTGAACTCACCACCTCCCGGGACAGGTGTTGCATTACCTGAATTCAATATCTACACTGCTAGTCATTTCCAAAAAATAATTTCATATGATAAATGGAAGGCTGTGTAAAGTCCTCAAATCTTTATTCTAGGGCTTATTTGGTTCAATAGCCCATTCTTTCAGCTGTGAGTTTTTTCCACCCAAGTAAAGAAGTTTTACTACTGGAAGAAGTATGAGACTAAAACCTTGCTGGGAGGAGTGCCTTGTGTGGTGAATGGGTACAAGGGACAGACATGCTTGCTTAACTCCTTTGTATTGTTGTCCTGTTTCTCAGCCACTTTTGTGTTCAGGAACTTCTGATTCTCTGCCCTTATGAGGAAGGCTTTAAATGTCAAGAATTAGCTTTGAGGTGGAGAGATGTACAGTTTTGAAATAGGTAAGGTTCATGCACAGAGACATTATTTTAAAATCCAATTTTTGCTCATATTTATGCTTTGGTCCCCAAAATGACCTTTAAAATAATAGAATCGAGTATTTTGTTACCCAACTCTCTGATTTGTATGTCTCAGATGACTGAAAACTTAGATAACCACTGGAAATTATCACCTCTATAAAAACAAGGAATGCACCGATGGTTTCGATATGCTTTCCAAGGTTTCACATGTAAAAACATGGCCCCTCGTGTGGTAGTGAGAGGTTTAAGAAGTGGGGTCTAGGTTGTTATGTTGCACTCACTGGGCTGAGACTTGCAGTGCTTCTTCCTCAGCTTCCCAGACAGCTGGGATTATAGACATGTGCCACAATTTTAAAAATTGGCTGGGTATATAGTGCAGTGCAAAGGCCTTGGGTTCAATCCCCAGTACCACCACCAAAAAAGAGAGGGGTGTACCTACTGAGAAATTTTTAGGTTACCTGAGAAGGGGCTAAAATAGCGTTCATGTGACACCTGAGCTCTAAAAATGGTAATCTGTTTAAAAAAATAAGCCCAACTCCTCACCACTTTATGGCTTTTTGTTTCATTGTATGATCACTCACATATACATGTGCTCCTTTTATGACACCTTAGGCCCTCAGTAAAGGATGGACCAAAGGGGCCACCTAATATTGGGCTTTCAGTCTCTAAAACTGCAAGTTAAACAAACCTCTTTTGCTCATAAGTAGTATTCCTCAGATATTTTGCAACGAAAAATGAGCAAACACACCCCAAATTCCAGTGACTAAAAACAGCAAAGGTTTATTTCTGGCTTGTATTTCATGTTCACCAAGGGTCTGGTCATGTGCTTTGAGTGTGCACTGCTACACAGTAGGGCTTTAAAAAGATCAATTCAAATGTTAGTCCTGCAAAGTTGGACTTTCTCAGAAACTAGAGTATTTTCATATTTATGTTACAACAGCTGTGTGAGAATGAGAATGGTAATTTCAAACTTAACTCTTTCTATTGGGAGCCATATTTATAAGAAACACAAAGAGAAATGTCCTCTACAACTGAATAGGTCTTTTCATGCCCCTTAACTTACTAAGAATTATTCTTAGGAATACTTAATTCAGAGCTTTCCTTTTGGGGTGTTGGCACTTTTCCTTTTTGGGTATGAGTTATACTAGACTGATCTCTATTATTTCTGGATTACATGTCAGCAGCAGAAAATGAATTGAGTGTTTTGAGGAGGAAAAAAAAAAACATTACCAGCAAGATGAATAGACCAATTTTGCTGGGTCACTAAAAGTAAGAGATCTGGTAAGATCATTGGTTTGATTTTCTGGGAAATGTATCCTCTTGGATGCTGTTCAGAGTTGGGATAAACTCTTCCTCCACAGGTGGGAGGTAAGTACACTGAGGTCATGCTTTTTCCTGGCACTAGGCTTTGTGGAAGAAGACCCTGCTGATTTCAAACAGAGGCCTTTCTTTGTTATGTGATATTCAAATATAAAAACTGCTTTGGGCTCTTAGATTTCATGAGTTATGAAGTCAACAGCCAGACAGATTTACATGTTTATTGCTTCTGCCATAAATAGAATGATCTCTTTTCTTGCTCCATCAATAGTGGTATTTGTCCACTCAACCAGGTATATATTCTTTCTGTTTTATGCTAAATAGTTCTGTGTGCTGATGATAACACAATGATCCAGGCTGACATAACTCTTTACCTAATGAAGCTCTCAGCCTATTTTTTTTTTTTTTGCATTTTTTGTATGTGTGTGTGATTTTACTGAAGCACAAATACAGTGCACATCCTAGGTGCCTAATTATTTTCCTCACTGCGCAGCTGGGCGTTGGAGTTTGTGACCTTAATGGCCAGCTAGAAGGCCCCCTCCAGGATGGCCTTACAGTTCTTGGAGGATACACTGTGCGTGATGTCTGTACAGTACGACTTGTTGCACATGAGCAGCACTTCCAGTTCCTTGACATTGTGCACCAGGAACTTCCGGAAGCCACTGGGCAGCAAGCGTTTGGTCTTCCGGTTGCTCCCATAGCCTATGCTGGGCATGAGGATCTGGCCCTTGAACCTCCTCCGTACCCTGTTGTTAATCCTTTAGGGCTTCTGCAAATTCCACTTAATATGTCAAAAAAAATAACTCTTAGCTTTATTATTCCAATGGTTTTTAGAAGGGAAGAGAGATGGTAGAATGTACATTTCTGGAGGACTTTCTGATGGGTCTGTTGCCAAGTGGTTTGAGAGAGACAAGATTAGAAAGACAGAAGATAGAAAATAGACCAGTGAGAGAACTAATCAGGTATCCAGGTGAGAGATAAAATTTTCCCAAGATGATAGCATGTTGGCAGTGGAAAGCATATACTGGGTGGATTAGAAAAAAGCTGAGAAGCTGGAATTCATAGGACTTGTTGCCAGACTGATACAGACGGTTTTAAAAAGAAAGACTTCTAGCATAGTGACTTAGTTCCATTCTTGTGACTGGGACAGAACTCAGGGCACATCCACAACCTAGGGAAGGAAAGATTTATTTTAGCTCACAGTATCAGAAGGACCCAGTTCATTCAGTTGTCAATGGTGGTAGCACATGGCATAGGCCTAGCTGGAAGAAAACTGTTCACCACATGGTAGACAGGAAGCCAAGTGAGGGAGGAAGGTCAGAGCTAACATTTGCGCTTCCAAGTCCTTTCCCAGTTATCCACTCTTTCCTGGTCAAGCCCCAGTAATCTGCCCTTTCAGGTCACACACTCATTAATATGCCACATGCCTTAAATCCACCACACACCAGTAACCCACCCCTCCTGACCAGGCTCCCATCTCTTAATAGCAGTAGACATTCCACAATACCCAAATACATGAGGCTTTTGGAGACATTTCAGATCCAAACCCAAACACATGAACTTTGAGATCACTCAAATTTCTGGTTTAGACACTGAGTTGGTAGTAGGATTATTTATTGCAACAGGTAATCTAGGGAGAAGAGCAGACTTAGGGGTTAAGAGCTTGAACCCAGCTTATGATATGTCTATTTGCAGTGTGTAGCAGAGAGCATCAATGGCCTGCTTATATCCCCTTGATCACCACTGATGCTGCCTGCAGACAGTTTTTATATGCCATGTCTGAGGCCATTATTAGGCCATTCAAATGACCCTCGATTCGGGGCACATGTAGTTAGACCTGAAGTTCCAGGGGGCGAATGGCCCAGAAGTGGTCATATAGAGTGGAAAACTGGAATTGATGGACAAGTACTTTAGCGTTCTGGTCCGTATATACTTTTGAGGTATGTCTACCCAAAGGGTCACTATTAAGATTAAGCTTCAGTTGCCCATAGTGACAAACTGCTCATTAACACAATCTCTCAGAAATTTCCTTATTTCTCTGTCTCACTTCTCACTTCCTCAGACAGGTTCCTGGTATAAGATGTTTGCACCCAAATTGCAATACTAGAGACTAAACTGAACAAGTTTGTGAAACAACTAAGTACAGGTTTCTAAATGGAAATGAAGATTTCAGGCTGCAAAGCAAAAAAGCTTGGGCTGGAGACATAAATGGTGAAGCCATCCATATATGTCTTCTCTGAAGTGGCAGCTGTAAATGATATTTCAAAAGAGTATGTAAAAGAAGAGCCTGCCACAGTAAACACAATAATTCAGGGGACAGGCAGAGTGTTGGCTTTAAATAAACCAAAAAGGAACAGTCATGGAGGTGGAACAGCAGCTACCAAAGTCAAGAGTAAGTGGAAACAATCTAGCACAGAGAGGTAAATAGTGCCAATGCTGCATTCTTAGAGGTCTACAAATAAGGAATTAAGAAACTGTTGCTGGATTTAGCCACAAGAGACTAATTAGTGGTGTTAGAAAACACAATTTCAATAGAACATGAAGGTAAAGTCAAGTATGAGTTAAATCATGAATGAGATGTAAGAAAATCTGACCAGAGAACCCACACATTCTCCCTTAGACCATTCAGGAAAGAATGACAGAGCTATTTTTGGAGATGGATACAGACAATTTTTTAAAAACAAGGTATTTTGAGCTTTTTGAATCCTGATGATCCTGATTTTGAGTTTCTTTCCACGGGTATAGAACAAAGTTTCATCGATCCCAAATCATTCACCAAACACAAACTGAGAATCTGTCTAGTTCCTGGCATGACCGTAGGTATCAGGGATGTCATGGTTAGTAAGACAGCTTAATAGGAGAGATGGACATCAAACTAAAGATTCCACAGATAACCTATTAAAGTCTGTGAAAATTCGCCTGAATAACAAGCACAAATACAAGAACATATTTTGAGGAGCTATAAGCTAACTAATGATATTATGAGGAGAAAATTTTTCCAAAAAGTGAACTTGGAGTTAAAATTGCAAAGATAATCAAAAGGTTAAGTAAACAAAGATTGGGCAGTGTTTGGCGACAGCATTGAAAGGGATATCCCCAGTAGCACCAGAGGGATCCTTGTGTGAAGCCTATGCTTTTAGGAACAGAGAGGAAGAATGATCAGAGCTGTTGTGGTTTAGTAACAGAGGGTGAGAACATCAAGGTAAAAGGCTGAAGAATTTACCGTGCAAACGTCCAACTTAATCACCCTTCCACCCTCGAAACCTCCCTCACACACCTCACTCAAAACTGTATCCTTCCCTGAAGACCCAGGTATCTTTGTTTACTTCTCTGAATAGTAAGAAAAACTACCCAGGGGTTGAAAATACATTCTAGTAATATAGATACTCAATGCATGTCACTAATCCTAGCTTTGTCAATCAACTACTTACAGGAATTTAGTAACTTATTTCCTCCTCTATATTGGCCTTTATTTTTTTGAAATGCCAAGGATGGGATCTAGCATGACTCTTCCCTGTGCTAAGCAAATGCTCTATCACGGAGGTACATCCTGTTCCCTCCTTTGCATTACAGAGTGTCTCTGCTTCTTGGGTTGCTTTAAAAACTAGATAATGTGTAATGTAACCTGCTAAAAATCCCACATGGGCTTCATCTCCAAGCATCATCTGTGTTCCATTGGGAGGAAGGTTCTTCCACCCTTGCCCCATGAGCACTGGATGCTTATATTTACAGTTACATCTATTTTCATATCTATATCATCTTTGTTGACATAAACTATCAGTGATGGTGTACTAATTTCCTATTGGTGCGGTGACAAATCAGTATAAACTTAATGAATCGATCATTGTAAGTTCTGGAAGCCAAGATCTTAATTTGGTTTCACTGAAATAAATCAAGATGTTAGCAGACTCAGTTCCACCTGGAAGCTTAGGAGCAGAATTTTTTCTTGCCTTTTCCAACTTCTGCCTTCCTTGATTTGTGACCCCTTACTCCATGTTTAGAGGATGCAATGTAGCATTTTAAAAATCTCTTTCTGACTTCTTCTATTTTAAAGAATCCTGTGATTAGATTGGGCCCACGCAGAGAATCCAGAATTATCTCTCTTTTTAAAAACCTTATTCAAAACCTTAATTCTATCTACAACTTTAATTCCCCAATGCCTTGCAGCATAACTCATTCACCCCCCCCCCACACACACACACACGGGGGGCGGGGAGAGAGAAAGAGAGAGAGAGAGAGAGAGAGAGAGAGAGAGAGCAACACATTCACAGGTTCTGGAGACCTAAGCATTCTTCTTTTATTCATAGTTACAGTTTTATTTTTATTTTTATTTTTGTGGTACAGATGATTGAACCCAGGGCATTGTGAATGCCAGCCCTACCACTGACCCATACCCACTGCCTTCAGAGCTCCATTTCTATTACTATATTCTTATTGTGTAATGTCAAACTCTTCCAGGACTCACATATTCAACTCTTGTGATATTCTAGTATATGATACACTGTTGTACAATAAAATATGCCTAGCCTGAAAGCAGTAGTGATGATTTTTATTTATAATTTATAAAAGAAACATAAAACTCAAACTTTCAAATAGTAAATATATTTTACAATACAAAATAAATATTCATAGGACTTTTTCCACAGCCTTCCTAAAAAATGACAAGACAACAGCTCATAAGAAAGCAGTAAATATTAAACACTGATGGAAGCCTTGGCTGCCTAACAGCTCCCAGATCATAGAGTAGGGCTTTACAAATGATTCTTCCTCAGACAAAGCCTCACTCCTGAAGTTCTTTATTGGCACTATTTCTGCAAAGCTTTAATGAGCTCCAGTCCACTCTGTTCTAGGAAGGAATAAAAAGGCGAGGAAAGGAAGCAGACATTGGGTGTCCTCAATGTACATGAAGAACCTGGAGCCTAAGAAAGACATCCTCAACAACCCACACAGCTGTTTCCTAAAGGCAGGTGCCACCTCACACAGGGGCCACCGGAGGTGCTCAATGGCCCCAGTTTCTGCCTACCTGAAATACACTTTTGAAAATGCCAGTCTCTAAAGTAAAGAAGTCGAAGAAAGTATTGGTGTCTCCATCATAATTAGCTTACCAGACTGAGTTGCAGATCAGCAAAGAACTAAAGGGAATGGGACACCAGCTAGCAAGGAAGCAGGCAAAATTTCCCAAATACATTTCAGGACACCATGAGCAAAGTAAAGGAACTGGGCATCAAAAGAGATGTGGAGACCTTCATGGCCCCTTTTACCTCTTCATGTTCAGAGCGACATCGATGACCTATCATACAATTCCTGAATATTAAGTGTCAGGCTTAATACTCAGTGTATTATATGCATCACTGCTCTTTATTTTATCACCAATTCAATGAATTTCTTTCAATATATACTAATAACAGATCTGGGGAGAAAGAGATTTGACATATTTCAGACCTAGGATTCAAATTCGAGAGCCTTCCCTTTTAACAAAGAAGTATCACGTGACCTTTTCTGTTTTTTGTTGTTGTTGTTGTTTGTTTTTGTTTTTTGGTACTAGGTATTGAAACCACAGCTTTCACAATGAGCTACATCTCTAGACTGTTTTTATTTAGTTATTTTATTTTTAAAATTTTGAAATAGTGTCTTACTGTGTTACTGGGTTTCCCTGAGTGGCCTTGAGAGTCCCAGAGTGCCTTGTATGGCCTTTGTACAAGATAGTTTCTTTCGCAGTGGAACAATGATTTAAGCCACCAACCTCTCTTGCACTATGGCAGATGACTTTTTCCAGGATTATTTGGGATAAAATCTGAGCCAAATGCAAAAAATAAGTAGACAAAGCAAAAATACCAGAAGATGAAAATAAATGAATACTACGTAAGTGTCTTGCCCTATTCAGCTATTCCCAGAAGACAGTTAATTTTTGACTGCTTAAGTGAGAAGTAAAGAAAATGTATAATATTTCAAGACAACAAATAGTTATTTAATGTCATCATCAGGAATAAGGCTACCTCTGGTATATCACGTGTTTTTAGGAAGCCAGCTTTACTTGATTTTCCTCTCCACCTTGGATAGGCATGAAGTTGCTTGGCCACCGAGGAAGGAAACCTGCAGTGGAATTGCTTTCTTAGGTTTGATGGGGATGCATAATCCCTGATTCTTCCTCCCTGGGGAATTATCTGTCTCCCAGCACACAGCATGTGTTGTGACAATGAACTGTGAAAAAGAGTCACTGGGTGTGTCAAGACCATCTACTGGGCAGCTTGTGCTTTCACATGAAAAGAGCTCATGGAATGCAACCACAGTGCTGCTGCAAATACCAGGATGGCATTACTTCCTATTCTTCCTGAAAGAAGTATGGGGAGGGCTGAAGGAGAATAGGACAGATATAGCAAAAAAATCAAAGCACCAGTGGAATTTATTGACACTTGGTATACTGAGGCCAAATTTTAATGTCAAACTTCTAGAAATCTATTTTGTTTCATTATTAACTTTTTAATTTTTTATCTTAAAAATTACTGCATAGTGATTTGATTTTGATGTACAGTTATAATAATTTTAATATATGGATAGGTTCATATAACTACACAATGAAAATACAGAGCAATCCCATCAACTTTCAAAAACTTCCCTATTACCTTTGTGTATCTGCCCACTACTTATCTGCAGACAACCATCTTTTCCTCCTTGTTATCATTTTGTCTTTGGTAAGGTCATATAAAAGGATTTTTACCACATATGACCTTTGGAGTCTCGTTTCTTCTTTCAGTTGGGACAATGCATTTGTGACCCATCCAAGTTGCTGGGTGTGACAGTAGTTCCTTCCTTCATTTCTTTCTTTTCTTGCCGCTAGAGATTCAGAACCTCACATACGCTAAGCACAAACTTTGTCACTGACTTCAAGACTTCCCTTCTTTTTCTTGCTGAGTAGCACTGCATCTTATAGATCTTAATCTATTGAAATATAATTTTTCTAAATTAAAGTATAATTAATGTGTGCTATATTTTAAATATGGTTTCCCTCTCTGAAATTCATGTTGAAATTTAATCCTCACTATGGATATTAAGAGGTGGGACCTTTAGGAAGGGATGGGGGCTCTGTCCGCATGAATAAATTAATCCATTTATGCAATAATAGTTACTTAGGAAGTGGGACTGCTGTAAAAGCCAGTGTGGCTTCATCTCCCACATGGCCCTTGTATCTGACCATGTGATGGCCTGCACTTCAGGACTCAGCCACAAAAGAGCCTTTGCCAGAGGGGCCCCTCTCTCTGGACTAGAACTTCAAGTGAAAATAAACCTGTTTTTCTTTATAACTTACCCAGGTGTTATTAGCAACAGAGAAGAGACTAAGACAATATACCATAAAATGAATCACTGTACCTGAGTTCTACAAAAAGAATAAATGGGCTATGAGATCATCTTCATTCCATAAAAAGATAACCTTTCAGCTGACAGCAGATTTCAGAACATGCCATAATTGTCTGATTTTCTCCAATTTCCTATTCTGTTGTTCTCCTGCCTTTGGAAAAAAAAACACATTATTTCTATATTTGGAGAATTGTTCAGTACAAGGTCTTTCTCCATCTGCTTGCAATGGTGTTATTAACAAATGTTCACTTCTTCCTATTGATTTGGTATCAGCTCTCCAACACTCTAAATTGTCTTCATTCTTTAATTTTTGACAGGTAATATCTGTATATCACACAAACCGCAAAAGGATATGTCAGGGTACATAAGTCTCCCTCACCCCAGCTCCTATCTTCCAGCAACTCTGTTCCTTCTCTAAAGACAATGATTTGAGGCCCGAGTACAGAGCTGTTCTATGAACCACAAACATATACACCTACCAGTAAATAAAAGTACATATATATATATATATATATATATATATATATATATATATATATAGAGAGAGAGAGAGAGAGAGAGAGAGAGAGAGAGAGAAGTGTAAATATAGATGCATATGTCCACACGAAATATAAATAGATGCCAATGAAATAAATCACCCCACACACTGTCTACACACACAAGTCGGGCATATTCTACCACTTTACATTTTTGCTAGTTTCGTTCACTTCACACTTTTTCCATACAGTTACCTCTTGGGGATGTAAATTTATACTTAGTGATGAGTAACAGTTATTTCTACAGTGGAAACATGTATTTAGTAACTAGTGTTTGACATAATGTCAAACTTCATAATAAATAATCAATGATCAACAGAAAGAAATTAGCATCAATATCTTCTCAACTTTTCTTAGTTTTCATGACATTAATTTTTTCTTAACTACCTAAGCCAGTCAAGCATGGTGGTATATGCCTGTAATCCAGCCCCGACCTGTGAGGCAAGAGAATCACAGGTTTGAGCCCATCTTGGACAACTTAGCAACTTAAGTGAAACCCTACCTCAAAAATATAAAGTAAACAAAAGGGCTAGCAGTGTAGTTCAGTGTAAACGCCCTGGGTTCGTAGCTAGTGTTGAAGGAAAAATAAAAAAGAGCTTAAGCCAGTTATTTCAAAGAACATTGCTCAATTTGGGTCTGTATTTTCTGTAAAACAAAGAACCAACTATAAAAATTCTATGCAAAAATAAAATGAAAGCAAAGGAAGTTTGCCTAAAAAGAATAAGCAAGATAAATGTTTAAAATAGTATATCTACATATTTTTTAAAAAGCTACTTACTTGGTTTCTGTAATATGAGAAACCCAGTATATAAATAAATAATAGAGTCAAATGAATGGGATGCTGGGAGGCAGGGAGGATGAAAGGGGTGAGGGGAAGAGAAAGTCAAGTTCACGGGCCACGCATATGCACAAAACTCAGTTTAATGTAACCACTGCGCACTGCAAATTCACACTAATAATAAAAGGAAAAAAATAAGCTACTTGTGATTTTTTGAGCACTTACTACATGGCAGATACTGAATTAAACATTTCTCCCAATGACAATAGCTAATATGTATCGGATGCTAAATTTGTGCCAGGCAAAATGCTAAGTGCCCTATATGCATCTTATTAAATCCTCATAATATCCATTAAAATTCTCCACGTTATGGATCAGTAAATTGCGGTACAGACAGCCCACGGTATCCATAGGTTCTGCATCCATGGACTCAAAGAACTGTAGATCAAAAACTTCAAAACACTGGGGAAAACATCGAATCTGTACTGAGTATATGCAGACCTCTTTTTCTTGTCATCATTCCATCAACAAAACAGTCTAACAATGATTTGTAAAGCCAGTTACATTGTAGTAAATATTAAAGCAAACTAAAGATTAAAGTACAGGAGAGGATACACTGAGGTTACATGTGAATACATGCCATTTTTTGTAAGAATCTTGAGCAACTGCTGGAGTCCTGGAGTTAAGACCTAGCAGATACCAAGGAAGAATAGCATTAGAGAGGCAGAATTGTGTTCCTCACACCATAGAACCGATCCTTTTCCTCTTCCCTTCCTCTTACTGCATTTCAAGTTTAAGTTACACATGCTTCTTGTAACAAATCAATCCACAGGGGAATAAAGTAAGACTGGAGTTCTCCAGCCTTCTCCAGTCCCCCACACCAGAGATAATCTCTATGAATACATGAGCATGTTTATTTCCAAACCATTTTTTACTGGACTCAAAACATGAACCTAACTCGTTCTGAATCGAAAACCCTTGTGTATAATAACTATTCAATGTTGCTCTCCACATGTAAACAACACATTTATGTACTTATGTAACTTCCAGAAAGTAAAATGACTCCTAAGACTCTTACCAGTCAGAGAAAAAGTCCAAAAAGTTAAGCCACGTGAAATACTATCTTTACAATACTATACAAGATCCTTTTTCTTCACAGTATAAACAACATAAAATTAGCCAATTAATTAAAGTAAAAGCAGATGTTGACAACTGATTCCCAGCAAGTATCCTTTGTGAACATTCTCTTAGACAGTTGACAATAAAAATTGAGATAATAAGGCATGCAATCAAAAAGGGGAAGAAAGAAGCTAAAACCCAAACCAGTCCTGTTGAGCACCAGCTAATATAGTTGAAGATTTGATATAGAAGGAGATTGGAGCCCAGAGATCTAATAAAATTCTAGTAGTTGCAGGTAACCTAGTAGAATTAGATTACTCTATGGTATTAACTGTAGAGTAGCCTGCAGCAGTCATCCTGGCAACCAGTGTCTTGGGAATGTCCCATACTACCCAAGATCAAGAAGAACAGCAAAGGCTCAAAGGTAATGACGCTGGTGCGTAAGGACTCATTTCCTCAGGCCACAGAACAATCCCACTAAAGAAACTGTGCTACTGTTTGAGTAATGTTCATTCTTCATAAGCTGGAAGGCTGAGCAATGAGGAGGAACGAGTGCTCACTGAATTAACGTTCTCTCTGCTCTCTGTCTACTCTCATGAGTGGTTCAGATCATAGGCCTCTTGGCTAATATTTTATTCATAAGGTTCTCATATTTAATCCTCTTTTTTATATATTCGTTCCCTCTTGGCATCTAGGAAGTCAAAATGTCACAAGTTATGCTGTGTGGATTTAATCCTCCTCCTCCTGGTTCTCCTTACTCTAAATTTCTGAAGACTGGGCTGACGTAACAGCTCAGCAGTTAAACAGTCACCTAGCAAGCACAAGGCCCTGGGTTTGATTTCCCAGCACCAGATAAGCTGGGCTTGGTGGATCCAGTACTTGGTAGGCAGAGGCAGGAAGATTACTGTTAGTTCGAGGCTGGCCTGGGCTACATAAGCGAGTTCAAGACTAGCCTGGATTACAGAAAGAGACTCTGTCTCAATAAACAAATAAATGAATAAGTAATACTCTAAAAAGTTTAGATTGTCTTCAACAATTTGTTTAAATGTACTACAAAATTGTATGTACCTCCTATCTTTGTAAGCAGAGTGGAGTTGAGAGATTCTTGACTACGCTTCATTTCTTTATTGAATCTTGTATACTTCATCTCTATTTCTTCCTTTCTTTTTTGTTTTGTTTTGGTTTTGGTTTTTTGAGACAGAGTTTTGCTCTGTAGCTCAGGCTGGTCCTGAAGTCACTATATAGCCCAGGCCAGCCTTGAACTCACAGCAATCCTTCCTCAGCCTCCCAAGTGCTGCATTTTTATTTCTTAACAACTTTTTATATTTTGTTTTTCTAGAAAAAATGAACTTTAAGTTTTCAAATGTATTGGCAAAATGCTATTTATACTCTATCATTTAAAAAGATCTCTGCTTATATCAAACTCTGCTAAACTCTTTGCTCATCTTTCATATTTTCATTCTCTGTAAATTTCTTTCTCCGTTGACCGTCGTGTGTGTGTGTAGGGGGTGTTGTTGCTTTTTTCCTTTGGTAGTGGTGATGGAGACAGAAGGCAGGGCCTCGGCCATGCTTGGCAAGCACACTGGCCCTGAGGAACATCCGCCTCCCCCCGCTCCCCACTGATACTTTAAGAAGTTTTTCTATTGCACTGGGCTTTTCAAAGAATCAGCTTTTGGTTTGATTTTTTTTTCTAGTGCATCCTTTTCTATCTTTACTTTGTCTTGTTTATTTTTGAGATTTAATCTTAATTCTTGAATTAAATATTGAAGGCCTGCCTTGGCTTAGCTTCCTGTTAGCAATGTTGTGAGGAGCTGCCTCCACTCTGCATCTGCTATGTACTTCCAAGGCTGCCGGCCACCACTGAGTGGACTATGACTTTCTTAAACTCTGAGGTAAAATAAACTTTGCCTCCTCTAATTTGTGGATGTCTTGAGAAAAAGAAATGAAAAAGTAAGACGCGGCCTGACTAACTTTTAAAATTTTTTCCTTTAAATAGACTTAAAAATCTTATTTTTAAAAATGCCATATTAGTGGAAAGTGAGCATAGACACCTATTTTTCTGGGTTTTAGTCCTGCCTCTGTCTCTTACTAGCTGTCAATACACAATATTTGGCAAGTTTTTTCATTGCTCTGACACCCAGATTCCCCTTCTTGTTCAAATAAATTATATTTATTCTTATTAATGTGTTAAATGCATGATCCATCATTGTCTGATAGACATATATTAATTCTCCCAGTTTGTGAAATTACCATATTTTAAGATTTTTTTGTTTATTTGAGTGCACACAATTACATGATGATTCTGTGTCTTGGACACTGTTTCTTATCATACAGTCATATCCGCTTTTTTTTTTTTTTTATAATTAAGATGTGGCTTCATCATGCTGCCAGGTTGGCCTCAAACTCCCGGGCTCAAATGATCCTCCAGCTTCAGTCTCAAATGGAACTTTAGGTATGTAATATTGTACTCAGTCCATTTAAAAAAAAATTTCCCCCATTTTATTGATATGTATAAGTGCAAAATTTAAGGTTTACAATGAAGTTGAGCATTTTGTACACCTACTATCTTAAAAATTGCTTCTTGCTGAAAATTATATTTTTGCCATTATTAGTACTCTCCTACTCAATTTCTTTTGTTTAGAAGATGAGAGCTTTATATTTTTTCATATCTTCATTTTTAGAGACACACAGCTGGTGAGTGGTAAAGCTAGCTGGGTTCCTAGACCACTGGGCCCTTGTGCCTTTTTTTCCTCTCCTGAGGAAGCCCAGGATTCATCCTCTCCTCTGATTCAGCTCAAGGTCCTCTTCACTAGGGGGCCTCTCCCAACAACCAGCAATCAGTGAGTGCTTCCTCCTCTGAATGAAGCTCACTGTCCAAAGTAGTACTTGTCTGGGTCCTTATTGTATGCTTGCCTAGTTTGGGGTTCAGATAGATCCTGCAAGTTCATATATATATATATATATATATATATATATATATATATATTCTTTGGATATTCCAAAAATTACTATTGCTTTATTAAAAGATCCTGAAGGGTACATTCTGGTTAGGGAGAGAGTGCCCAGGAGCCGGCCTTGAAGCTGAATTTGTACAGTAGGCACACTCCTTTTATTTGCAGCAATTGGTGATAGATGCTACGAAGTTTGGAAGAGGTTAGCTAAACCCCCCACGACGCTCTTTCAGCTGCCATTGGCCTGTACTCGCTTGCTATGATGGTCGTTTTCAACAAACCTAGCTGTTCTTCAAAATTACAATGGGAGTAAGATTTTTGAAAATATTTGTTTTCAGATTACCATCTACCCCTCCCAAGAGTCACTAAGTTACAATCTCTTTGATAGAGGCTACAGATCTATTACTTAAGAATTTCTGGGAAATTCAAATTGGAAATATCTAAGTACCTGCTTGGCAGGCAGTAAAGGCTTGCAATTACGTGGCAGTGTGTGTGTGTGTGTTGGGGGGGGGGGGGCGCACCAAGCTTGCAGAAATTAAAGCATACCTATCGTGGTTGGGCTCTGGAGTGTCCCCCAAAAGTCTCATGTATATTAATGTTATGGATTGTCTATGGAACCAAGTGCTGTTGGTGGACTGGGGTCTAGTCTGGAGGGGTGCATTACAGTTAAGTTAGGATTAACAGTGTGCAGTGGCCACACCTTCCACACCTGGCTGCAGGAGGGGTTAACTGCTGGGCGGAGGCCTGGATCCTGCCTTCCTTGGAGGACTGGGAGGAGGACTTGGACTGGTCTCAACTAGTCTCAACTTGCCTTCCTGTTTGTGATGTCCTGAGAAGCTGCTTCCACCTTTCTGCCATATATTTCCAATGCTGCCGGCCGCCCCTGAGTGGATTGTGATCTTCTGAAACTGTGAGCTAAAATAAACCTTTCCTTTCCTACATTTGTGGGTGTTGGGTATTGAGTCACAGCAACGAAAAAGTAACTAAGACAATACCTTAATTTACATTATACTAAAAAGAAATAATATCTCTGTTTCCCAACTTACAGTACTATAAATAGTTCAGGTCAAAATGATTAAATGAGCAAGCATTTATATTGCTTATTTACCATTAAGAACACAAAAGAGGCACATAATAACAACAAAAATAATGACTCACATCCATTGGGCCAAGTATGTGCCAGGCCCATCATCAACGGTCTTATGCACATTGCCTGGTTTATTACTTACCAGACTTCTATGGACTACAGTCAGGGTCAGCTCATCACTGTGTCTCTAGGGACAATGCATAGGGTCTGTGATACTCTAAGGTACTCATAAAAATGTTTTAGTTTCCTTTAGAATCAGAAGAGGTATAAAAGAAATATAATCTTCATTCAGATATATTATAATTTATATCAACAGTTATGAAAAATAATTTGTAATCTTTTTTATGGAGAAAGAAATAATGAAGGCAAATTTGCCTTGATCCTAGAAAAGTCATGATGTGGTTTTTAGCATTATCATTCCTAGTTAACAACTGAGAAAACTGAGGCTCAGAAAGGTTAAATGAAACTTGACCAATGGCCACTCATGTAGGATATGGCAGAGGGAATCTCTGGACATTTGTATTTGAGAATCAACTGTCACCATTTATCCACTGCACTTTCCACTAGACAGCAAGAAACTATACTAAGTTGAGAAAACAAGTTTGTCATACATTAACCAGTTACAACATACTTTGAGGAAAAAATATAATTCAATGCTTACATTTAAGGTCTGATCCTGTTTAGGAGAGACCTGGGTTTTTTCACTTTGGAGAAACCCCTTTAAAAAAATGTACAAATATATAAGTAAAACATGGGCACAAAAATTAGGAGGATGTAAAAACAATTTGGTACTGGCACAAAAACAGACAAATAGACCAGTGGGACAGAATTGAAGATGCAGAGATAAACCCAAATACACTCAATTACTTAATCTTCGACAAAGGGGCCAAATGCATACAATGGTAAAAGGACAGCCTGTTCAACAAATGGTGGTGGGAAAACTGGACATCCACATCCAGAAGAATGAATCGAGTCACACACCTGTTACCATGCACCAAAATCAAATCAAAGTGGATCAAAGACCTAGATATTAAGAGTGAAACACTGAACCTTATAGAAGACAAATACCTAAAAGACTTAGGGATAGGCAAAGACTTCCTTGACAAGACACCAAGAGCAAAAGAAATTATCCCCATTATTAATAAATGGGATCCTGTCAAATTAAAAAGTTTCTGCACAGCAAAGGAAACTATCAACAATGTAAAAAGAGAACCAACAGACTGGGAAAAAATATTCACCACTAACACCTCAGACAGGAAGCTCATAACTAGAATATACAGGGAACTGAAGAAAAGTAAGCCAAGCAAAATAAAGGATCCTATTGAAAAGTGGGCAAATGAAATGAAGTAGTTCACTCAGAGATACATGAAAAGATGGTCAACATCTCTAGACATAAGAGAGATGCAAATCAAAACAATAATAAGATACCATCTCACTCCAGACAGAATGGCCTATATCAACAAGTCAAATAGTAATCAGTGCTGGCGAGGCTGTGGGGAGAAAGGAATCCTCCTGCACTGCTGGTGGGAATGTAAATTCATACAACCACTTTGGAAAGCAGTGTGGAGATCTCTCAAAAGACTAGAAATAAAAATCCCCTTCAATCCTGCAACACCCCTCCTGGGAATATATCCAAAAGAGGCCAAACATAACAGAGATATATGTATACCCATGTTCATAGTACCACAACTAACAATAGCTAAAATATGGAAGTCAACAAAATACCCATCAACAGCCCAATGTATACACAAACTGTGGCATTTATACACAATGGAATACTATGCATCAATAAAGTCCAACAGTGTGGAGGCTTTGTGGGCAAATGGAAGAAATTTGAGAACATCATGCTTAGTGAAGTGAGTCAGAAGCAGAACGTGAAACATCAAATGGTCTCTCTGATATGAGAGACCCAGATCACAACTCTTATGGAACTTTAAAAACAAAGTGAAACAGGGGGTAGGGTGGGGAGGGAGGGAGGGATGAGTGGGTAGAGGGAGGGACAAAAGGAGAGTGGGAAAGTCCTTGTCACCTTGACAAGATACATAGGTGCACAAAATGCTAAACTCCATTGTAAACATTAAAATTTACACTTACACATATCAGTAAAATGGGGGGAAAAATTAGGAGAAGACTGTCCAAGGATGAGGCCTGGAGGGCCTAATTAGTTTCATGATGTATCCGCTTCAATGTCCTTGCCCCTAAATAAAGTCAGAGGGTGGAATGTGTGTGAACAGGGCACAGCAGCCTTGGGCTTCAGGAGGAAACAGGACTTTGGAGTACGGTTCTGATCCGGGTGCCCAGCCTGCAAAGCCATGGAATCTCTGGGTTGTAGGTCACAGGTCACCATATAAATAAGGATCCAGTGGCTATGAGTGGGAATCAGCAGGGGCATGGGAAGCAAAGAGAATAGGAGGAGTAATCTGGCTGTGCATTAATGAGCCTTTGATTCGGTGCAGTTGGTGGAAGGAAGGAAGGTGGAGTTAGAAAGAAAAAGGAATACAGGCACAGCAACATTTTAAATTAATGGTTGTGTTTTCCTGGAAGTGGAAAAACAGTTTCTAGGTGCTCCACTCCCTTCCTTCCATGAAAGCAAAGAAATACTGTTATTATAGATACCACAGATGCTTGCTGAAGGAGAAAAAAAGGCAGTTTCTCTTCTTTTCAGATGGAGTACTCAGTCTGAGACTTCAATGACACCTACAGGCAGGCAGTGCAAAGGCCTGAGAGAGGGCAGAAAGCACAAGAAAAGCTATGGACACGCTGACAATCAGAAAGCTTGCGGTGCGAAAGCTTTTTAATTTAATGTAGTCCCATTTGTGGATTCTTGCTGAGATTTCTTATGCAGCTTGGTGATCTGTTCAGAAAATCCTTTCCTGTCCCTATGTCTTCTAAGGTTTTACCTATTTTGTCTTCCAGTAAGTTCAGTGTTTCTGTTTTGATGTCCAGTTCTTTGATCCACTTTGATCTGATTTCAGCGTGTGGGACAGATATGGGTCTAGTTTCATTCTCCTGCATGTGCAGATCCAGTTATCCCAACACCATCTGTTGAAGAGGCTGTCTTTTCTCCAGTGGATTGTTTTGGTCCCTTTGTCAAAGATTAGTTGACTACAAGTGTTTAGGTTTGCTTCAGTCTCAGTTCTGTTCCACTGGTCCTCTTGTCTGTTTTATACTAGTACTATGCAGATTTAATCACTGTTGCTTTATAGTATTTTTTGAAGTCTGGAATTGTGATTCCTGCAGCTTTGCCCTTGTTACTCAGAATGCCTTTAGAGATTATGGGTTTTTACTGTTTTTTTTTTTTCCTAGTTCTGTGAAGAATAAAGTTGGGTATTTTGACCGGTATTGCATTGAATCTGTAAAGTAGCTTTGGGAATATGGCCATTTTGATAATATTAGTTCTTTCTATCCATGAACATGGGATGTCTTTCCATTTTCTGAAGTCCTCTTCAATCTCTTTCTCCAGGGGTGTGTAATTTTCTTTCTGTAGGTCTTTCACCTCTTTGGTGAGGTTTACTGCTAAGTTTGTTGTTTTTGTTGCTGCTACTGTGAAGGGGTTTTCTTGATTTCTTTTTCTTGGATTTGTTATTGGTGTACAGGAATGCTATTGGTTTTTGGGTATTGATTTTATAACTTTCTACTTAGCTGAATTTATTAGTTCTAAGAGTCTTTGGGTGAGTTTTTTTGGTTCTTCTATGCAGAGTATCATGTCATCTGCAAATAGGGTTATCTTTATTTCTTCCCTTCTGATGGGTATTCCTTTTATTCTTTGGTCTTGCCTGATGGCTCTTGACGAATTTCAAGCAGCACAATTCATAATAGCCAAATCCTGGAGACAATCTACCTGCACATCCATACAGGAATGGTTAAAGAAGACGTGGTACCTATACACAATGGAATACTATGCAGCCATAAAGAAAGACAGATATGAAGTGTATGAATGAAAACGGGGCTACCTAGAATCAATAATGCTCAGAGAAATGGATCAAGCACAAAAAACTGACTATATACATGAGTGTCCCTCTTATGAAATGCACAAAAATAATAACATAAAAAGTCCCAAACATGATTGGCTGGGTAGAAAGAGAGGCAATCATCAGATAGAAAAGGGGTGAACTTCTGAAAAAGGGGTGGGTATAGATGCTCACTCATTCCCCAGACCCCATGATTTTAATGTGGTACAGAATCTGAAATTCATGGAACTACAAAAAATGTTAAATTTTTATATCATGTGAATTTTTCTACCAAAAAAAAAAAAAGAAAAAGAAAGCTTGTTATCTATGACTAGGTTGTATTATTCGTTTTCTAACTTTAAAGCAGAAATTCCCCCTCTCCTGGCACATCTCATAAAAGTCCTGGCTGACAGAGACAAGCCAGAGAGATGGTGACTCTTCCTACTTTATTACCTTGTGGCCTCTTGATTTGGGCTAGTAGTGAGCAGAGTAAATAACTGGCCATAATAAGAGAAAAGAACAAACTTAAAAGGTTTCATCAAGAAAACACAAAGAATAGAGGGGAAAAAAGCCGGTGATAAGTTTTATATTTTGGCCTTGGATAAGTAAGAGAATAGTTGCAAGACTGCTAACATTTGAAGTTTAACAAGTTTAGTTCCAGAGAAGTTAAATCAAACAACATTAATTGTACCAGAAGGGCATTTTCAATAAACTTGATTAGGCTTTATTGGCACTAACTTTGGCTGTGTTTCCCACACATCAGTACCCCATCTGATAGACACATTTTTTCTCAGTTATGTTAGCAGCTTTGAGAACACTGCAGTCAGGTCTCTCTGTTCTTGCTCACTAGAAAACATTCTGCATTTAACGTGGGTTTTGTTAAACACCATCCTGAGTTAGTTATAATTTAACTCTCAGAATTGAAATCTTTCCACTGCCTTTCCATGTGAGAGGCCAAGAAGACTAGTCACATTAGAAATAGAAAAAAAAGGAATAGATTGGGAAGGACATTACAGAGTTTAAAAAAGAAGAGAAGGGATATGAAATTAGGAGAAGAAAATATTTTTAAGGTTATTTAAAAAATACTGCATAACTATTACATGCCACATTCTATGCTTGGAACAAATGGGCAAAACATGAAAGAAATACAATCATTACCCTGGGAGTTCTGAGTTTTTAAAGAATGGACATTTGGGAAGTTGATGGTGTGAGATATCTCTCTAGGAACAGTTTCTAGAAAGTAGGGAGAGGATAACAAACTTAGTGTTAGTCACATTAAATTTGGTACTCAAAAAACAATGTGGGGATGTCCAGCCCACAAATGTAACCCTGAGGACTGTAGTCAAGAGAGAAATCAGAGCAAGAAAGATAAATTGCAGAGTGTATCCACCAGCATAAAATTAATGGCACAGCATTGGGGAATAAAGGCCTTGTTTTCCAGGGTAACCATGTAGTCCAAGTGGAAGCTAAGCTATAGATGCTAGAAAAAAATCAAGTAGTAATACAGAATTCATGAAAGAAAGGAAAAATTTAGACTGATGTTCACTGCCTCCCCAGGCTATATGTTTTCAATGTGTTATTGAAAACATAACTCATAATGTAGCTCATGCATAATAAAAAATCAATGAACTAAAAAATAAATAAATAAGCTCCTAGCTTAGATGCATCACTGTGCGGAATAAGTTAGAACCCACGTGGAGACTATTAAACAGAATGTGAGAGGCAAGAGTAGCAATTCGAAGGAGGCGAGTGCTTCCATGAGTAAATATTTAAAGAAGTGTTGTGTGTTCTCTATTTGCGTGTGTGCGCGTGTGCACTTTTCCACTTAGATCCATCTGACTTGGTTTGTTAATTGTGTTAGTAACATAATAGAGAAAATCTTTTTCCATATAATTTTTTTGCTTGCATAAAGTCAGGGTTTTAAAAAATTGGTTGTTAAAAACTGTTACAGGTGTAGATTTTTCAAGTTACTGTGTTGCCTGCATGGAGAACAGTAGGTCAGGGGACATTAGCAGAAGTAGTTTGTAGGCTGGCACAGCGGTAACCGTGAGACGTGGCGACATGCTGGCCTGAGATGGTAAAAATAGGAGGACAAAGAGAATGAGAAAAATTCCCGGTGATTCCCAGGTTTCTGATTCAAGCATCTTGATGGATGATGGGACCATTTAGGTACTTGGGCTTTCACTGACAAATTCAGACCTTGGGAAAACTGCATAAACCCTTTGGACTTTTCTTAATTGTAAACATAGGTATAAGAATGGATTGCATTTCATAGGACACTAGGATGCTTAAAGAATTAACACATGCAAAGGACTTAGCACAATATAAAAATCATCATTCAATACATGCTTTTATTATTACCAATTAGATATGGTCAAAGGAGGGGAGGTTTGGGTGTGAGATGAGAAACCAGCTTTCCTACTGAAGCTCCATTATGTACGAGTTGCGGAGTGTGTTATCTTTCAGTAAAGAGGGATGGAGTAATCTATTTTTAAAAAATGCTACCAAAGCGGATAACAGAGGATGGAAGCGAGTGAGGACGATTGGGAGGTCTGTGGCAACACTTAGAAGATGGCAGAATCGAAGGCAGGTCTGCTTTTTCTTTTCTAAATGAACTTTATTGTAGGCACTTAATGTGTACATCATGATGTTATAGGAGACACGTAGATAGTAGAAATAATACATATCATCTCTAAGAATTATCCTGTTGTTTGTTTCCAAGGCAAGAGAAGCTAAAAAATACTCACTTAACATGAATTGCATGAATAGTTTAGTTTTGGTACCCATAGTCCTCATGTCCTATATTAGAACTCGAAATTCTTTTGTTGTTTATGTCTGCTACTTTGATCTACTTCTGTCTATTTATTCTCTTCTTACTATAGTGGGAAGAATAGATCATGGTTTCAGAAAAGAATACAAAGATGCTTCAGGGGAAGATGGAAGAGCTGCTGCATGCATTTTCCTGTCGGGGTTTGCTTTGCTGCATGGCAGTAGGTTATTGTCTGTGTTGGCTCTGGGTATGGAAGCTGTCCATCAAAGGTTGTACTGCAAGAGAGTGAAACTCTGGAAAACACAATTGCAATTACAAAGCAACATCAACTTACAAAACAAGAATAACTTACCAGGGGTGTGATTTATCACATGATTAGAAGGCACAATACTTTAGCACCAGATTGTTTAGAAACCTGTATATATAATTTTTAGTGCAACAAGGGAAAGTGATTATTTTGACAAAGATTCATGAGGACGTACGTTTCGAGGTTCAGGCTCCTATGAGGAATGGAAACTGAAGTTGTGAATTCCATAATATTCATTGTCTAGACATATTTTAGTGTAAGGCTATGCATGACATCACCTTCCCTCAACCCTCCGACAAGCTTATACAAGTTTGGGAATTCTCTGACTAAGGTTGTTATGCAATCTGGATTTTAGAAAGGGCCTACAAATGCTTGGAAAGAATATTCCCAAGGATATTACTCTTGCTTATAATTATATATCACTCCTTACTGAATTAGTGCTTAATTACTTTTTCTTTTCTTCTCAGTGTTTTTAAAGAAGGATGAATTATTTTAAGCTTGCTGCATTTGAACTAATCTGTCACTAATCAAGTTTTAGATCTATCACACATAAATCATTACATTCAATTATAAAGCCCTTAACATTCTAAACGAAAAAAAAAACAAACTGTGTAAAAATACTTCTATCTTCTTCTCATCCAGGAACTCCACTAAAACTACAAGTAAGGAGATATTTTTAAGGTTTTTGTCTAATAATTAGAGTGAGCTACTAGCAGAGACAATTTTGGAAGTTAGAAAACAGATGACTACATAGTGATAGAATGAGAAAGTCTGAGCAATTTGAATCTAATCAGGCAGTAGACAAAATTAAATTAATTTATTTATAAGATATCCAAAAGCTTGGAAACTAATGGCAGTAGGTCCTTGTGGAAACGAGGAAAGGAAGTGAACTAAATCAGGAGACGTTAAGAAGTCTATTTTAGAAGACACGGAATCCCTTGATTCTTCTCAACACCTGTGTAGCTGATCAAGAGACTGACCTATCTTAATTGGCAAGAGTAATGGCTTATTTTCAAATAGGCTACAATAGATGGTCTGCAAGAAAGAATGCCAGTGTGATTGAAGGTGATGGAACTGTACTAAATATAGAAGACTTTGAATGAACTTACACATATTAGCTTTTAAGATACTCCATGCCACTTTTATCTGTTCTTGCTGTGGGCCTAGGACACTGAAATTAGACTTCCTCCCTCTAGAAAAGACACTAGAAACACCATCTCTGGAAAATATGGCTCACCCATGATGTAAAACCTGATATTGGAGGGACACTGGCTGTTATGGTTGTTATGTTGTTTGGGGAACTAAAATGTTCCCCAAACGCTTTATTGCATCAAAGACTTGGTTGACAGCTTGAAGGGTTTTGAAGTGCCTGTATCACGGAGGCTCTAACTTCATCAGTGGGTTAATCTGTCAGTGGCATCACAACTTGCAGGCATTGTAGGGAGTAATAAAAGCAAGGAGGAGCCTAGATCGAGGAAGTGGATCACAGGGATGTGACCCTGGGTACTACATCTGGCTGCTGTCCTCTTCTTTTCTGCTTCTTTCCCTTCTCTCTGCATCCTGGCTGCCATGAGGGCAGCAGCTTTGTTTTACTACATCGTCCCAGCATGAAACTATAGCTCCCCTGAGGCCCATGACACAGTAACCAGCCAACCATGGGCCGAAACCTCTAAAACCATGAGCCGAAATAAACCTTTCCTCCTTTAAATTTTTTCTCCGAAGTATTTTGTCACAGCAATGAAAATCTGACTAATACATTAAACACTGGACATTTCCCCATTAAACAGCCAACTGTAATGCTCCCACAGTGAAGGAAGCTCATGGCAGACCAGCTCTGCTCAGTTCTTCTCAGCTTCCAGCCTGTGTTTAATAAATCACTCTTAAATGCTATCACATTCAACGACTGTGGGATGTCTTCTGAGAAAGAAAACCTTCCCTTGGAAAATGGAAAAGAAAAACAGAATGTTAAAAAGTTACATAAATGTTAATACACCTCACTATTATAAAGCTACTATAGCCATGAAATAAGGAGAGACTACTATCCAAATAAATAAATGAAAAATTCCAAAACATTAAGAAGTTCCAGAAATTAAAAATCGCAGAAATACAAAATGGAAAGCCCATAATATAGTTGAGAAGTTTTTCCAACAAAAAGAGGATGAATTTATATGATAAAATGAAGATAATTTTAAAAATTGGTCAAGGTATGTTAGCATTGAAAAGTGACAACTATGAAAAAGAGGAAAACAAGTGAAAATGGAGCAGAGGGGACATCAGATGAGAAATTTTCCAGATTAAAAATTTTATCAAATGAAAAAGGCTTGGGATAGTGCACACCATTATGAATTACAAACACTGAAGGCAGAGAAGATTCTATAAGATTGTAAGGAGGATAATATGTAGGTCATACATCACATCCAAAGAATTACACAGATTTCATGAAAGAAAGGAAAAACTTAGACTGATGTTCACTGCCTCCCCAGACTATATGTTTTCAATGTGTTACTGAATCTGTAGTTCATGCATAATAAAAAAGTCAATGAACTAAAAAATAAATAAGCTTCTAGCTTAGATGCATCACTGTACGGAATAAGTTAGAGCCCACGTGGAGACTGTTAAACAGAATGTGAGAGGCAAGAGTAGCAATTCAAAGGAGGTGAGTGCTTCCATGAGTAAATATTTAAAGAGTTGTCGTATATTCTCTATTTGTTTGTGTGCATGCGTGCACTTTTCCACTTAGATCCATCTGACTTGGTTCGTTAATTGTGTTAGTAACATAAAGTCAGGGTTTTAAAAAATTGGTTGTTAAAAACTACTGTTACAGGTGTAGATGATTTTCAAGTTACTGTGTTGCCTGCATGGAGAACAGTAGGTCAGGGGACATTAGGAGAAGTAGTTTGTAGGCTGGCACAGCGGTAACCGTGAGACGTGGTGACATGCTGGCCTGAGATGGTAAAAATAGGAGGACAAAGAGAATGAGAAAAATTCCCGGTGATCCCCAGGTTTCTGATTCAAGCATCTTGATGGATGATGGGACCATTTAGGTACTTGGGCTTTCACTGACAAATTCAGACCTTGGGAAAACTGCATAAACCCTTTGGACTTTTCTTAATTGTAAACATAGGTATAAGAATGGATTGCATTTCATAGGGCACTAGGATGCTTAAAGAATTAACACATGCAAAGGACTTAACACAATATAAATATCATCATTCAACACATGCTTTTATTATTACCAATTAGATATGGTCAAAGGAGGGGAGGTTTGGGTGTGAGATGAGAAACGAGCTTTCCTACTGAAGCTCCATTATGTATGATGTAAGTTTAGCCTAAGAAATCTGATTGATGTACTGATAACAGCATTCTATGTGTCTAGCAGCACAACTGATAATAGCCAAATCTTGGAAGAAGCCAATATGCCCAAGTAGAGATGACTGGATAAAGACGTGGTGCGCACACACACACACACACACACACACGTACACACACACAGTGGAGTATTACTCTGCCATTAAGAATGACACAGTGGAGTAATTTTTTAGGAAAATGGATGCACCTTAAGACCATCTCGCTAAGCAAAACCAACCAAACCCAGGAAGTTAAATATTATATGGTTTTTCTACTGTGAGAAAACCAATCCATAAAACATGTAAGAGACCCAGAAGAAAGAAGATGGACTTTGTGGAGACAGAAGGGGAAAGGGGATGTCAGAGGGTGAGAAGGAGAGAGGAGAAAGGTAGATGATATGCTAAAAAAAAGTAATCAAGTGGTGGTGATAGTGAATTTAGAGAGGAGAGGAAAGTTGTGGGAGGGTAAAAAGAGGGGAGGGGAAGGGATTGCAATTTGACACAATATATATGTGTACAATATACTCAGATTCAATGCAAACATTATGTGTTGTGTGTATATATACACATACATAAATATGTGTAGGGGAAAAAAGAAATAACAAAAAGAAGGGATCTGTGTCATTGATTGGTATTTATATGCAATGATCTCTCCCCAATATTAAATGAAAAAAGGCAAAATACAAAAAAAAAATGTAGCTAGTTTTGCTTGGCTACAGAGAAGGTAAGTCATTGGCAAGCTCTGCTGAACATATGTAAAAATAAACCCTCATTGTACACATGCTCACCCCTCCACCCCATCACTCTTAGGAACGCCATTGCCTCTTGAGCACACCAGTGCAGTAACCTCTCCATGCCACAGATCCCTGCTTCTACCCTTTAGTCTAGTCTCCACACAGGAGCCCAGGTAATCCAAGACAAATTACTTCAACCTCTCTTAGATCTGTTTTCAACAGATCCAATGAAACCAGACCCCTCAGCAGCATACTCACAGCCTTATGTGATCTGCTGGCGACCTCTTCCTTATCATGCAGGAACACTTCCTTACCTCAGGGATTTCATGATTCATGGCCCTTCTGTTGGCAGAGCTTCCTCACACATCTGCTGGGCTGGCCTCTTACTCAGTCTTCTGTTCCTATGTCATCTACCCACAGAGGCATTCCCTAGACTTCTCTCTACACCTCCCTTCTCTCATGGTATCTACTGCCATTGTCTGTCACCTTGACTTTACTTTTTCATAGAACTAACCACCATTTGCTCTGTAAGCACATACGTATATGCATGCTTAATTACAACATTTAGTTGTTTATTGGCTCTCTTCCTCCGCAGAATGTGAAGCCCCATGAAGGAAGCTGTATTTGTCTGCTGTGTTGATTATATTGACCCTAAGGCCCCTAAAACATCCTTGTACACAGTGGCTATTAACTGATAAAATTCCTTTGAATAAACTAATGAATAATAAAAAATACACACTGTTTTGGAATTGAAGTCCCTTTGAAGGAAAAAATTGTAAATAAGGGAGACAAGAGCCTCCTATTTTTCATGAAAAAGACAAATTCTCAGCCTTTTAAAGTGGCTGCTGTAAGCAGAGCAACCGGGAACTTGAGTGTTAGAGAGCACGAGAGATTGTCTGACTAGATCCCCCTACCTTTGACTCTCACAGCAGCTGGGGATCAACCAGTGCTCTACACACTTCCTCCACACTCATGAGGACCCACTAGGGTGATCACAGAAAATATGAAAAATATAAATATATGTATATGTATATGAAAAATATAAATTTCTTTGAGACAGGGTCTCGCTCTATAGGTGGCCTGGAACTCATGGAAGTCCTCTTGCCTCAGCTTCCCGAGTGCTCAGCCTGAGCCACCACACCTGGTTTGAGAACATCCATTTATATTTAGTTTTCTTCCTATAACAGAGAAGGCACAATCTTAATCCATGGGTTTTGAGTACATAAGTATTTATATATCATATTTTTGAGTTGCATATTCAAAGTATTTTTAATGAAAAGTTATACAATGAAAGAAATTTGGTCTGATACCAACTGATAATTCATACATAGGCCTTATAAAAAGTATGTTTGCTTCACTGTTTGGTGTTTGTTTTGTTTTGTTTTGAGACACGGTCTCACTCTGTAGCCCAGGCTGGTCCTGAACTCACTATGTAGACCAGACTGATCTTGGACTCAGTACAATCCTTCTGCCTCCACCTTCTGAGTGCTGGGATTACAGGCATGTGCCACCACACCCAGCTTTATGTGGTGCTGGGGAATCAGGGCCATGCGCTTGCCAGGCAAGGGCTTTAACTGCTGTGCAGTTCCTCTTGCCCTATTTCACTGTTTTAAGTTTTTTTGAGTCAATATCAAAATCTAGAAGTTTCAGAAAAAAATACAGATTTACACCTTTTTTGAGACACTAGCAGAGTTGGCGATACAACTTTCATGATGTAGTAGATGCAGGCAACACATGCGTGTGCATGCATGTGCATGTTTCTGAGCACCACCATCTTCCATCAGCACCTGAAGAGCTCCCACACCTGACTCACTCCACCTATTTATCCACCTGAGCTTGCAGGTTTTTAGCTGATGGTCTCTACTTAACAGCCTTTTTCTGTTTCTCAACCTCAGCAAAATCACAAGTACCTGGAAGATATGAAGTTGGATAATAATCTACTTTAAAAAGAATTCAGAGCTATCCCTACCCTAACACTACACATACTTTCTTCCAATTCTTTTGAGAGAGAATAATAGGGAACAGTTTATTTGTTGACACACCACAAACTGAACTTAAACGCGGAGTGTGTTGCTATAGATCACCATTTTGGGTGTGTCCTGGCTGAGAACACTGACCTGCTGTCCATGGATTTGTACCCTGATGTTCTTTGGTACATACTGTGCAGGCCCATCTGCTTCCTTTAAGGACTAGTTTTTGTACATTATTTCTGAGTTCCTCAGAGCATCCAGTATTTAAAATATGGAATAGACTTTCTAGTTAATTAATGTAAAGTGTTGACATGTCACCATGATCAGAGTTAACTACCATTAACTTATATCACCACCATTTGCAGGTAAATATACAGAGATAGTGACAGCAATGCATCTACACACGTGCACCAATGCGGAGATGTACTCACTTATGGATGTCTCATCATTTTTTGTTTCTGGGATGTTCTTAGCATCATTTTCTGATTTTACTCTTACAAGAATCATGTGGGCATTTTTTTCTTTTTAACCTTTATTTTTTTAGGTGAGAAAAGGAAGCTTAGAAAAGTGAAATGGCAGTACACATCAAATAACTACTAAATGATGATTTTAAGATTCAAATCCAAGTCTGATTTCAAATCCAATGGCCTTTGCTAAGCAATAACCACCCCCTCAAAACAAACAAAACTATTTTTTTAAATAAATACAGGGTCGTGCTCCATAGTTGAGGCTTGTCCTGAACTCACTATGCAGCTCAGGCTGGCCTCAAACTCACAACAATCCTCCTGCCTCAGCCTCCCAAAGTGCTGGTATTACAGCAAGTGCCACCTTATCCAGCTAATCTTATGTGGTGCTGGGGAAGTGAACCCAAAATTTAGCTCATCCTAGGCAAGTGCTTCGACTCCAGCCCCAAACAAAACTTTAATAGTTAAAAGGATATTGACATATCTCTAATAATATATTCACAACTAATGATTTAGGTATCATTAAAATTAAACTATAAGATCAATATATTTTCTAACAGCCAGTGTAGAGATTAAAGATCTATCTAGTCAAATTAACAGAAGGAAAACAGCAAAGGGTGTCCCACAGTAGAATTTAGTACGGGCTTAAGTCCATGACCCAAAGAAGGAAAAACCTGAAAAACCTTTTAAGCCTGGATAAAGAATGAGAGGTAATCTGACAAATAGACAACTGGAAATACTGTTACAAAAATGTAAAAATGGGAACTTGCTTCTTGGCCAAAATTCTATTTATTGTAGATAGTAAGTAGAGGCTAAATTATTTTTTTTAAAAGATTAAAACTCCAGCTTCAATCATTCAACAGTAGAGTTTTTAATATGTCCAAGAGATGCTATTGAGAAAAAGATACCAACAATGTGAAGACTTAAACTTAAGTTTCGCTCTCAAAGAGTTACCTTCTACCAGAGGTGCTGAGAAGTCTACATTTGCGACAGACAGCATTAGGTCAACTGAGGGTCCTGCTTGCCCAGGAAAGAACCTTAAACTGATGGCTGTCATAAAAAAGAACTGTGAGGTAGCAAAGAGCTTAGAGGTCACTCTATGGCTAGGCTGCATATACTGGTACACTCGACTATGTACCACTTAGAAGAGATGTGGTAACCCGAGTCCTTCACAATGAGATAAGATAAAAGTCCTACATAAATTAATCAGAATGTTTCTGAACATGGTAAGATAAGGAGTTTCTATGACAAAGGGTCAGACAGCTGCTGAATAAGAATATATACATACATAGCTATGGAATATCTATCTTCACAGAAATGGGTTATGCAATTCAAGACAGATTGTTTGATGAAAAGACAAATGAATTAATTAGGTAAAAAGTTGAGTGCTTACTGTGGATACATATATGCGGTAGGCATGTAGGAGGGGTAGTATTTTAAATATTAAATCAAAAATTAATCCTAAGCTGGTAGAATAACATTCTATGGAGGAACATAAGGGAAGATTTTAGTGTATTTCATTTTTTATTTTTATAACAGTAATTAATATATTTTTCTGGCAAAATTATAAAATTTATGGTTCAAAATAAAGTCCTCTTTGCTTCTCAAGTGTCCCCTTCCAAAGCCCTCCTCAATTTAACTTTTTCTGAAATTTGAAGCACAAGTACATGTAATATTTGAGAATGATGCAAAAATTTAAAAAAAAAAAGCTTTCAAGAATGTAACTGTAATTTCCTTTTTATTAAACAGGTGCTGTACTTGATAGTATCCATGTTAAGTCATTCCCAGACACGTTGTGAGCAAGAATTAAGCGCCAAAGATTAGGAATATAATAATGGCCTCAAGTTCATTGCCAACTCCAAGCTTGACTTCATTTTCTGTAATATGATAAGGGAAATGAAACAAAAAATTATGCAACTCAACCAAGGTTACTTTAAGTGGCGGTGCAGAGACTCAAATAACTGGCCTGTTTGTTTTAAGTCCTGACCTTCTTTCTATAACTATCCAATGGTTTTCAAACTATTTGTTTCAAAGTAAATGTCTTTATAATTTTTTCATGACAATAAAATGAACTGGTCATATTGTATGAAGCTCAAAACAGTGAAAAAACAAAGACAGGCGTTAGTTCACTGGATAGCTTGCTGCAAAGATGGGGCTTCTTTTTTTTTAATCAGAAGGACTAGACAGAATTACTTATGTTAAATTTCTCAAAAAGATCGCTTACAGAACGTTTGACCATAATGGAGGATTAGAGATAATCTGACAAATAGACAACTGGAAATACTGCTACAAAAATGCAAAAATGGGAGGTTGCTTCTTGGCCACAATTCAGTTTCCTGCATCTGTAAGATGGGGTCACAATGAATGCAATCTTCCTCTGGAGGGCAGGAGGGCCTCAGGATTTCAGCTTCCTACTGGTCATGCTCAAACTATTGTTTCACTCTATCCAGTTTTGAGGGTGTGTGGCAACCCAGAATGTGAGGAGTGGGAGGAGGCAGCACTCCTATGATTAAGTTGCAAACAACTGAGCTGGAGTTAACCAAAAAGACAATCATAAACAAATCTGCATAATTAGCCTAGAAAAAAAAATGTAAGATGTTACAGAGACTCACCTGCCAGTGTGTAAATAATTAAATAACTAAGACAGCTAAAGCTCCTTAGGAAAGAAGCTGAAGTCAGATGCAGCTGAGATGTTGCAAGAAAGCAGGGACCTTGACCATTGTCATAAACTAATTGGTTGGCTATAACAAAATACCATAGACTGGGTGATACAAAACAACAGAAATGCATTGTTTATAGTTTGGGAGCCTGAAAAGTTCAATATCAAAGAGACAGCACATCTGGTGTCAGATGAGGACATGTTCCTCATCCATGCTACATTTTATGTGTTTTTCTCCAGTTAGGAAAATAAAATCTTGTCTTGTACCAACTACAGACTTGACAGTAAGGCATCTAGGGAAAGGGGATCCTACACAGGCTGAACAGTAAGGCAGTTTCTTCCTCAAAAACGCTTTCTTCCTGCTCTGATAAAAACCTGACTTACAACTTGAGATTGTGCTGTGACTCAGAATCACCGTGCCATCAGATGGACACTCTTACATCTTCTCTGACCACAGTCTTACTAATGTCCTTTTTGTCCTCTTCCTGTCATCATCGATCAGTAGGCCATAGAGTATTCATGCTGACCTGCATTGTCCCTGCAGGGTCACTCTGAAACATACTCCACCACTGCCCTAGTCTTAACTGAATGTTTTTTTATTTATCTCACCGAACAGGAAGTTTTCCTAAAAACAACACATTTGTAGGAGTTCACTGAAAGAAATGTAGTGGTGGTAAATTTTCAGGTGTTTTAAATGTGATATCTAAAGTGGGAAAAAATTAATTACATGGTCACTCTTATATATTGAGAAGGCCTAATTATCCATGTAAAGCGCTGTACTGGGTATTATGGAGACTCAGAGAGAGGAGTGGCTCGTCTTCACCTTACATTATTTGGGAGGTAAGACAAAACACAAGAGATTAACTCCAAAAAATCATTCCTAATAACCCAGTATAGGAAAAAAAAAAAAAAAACAACAGACGTTATGAAACAAGTGAGCACATGACTGATTACCAACAAGTGGTAGGAATAACAACTTCTACACAGGGATAAAATGGGGCTTTCTGGAATCAAAAAACTACCTAGATGAGAAAAACAATTTGATCTCAACTCCACTTTTTTTTTTTTTTTTTTAAGACTGGATCTCATTTTGTGGCTCGAACTATGTAGCCCACTCACAGCAATCCTCCTGCCTCAGCCTTTTAAGTGCTGGTATTATAAGTATATACCACCATGCCCAGTTTATGTGATCCTGGGGAACCGAACTCAGGGCCTTGAGCTTTCTAGGCAAGCGTTCTTACCACTGAGCTATTCCCCCAGCCCTTGATCTGGTTTTTAAAATAAAGACAGGTTATGGGTCAGACTGTATCTCCCAAAATAAAGATACTGAAGTCCTTCTGGTTAAGTCCTAGATATGACTGTATTTGGATTTAGGGTCTTTAAAAAGATAATTAAGATCAGGTCATTAATAAAAGCCCCAGTTCAGTTTGGCCAGTGTCACTGTGAAAGGCACAACCAGGATATAGGTAGGAGACCATGTGAGGTTACAGGGAGAAAATGGCCTTCTTTAAGTCAAAAGGAGGCCTCGGAAGAAACCAACCCTGCAGATACATTGATTTTGAATCTCTATCATCCAGAATGACAGGAAACAAATTTCTGTAGTTTTAGCCCACCCAGACCATGGTACTTTATTACATCAGCCCTGGCAAACTCACCCAGGCAATGGGTGGTAACAGTGGCTACTTTAAATACAAAGTAACTATTAATTCTGTCTGTGAAGAGAAGGATACAAAGGTGATAATAGAAGAGATTAGAAGAAAACAAGAACATGAATCTCAGGAACTGACAGAGATGAAATAATGAACAAAAAAGGACAAGTTATTGCCATGATGAAACTTTGTTGAGGAAAAAAAAAAGATTAGTTCCACCAACAGACATATCTTTGTCTTGAAATAATAGAGGAGAAAACTTCATGATCTCAGTGACGAAGAGGCAAGGGAGAAGAGGGAGGAGCGAGCTCCTGGGAAATCAGTGGATGTCAAGCCTAGAGGGGAAACAGCATCGTGAAGGTGCCTACACTGTATGCGATAGAAGGGTGCAGCGAGGGAAGGGTGGATTCTGAGATTAAAGGAAATAAAACAGTAAGAATCTGAGGAAGTTGGAAGAAGTTCAAAGGCAGTGTTGAGGATGGAAGTAAGCCTTGCACATGAAGGCCCAGGGTTACGCCAGCCAGGAACAGCTCAATGGGGAGCCTTAGGCCATTGAACTCATGGTTTATAGGGCCCTGAAAGAAAAGAAGCAATTTTAAAATAGAGAACAAAGTTATGTAAAAAGAACAATTAGTTTTGGGCATTTGCTTTTTAATCTTTTCCTTATCTTCTGATTGGAAGTTACCCATTTTGCCAGTAGTGTTAATTAGATTACTTAATCAAAAAGACTAATAACTCTTATAAGTGGGGGGGTGGAAAGATGAGACATTCCTGGTTGGCTCTGTTGATTAACTTGGATACAATTTACCCAAAGTGTCGATTATGGATAAGCCAGTCACTATACAGGTGCCTTCTGGAGAAAACTATGAAATCTACCATCTGTGAAATCCACCACCTAGTTAGAAGGTGGCCACATTCCACTTCATGTGACCTCTTTCCTACTCCCTCAATACTAAGTTCTTCCGTCTCAACAGCCTGGATCAGAAATATGTATGTGACCCAAAGGTGATCAACCTTGAGATGGATATATGGCCTATCAAGTGTTGAACATGGAACGGCTGTTCAGATAGAGGTATTAAACAGATAGGCAGACATTATCTTCTAGAAATTTGATGGGGACCTAATTATGAGTAATTTGAAGTTATCAGAAAGGAAGAATAGGCAGTTATAAAGAAACCGAAGACATGGGTGGAGTGAACTCAAAGATATTTCATTGGACATCAGAAAAATTAGCAATAGGAAGGGTGAAAGCTTCTAAAGTTCTTTAGAACCACTATTCTTTACAGTGAAATGATTCAATGAATATCTCAATAATAATACTGGTTAACATTTATTTAATATGTATTATTGCTAAGAAATGGAATATTAATGAGTCACATGTTCTAATTCTATGAAGCATGTTTCTACGGTTTGAATCTTTTGTTCCCTCCAACTTCATGTGTTGAAAGTTCAATCACAGGTGTTGGGGGATATGGCCTACTGGCAGGTGTTTAGCTCATGAATAGAATTAGTATTGTTATGAAAGAGTTCGTGAGAGTGGGTTCTCTCTGCTTCTCATCATTAGCGCTGTGAGGACAAGCATTTCTCCTCCTCTGGAAGATGCCACATTCAAGATACTATCTTGGAAGAGGAGACTAGGCCCTTCCTAGACACTAAGCTTGCTAGTAACTCCAGAACTGTGAGAAGTCAATTTCTATTCTTTATAAATTACCCAGCCTACAGTATTCTGGTAATGCACAAAATGGATCAAGACACAGGAACTGTTAGTCTCATCAGTTTATGGATGAGAAACCTATCTTTTTTCACCACTATTTTTATTAATACACAAATGTAATACATAGTATTTACAATGAATTTGGGTGTTTCGTATGTCTATGTATCACACTGACTTCACAATCCCTTCCCATCTTCTACCCTCCCACCCCCTCCCAGTCCCTTCCCCCGGCTCCAGCTATCACTTCATATGGTTCCAAAGAATGTCTGTGTTCTGGGTTTTCCAAGTCCGAGAAACCATAGGGTGTTTAACATATTAATCTTCTGCGCCTAAGTCATTTCACTCAAGCCACCACTCTACCCCAGCTTCCTATTCCTCTAATGGATTTGCAGTAGTCAAATCTTGATATCTCCTCTCTGAATCCAACCAATCCTTTCATTGGGATATTCACCAAAAGTTTTTTTTCCCATATTTTCCTACATCTTTGTTGTTATTGTTAAGCCTGGCCTTACCCACCATCTTAAAGAAGTTAGCTTGCTTGCCCAGGATCATATTCTGCAACAGAGATAGATATGAAACAGATCTGTACTGCTTCAGAACCCCGATGTGTAATTATAACTAAATCCTATCACATTCCTATTTTTTTGGATTATTTTGAGAGTAGACTGTGTAAATCAGCTTCTGAGTCATGAAACCAGCAGTGACCAGAAGGAAAAAGGAAAAGACTCATCATGACTACTATGTGACACAAAATAAAATCATCCTGTTTCATGTTGAAACTTTATAAAAGAGAAGTTCTAGAGAGTTCCCCCAAAGATATAAATGGTGAATAAACATGAATCCCTCATTCTAGAAGTTGAATATGTGCCATATGTGCTGTTTTTTGTTAATAAATGTTTAACGAAAATACTTGTTTTTAAGTTTAATGGTGACTTTGATTTTTCTGAACTAATTTCCTTCATAAAATTCTAAGCTTCTTTATAAATTTTCTTACAAAGAGGTTTTTAGAAGCCTCCCTTGGACAAAATAGAGAGACTACTTTGCATAAAAAAGAGAAACGAAACTACAGTTTAAAAATGAATATGCCAAAAAAGAAGCTGTGAAATATAGAGTGCAAACTTCCAATCATCTTACTTATGGTAAAGTGATAACAAAAATATACTTCTAAAAAATTGAGACATTAGCAAATGTATCCAATGAATATATCTATTTGAAAATGAATAACAATGTTGAATATGTACTAGTTTCATGAGGGTATACATTTTTGTATTTCCTTCACAATTAGATGCTGAGAATCTAGAACAGCTTCTGGCACAGAGTAGGTCAGTGCTCAATAAAACTATGTTAATTAAAATAAATAAAATTAAGAGAATGGAATTATTCTCTGAATTCTAGCTCTTTCATGTTTTAAGCAAGTCACTTAACATCTTTCGGTGTAGATTTCATTTATTTGTGAGTTTTTAAGTTATGTACTTCAAAGTTTCTACAAACAGATAAGAATTTTAATATGTCACAAAAATTAACAATGGAGTACTACTGTTCCATAAAGACAGATGTATTTGAGTCATTTGTAGGTAAACAGACACAACTTGAGACAATCATGCTCAACGAAGTGAGCCAGACTCAGAAAATTAAATATTGCATCGTTTCTCTAATATGAGAAACCCAGAATATAAATAAGTAACTGACTCAAATGGATGAGATATTAGGAGTAAAGGGGGATGACTGAGGGTGAGTGAGGGGCCAGGAGGGTGAAAAAGAAGATGGGATTGTGAGGTTAATGCATATATGTGTGCACAAAATTCTCAAATTCAGTGTAACCATTGTGTATCACACACACGTGTGTGTGTGTATACATATATAATGGGAAAAATGAAGTACTTATATTCATGATAAAAAATAGCAACATGGAACTGGTTTAGAAATAGGACAAAAGCAATGGAACAGACTAAAAACTTAGAGAGATATGTGTATGAACATGTATGTGCATGCATACAAGTGTATGTGTATAGTATTTCAAAGAGGGGGTAGACTAAATCAGAATTGAAATAAAATGAACTTGTTTATGCCAAATAATTCACTAGAAAAATAATTTTACTTCTTTCTCATACTATATACCCAGCTAACTTCGAGACATATCAAGAACCAATTAAAGCAAGTTACAGGGCTGAGAGTGTAGCTCAGCAGTAGGGTGTGTATTTAGCATGTGTGAAACCCTAGGTTCAAAAAAAAAAAAAAAGTAAAAGAAAAAGATAAAAAAATGCTAATTATGAAACTACTAGAAACAAAATTCACAAACATGTTTTTATAACCTTGGCATGGCAAAATCATTTCTAAGAGCACTGCAAAAAATTTTTCAAAAATTAAAATATAAGTAATTTTGTGCCCTATCTGCACAAGAAAATAAAATGTGTTATCAAATTAAGAGGAAAATTATACCCATTATACCCATGCATATGTTAAAGCATATGATATTACTTTAACATATTTTTTATATAGAAGCAATATCACACTACCAAAACTTTAGAAAAACAGAAGACAGAAAAAAATAGGCATAGGTATAACACAGTAACTATTATTTTAGTTATTTTAGTGTACTTCCTTGTAATATTTTATAGACCTCTTTTATACTGAATATTTCATGCACCATAAAATACATTTAAAGAATATTTAGTAAATTTTAATATATTTATAAAATGTATAACCATCACTACTCTCTAATTCTAAAACTCTTTCATCATGGCCTTCCACAACCCCAAAAATAGTAACCCTTCAGCAGGTACTGCCCATTCCCCTCCTCCGAGCCCTGACTCCCCTTTCTGTTTATCTTTGTCGTAGGCATATTTTAAACCCAGTTGATTAGTTAGCCTCCCTTGTTTCATGTAAAAGTCTATCAGAAGTAAGATTTCCATAAATGAATAAATCATTTTAAAAATTAAGTACAGAGAAACCATTTCTAAAATGTTTACAAACAAAGACAAGAAAAATAAAGGAAACAAATGAAAGCAAATAAAGAATTTCAAACAAGTAAAAGATGCAAATGTAAATAATTTATTAGCAAACATGCAACACAGCCCAAGAAATGAACAGCAAGTTGGCCAGAGGACTGATGAGAAGACACTTTCTTGGGTCTAGTAGTCTTAATATTGCATCCAAGAAAATTTTTTTTCCAGTCCTGGGAATGAACTTGGGCTTCACACTTGCCAGGCAAATGCTCTACCAATGAGCTGTATCCTTAGCTTTTCAATTTTTAAAAAATTTTCAGCCAAGTAGTACAAGCACATAGTTATCAAAGATTCTGCTAAGCTTGTTGTGAAAAAGTGTTTTGTTACTGCATCTTGCCTTCACCCTACTCTTCTGTCTTCTGCTTAAACCCTAGAACAAATCTAACTTGGGAACAGCTAGAGGGTTTTTTTTTTTTTTTTAACTCTTCTGGTTGATCACTTCCCTATCTCTACACAATACAGTCCTATTGCTACTTCTTCATTTATCAAACTGATTTTATCTCATCTATGAACTTGCTTCCTATTCTGATAGGAGTGTAACTCACACACATCCTCCTCCATCCCAGTCTGGATATTTCGTCATGTTTAGTTCCTCTATTGTAATTTTAAGAAACTCACTTACTTTAGTTTTTCTTTGTAACTTTTGTAATATATGCAACTTTGTTTCCTGTTCTGATAATAATAACCTGTATCTCTCAACCCCTTATTTTGTATAGATTCCCTCCACTTCTACCTCCAAAATTCTCAGATTGCTATTTTCTGTATGATTTCAATAATGTATTTAAAAAGCTGATATAAACAACCCAATAAAATAAGGATTTTTAAAAGTTTGTTTTTGAGCCAGGCCTAGTGATGAGGGTTTTTATATTCCATTTATTCATTTATTTTCTACAGGTGTGCCATGTGCCACCGTGTCCAGGCTATGGAGCTGGGAAATTGAAGCCAGAGCCCCACAATTGCCAGACAAGGCTCTGAATTGCTGATTTATGCCTCCAGCCCTGAAATAAAGAGTTTTAATAAGGACATTTTATAAAAATTGTGAAACAGTCCATGCTCACAGGTAAGACTAGAAACAAATAAAGGAACACATACCCACTTACCACCTAATTTTTTTGTACCTTAATAACATATTCGTTATCCTTTAAAAGAAAACAAAAAAATTGCCAATACACTGACGGCTTGATTGAGCTGACTATTCGTCATTTACTTTCAGGTATACCATGATATCAAAGCCTCCCTCATTATTTCAGTTTTATCATCTTACCACAAGATTTGATATTTTTGACATGCACTTACACCTCCATAAATGTTATACATTAATAATAACATTTTCAAAACTAAAAATAAAACTATTGAGAACTGGGGAACACTAATATGTCTAAGTTATCAGTTAAAAAAAATCTTATGGCAATACAAGCAACGAGTTCCCAGAGTAAGAATCACAAAACACAACATATAACATAAAAAGGCAAAGAGCACAATGTGGTAGTGTAAGAGGAATTATGGGACATGCCAAAGGGAAACTTACAATAGAAAGACTTTACTTTTGCACCAAGACAGACATTAGATTGGGTTACCTATGCAAAAGAAAAAGAGCTGAAGGTGAGAAGAACGTTGCCTGGCAGAGTGTCCTCACCTCACTCGAGGGGTAGCCAGGAAAGATCTGGGCCATGACCCAGGCTGAACCTGAACAGTGATTAACAGTACAGGTCACACTTCAGAGAAAGAAAACACAAGGAAGAAAGGACAAGGATTTGCATACTGATCCCGCTTTCCATTTATGCAAAATTTATAACGGAAATAAATAACAGAAACATAGCATTAAACATCCAACTCTTGAGTACCTGCTACAGAAGTAGGAGCTAAAGTCACAACATAGGCCATAAAGCAAGCTTGTCCAGTGGGCTGCCTGTCTGTATTCTGGCTTTTGCTTTGTTTTGATTTGTTTGAATAAAGAGAAATTGTTTCAGGGCACATATACGATTGTAATATAGTTAATGTACCTAAGTAATAAAGCTTAAAAGAGAAATTTACTATAACACTAAAGAAAAAATGAGGGGAAAAATCCTCTGGGTCTCAGATTACACATGCCTGCCACAAAGGAAAAAGAATAGAAGACAAAAGAAAGCTCAGTGACTTAAAGATATGAACCCAAAGGCATCCATTTTGTCTTTTAAAAAAATATTTATTTATTTATTTTTGAGACAGAGTCTTGCTCAGTAGTCCAGCTTGTCCAGAACTCACTATGGAGCCTAGACTGGCCTTGGACTCACAGCAATCCTCCTGCCTCAGCCTCCCGAGTGCTGGGATTACAGGCATGCGCCACCAAGCCCAGTTCATGGGGTGCTGGGGATCAAACTTGGGTACTTAGTGCTTGATTTAGTGCTTGCTAAGCAAGTACTTTAGCCACTGAGCCATTCTTCCAGCCCCTTTATTTTTTGCCTAGCAGTGCGGGGGATAGAACCCAGGTCCGTGCATATATTAGCCAAGCTCTCTAACACTGAGCTTAATCCTCAGCTTGAATCTGAATTTTTATTTATTTTTTATTTTTTTAGGGTAGTACAAGATTTCATTGTGGTACTCAGAACAGCATGCAATTTAATTTGGGGCAGGGGGAGGGTACAGGGTATTGAACCCAGAGCTTTTGCACTGAGCTACATCTTAATCCCTTTTGAGGCAAGGTCTTATACCAAGTTGCAAGTTGCCAAAGCTGGGCTCAAACCTGCTCTTGCCTCAGCCTCCCAGAGTAGTAGGATTACAAGCAGTATGACACCACACCTGGCCAGCATGTGCTCGGCAAGAGTTCTAGTCTAGTTTTTGTGTTATTTATTTATTTAGTTAGTTCATTTTATATCTTGAGACAGGGTCTCACTTTGCAGCCCAGGTTAGTCCTGAACTCAATATGTAGTCCAGGCTGGCCTTGAACTCCTAGCAATCCTCCCTCTTCAGCCTTTGGTGTGCTGGGATTACCGGTGTACACCACAGCTTTAAATTTCTACAAAGAATTTTTTAAACAGTTGTCCATGAATCCTATAGTACTATACATTATTTTTTCTTGATATTTATTCCTTTTATCCCCATCTCTGTTTACACATACACACAGATGTATAGTATATATAAATGTCTACCTAGCTTCAATCATATTAATCATAACTCAGTATACCAATTTAAAATTTAATAATTTCATTAACACAATTTCTTTCATTGGCCTTAACACACTCAATAATCTTACCATTTGGTACTCTGCCAGATGCCTACTATTATAAATTATGCAGCATAAACTTAGGTGATGATGTTAAGAAAAAGTAAAATATGACAATTATTTCTTCAAGAAAATTAAATGTGGGAGACTTGGATGCTATCTTTAACAGTCACTTGGTTTGACAGAATTGAATTCTGTTTCTTATAAATTAATTATTATGTGTTTTCGCTCTAAGTCCTAGGTAGGCAGTTGGGCTCATGATGATTTCGTTCTTTTAAATTTGAAGACATTTACAAATCACGAAAACCATAGATGATAATAAGTATCCAGAATTAATCATTGTTCATCACATTAAAAAAAGAGAACATTCATGAAAAGTTGATGTCTCCTTTGCAGCCCTCTTCAATCATGAGGTAGCCTCTCACTGACAAGAAATAACAGATAAGGTAGGTCCAAAGTCATTCACGTAAATTGAGGTAAAAGAACAGGGATGGATGTGATCTATGCAGAAAGGCTTACTCTTTAATGGATTTTGGCTTCCACCATAATTGCAAAAACACCCTATGCTTGTATGATGCATTAGTTTTCAAAGTGCTTTTGCGGCCTGTATCATCAAGAGGATGTGAGGTCAGCTTCCATCAGCACTGATCCACTGCCCTGCAGGAGGGTTGAGATGCTGAGTGCTTACTGGAACAGCACAGAAAATAGTCTTTAGCTTGGTCAGGGAGTCTTTTCCAGATGACACTACTTCAGGCTTTTCTACCCTTAAGAGGTGAATGGGATAAATTCCTTCTCCTTGGATTACTGTGTATCAGGAACAGCTGAAGGAAGGACAGCATTAGACAGGTTGAAACAGAGAGCTCTAGTAAATATACTATTAGAGGTAAAGTTCCTAGGGGCTATTGAGAGCAATGCTGAACAGACAGCATCTCTTTAAAGCAGAAAAGAGCTGCACTTTCCCAAGCGCAAACCTATTTGCAAATCGCTGAATCTCATGGAGCTCTGAAAATAGGAACCGGTCTACCTAGAAGATCACAACACAAGGCCTCTCCAGCACTCTTTTCCAGGGATTCTGGTACACATTGTTGGGTGTCAGGAAGGCTCATACTCGCAAACTATCAGATAAGAATAATATAGAAAATATAAAGTGCAAAGAAAAGATAGGAGTCTTAGAAAAGAAGAAAGGAAGGAAATACTGAAATCAATACGAAAGGAGGCACATACGTATATGTGTATCTATAGGCACATGTAGTCATATGTCACTTAACAAGAGGATACACTGAGATATGTGTCATTAGGCAATTGTGTCATCATAGGATGTATGCACACAAACTTAGATGGTGTAGCCTATACACACTTAGACTATATGGTGTAGCTATGGATACATGCAGCTATTTGTTGACCAAAATGTTGTTGAATGATGTTACAACTACATAATGCATACTAATCCAAGTATCAGCTTATACAAAAGAAATCACCATTTATATCTACAATGTGTAATAGAAGAAACAGAACTTTAAGCATTTAAGCACTTTAACTTATGCTAGAGAATTGGCAACAAAAATTACAAAACAAAGCATATTTTTTACATATGTGTGTATATCCACACATAGAACATATATACACATATTTTACACACAAGTACACATGTGCATACCTACTGATACATATTTGTAAAACATACATTTGAGTGTACATTGAAAATATTGAGATAATAGAAGAATTGAGACAAACTGAAAATGTCAATAAACTCCATCCTTTTTGTTTCATTTTCGCATACTCACTGTCAGTGGAAACCAAGCTGAAGATCAGAATCACCACTAGGTCACTCCCCCTATGAGAAGACTTACTCCCAGGTGAAAGCTGAACCCCAACCCACAACCACAGAAACTTTTCATTTTGTGTCTTTCAGTAAAACTGCCATTGTGAGGTGTTACGTTAAGTGTCTCATCCATCTTTCCTCACTAAGCTCTGAAGACCCTAGGTACGGATCAGGTTCTATTCATCTGCATTCCTCTGGCAACTGGGATGGCATTTGACCAGTATAGTATACTCTATTCACCCTTGCCAAAGCTGACTCATGCCAGTCACAGGGACCAGCTGTCATACTTAAGTTCCTTCTTACCTCTGAAGCTCTAGCTGCTTTGCTCTCTTCATGCGGATCATCCATGGCTGTCACAGCAGGTCACAGGGTTTTTTAATTTTCTCCCAGAGAAGAATCACTTCCCTGTGTTTTCTGCCAAGGCCAAGACAATAATTTTTCCAGTGTGCTGTTAAAGAAAAAAAAAAATTATCAGAGATCTAAGATTGAGATTATGCAAGATTTACTGCTAAGTGGGGAACATGGCTCAGGGAAAAGAATAGGTGTAGGCCACTCCTTAAGGTGAGATTTGGAGAAGATAAATAAGATCTTCTTTATTTTAGTATTTTAAGCCAAAGCAGCCAAATTGTGTCTGTTCATATTAGGAAAGTAAAACGACTGAGTGATGTTGATTGGCTGGCCATGTCGGAGTTTGTAATTGCATTATTCTGGGGCTGAGTGGTATCATCTGTTGTGCAATTTTTGGGGCCATATAAGGATTATGATACGCAGGTGCCTCTGGACCTGCCCAAAGAAGGACTATGCCATCCTCTTGGGTGATGGCATATTCTTCAGTTTCATAGAGTTTGGTGGCTGGTCAGAATTTAGCAGACACTTACTCTAAGGTTCAAACTTTTATCTCCACATCCATCAAGATGATCACAGCAATATCTCTTCTGGGTATCATTCCAAAAGAGTTAAACGCAACATATGACAGAGATACATGCGTACCCATGTTTATAGCAGTACAACATAACAATAGCTAAATTGTGTGAGATGCCAAAATATTTATCAAAAGAAAAAGGATTTTTTAAAAAATGTGGCACATAAATATACAATGGAGTACTACTGCACCATAAAGATAGATAGATTTGTGGTAAACGGATACAACTTGAGACAATTATATTTAGTGAAGTGAACCAGACTCAGACGGTTAAAAAAATCCCATGGTTCCTCCAATATGAGAAACCCAGAGTATGAATAAGTAATAGTATTAGACAGGTGAAATGTTGGGAGTATGGGAATAAGGAAGGGGAAGGAGGGTTAAAAGCAGAGAAAGGAAGGGAACGAGAAGTTGACCTAATATATATGTGCACAAAATTCTCAAGTTTAATGTAACCATTGTGTATCCCATATACATACTAATAAAAATGAGGGGAAAAATCATAATTCAGGCTGGAGATATAGCTCAGCGATAAAGTGCTTACCTAGCAAGCACAAGGCTCTGGTGTCAATTTCTGAGCACCACATAGGCCATACATGGTGGCACACACCTGTAATGCCAACACTCTGGAGACTGAGTAAGGAGAACTACTGTGTGTTTGAGGTCAACCTGAGCTACATAGTGAGTTGAGGACCAGCCTGGACTACAGAGTGAGACTCGGTTTAAAAAAAAAAAAAAAATCACAGGTCGACCTCAATCTCCTAAGCCGTGGGTGACTCTTTTTCCCAACAGTCTCACTTGTTTGAGGCAGAAACACTCATTGCCTATGATGTGGCACAAATTTTTATGCACTTAGAAATAAGTGACATTAGGGGACCACCATTTTATGGAGAACTCTATACAGCTATTATATGGTAAGTCCTAGGTTCAACTGCAAGTTTAGTCTGGCTTTAAAACTGGTTGATAGCCTCTGATACCCTTTGTACCAATCGCTTTACCATCACTGGACACAATACCCACTATCTACAACTTAAAGGAGGAGGGGCTCTTTTTAGCTCAGAGTTTTAGAGTTTTAGCTCAGAGTACATGATTGGCAAACAAAGGCTGCTTACCACGGGTAGCCAGAAAGCAGAAAAGCAAAGGATGAGAATATACCCTTCGGGTTAGGATCCCAAGGGCCCATCCCTCCAACCAGACCCCACATTGAACGGCACATGGAATCCTCCATGATCCAATCACATTCCAAACACATGAGACGTTGGGAGGACGGTTCAGATTGAAGCCATTAAGATTTTTGAAAGCCTCGGAATTTCACTATGACTCTTCCACTCCCACGAACTACTGAGCAACTGTCTATACCATACAGGGCCAAATATTGATTCCAATTTAGATCTTTTCTGAGCCCCAGGACGTACTCTGCTGAGCAATTTGGTAGAGTCAAGAGAATGGACCAGCTCTATAAAACATTCTTTGACCATGAAGGATAAAAAGGGAAAAAAACAAAGATAAAACAATGAAAAACTGAACATATTGGAGTTTTAAGGAACTAATTAACCATGTCCAACTTTTTATTGATTTTAAAAGTAAAAAGAAGCAGTTCCTAGAAACATATGCACTAGAAAATCTTTTCATGCTAGAATTCATTGAAATTCTTCTGAAAGTACTTTTAAAAGTATAAAGAGTTACACAACTGGAAGATATTATTTGGAGAAGGAGAAACCTTTTACAAGAAAAACTTGAAACATCAGAACTTTTGCCTCTTCTCTAATAACTGGAACAGTATTAATTAAGAGTTGTTCTTTGTTGAAGAAGCAACTCATGTTTATTTTCTCAGTTTGACAGGAGGGGAAGCAGGTAGACAATAAAATTAGCCTTCGCAGAAGGAATCGGTGCCTGTCAGGACCAAGCAGACAGAAAAAACTACAGGAGGAGATCCAGGAAGCAGAGCCCAACACATCTCCCAGACAAGACGTCAAGTCCTTACCCTAGTAGCTTTCAGATCACAATAGGAAAAGAAAATTTCATGCATTTACTTTCACCGCCTGTAATTTATACTCTCTCTAGTGGCCACAGGACTTCTAGGTTTATGTCAAGTGTCTCTTTTGCCAGGTGTATGTGCCAGGAGGCAGTATCAGTTTTTGTGAACCTTGGACTCCTCATTACTAAAGTGAGAATATTAATAGGCTGACCTTAAGAAATAGAATTTTTACAGATAAAAATGTTTGAATGTTGGCAGTTTCCTGATTCGATTAATACGTTACAAGAATAAGGCAAAAATGAATTAATAATGTCTCTGATATTTAGTAACTACCCAAAAAAGTACATGATTTTGTCATATAGAAATATTTGTAAGGATGTAGTACCAGTCAGCTTTTTCGTTTCCAGAAACAAAATACTTAACACCCACAATTTAGAGATGTGTATTTGGCTCCTGGCTCCTGTTCAGTCCATAGCTGGATGGCTCCAAAGCAGAAACATCATGGTTGGGAAATTCTGCTCACCTTATGATAGCTCAGAAGCAGAACTCCAGAGGGGAAGGCGCTGGGGACCAAATATAGTACCTACAGTCATGCCTCTAGGAATCACTCAGATATACCCGGAAGTTTGGTGACTAATTTTTCCCTAGGCAGCCCCCAAGTCAACTGAGTTGATAGTCCAGTTTAACTATCACATTTTATCCCTTGTCCATCTGACGCCTGAACACATCTCATGAAACCATATTTAATGTCAAAATAAACAATAAACAAGGTCCTAATTCTGCCTAGCATACTATCTTGCAAAAAACGGAAACAGCTCAAATTCTCAACAGTTCAGCATCGTCCAAAAGTCCAACTTTAAAGTCTCCTCTAAGATAAAAAGCAAATTCTAAAATTTTAATATTTTTTAAAAACCATAAAATGTATCCAATTTAAATTATTTAGTCCCAAGATACAGTGGCACATGGTAAACATTCCCATTCCAAAAGAGAGAAATAAGGGAAGAGAAAAAAATAGGACCACAGAAAGCCTGTAACCCAACAGGGCAAACATTAAGATCTGTAGCTCCCTATCTAGCATTTTGGGCACATGGTGGTAAAACGTGAATTCCATAGGGTTTGAGTAGGCAATCCCACTTCCATGGTATTGTTGGTTTGCAGCCCACATAGCCTCACTCTTGGGCTGCTTCTTCTCATTACCACTGCCTTTCCTTGGAAGATGTGTTCTGTTTGTGGTATCTCCAACCTCCTCGGGTCTCCATTCTGTATTATAAGGTTCATTCCCACAGCTTAACTTTCAATCTCAATCTCTCAGGGGCAGATTGTGAGGCACCCCAGGCCTTCCTTTGAAATATGGTGGTGGTGGGGTCCTTCACGATCCCACGACTCTTGCATTCTGTATGACTAAAAAATCAACATTGGAATGTGGGCATGGAGGGTTACAGCTGCTCATAATCAGCCTCCAGTGCCAGGCTCGGAGCTGGGTCGGCAGAAATGGCACCTTTCTCCATCAGGTAAGGAACATTATGCTTCCCATCCAGCAAGTGCTCATTGTTACAGATTGATGGAAAAACAAATCCTAAAATCCGGAGCATCTGTTTGGAAATTTTTCCAAACTCTAAGGCTTGTTTAATACTAACAGAGAAGCCACGAGCACTTACAGCAAGGTTCTTTGTATCTATGATATGCTAGTTGGAAAGTTAATTCCTGTGTACCATGTGAGAGGTTTGAACAAAATAGAGAGCACTGAAGCCTTTCCAGATGGATCTTTTTTTGCTCATAAGTGGCATTGTGGGATACTCTCATTTGTTAATAATGAAGACCAGAGAACTGACTAAAAGCATGAAGATTAATAGAAGGGTTTCAGTATCACATTCCTTTCAGAAAGCAAGAAAATATCCACCTCTTCCGAGAATGGGAAAGCTTATATCTGGAATGTGAACTATGGGATAGGCCTTAACAAATTCATCAATGAAGGCCGTTTATGTGGATCATTGTCACATCAAAGAATGGGCAGTACGTGGCTTGTGGTTCTGGTTGTGGAGTAGTAAACATATATAATCCAGAGTCTTGTTTCTAAGGAACAAACCCAGAGGCAATAAAAGCTATAATGAATTTGGTCACTGGTATTCCTTCTCTGACTTTCAATCTTATTACATAAATCTTGTCAATAGCTTCAGAAAAAATGAAAGAAGCAGTTAGACTGGTTCATCTTCCATCCTATAAAACATTTTCAAACTGTTCAGTTGTATATAAGAGTATTTCCCATGTCCATACCATGGGTTTTTCTCCATGAGATAAATGTTTTGCCATGTGGAATGAGAAATGCAAGGCCCTGATGTATAGGTTGCACCATTATTCAAACTTACACAGAGGTTATTTGAAATCCATCTTAGCCAAAGATGAGCTCATGTTGGTATTTCTCAGAAATTCTTCTGAATGTGTGCTGCTATGTGGATAATGATTTATGGAGCAATCTGTGCTTAAGTTAATAGCAATGTTAGGCAGGAGGAATACTGCAGCAGTTAAAACACTTGCCTGTCAAGCAGAAGGCCCTGAGTTCAACTTTCTAGCACCATATAAGCTGGGCATGATGGCATGTGCTTCTAATCTCGGCACTCAGGAGGATGAGACAGGAGGAGTGCCTTAGTTTTGAGGTCAGACTGGGCTACATAGTGAGTTCAGGACCACCCTGGGCTATGGAGCGAGACCCTCTCTCTTCCAAAAAAAGCAATGTCAATAAATACGGCAGATTTTATTTGGAAAAAAAATTGTTATGTAAGTGATACCAAGCTCTGCCATCATCTCAAGCAGTATCTGGTCCCCATTGGACCATGTCTGCAGTGGCCTCTTGAGTGCCTGGATGGCTGAATATGGTCAACTAAATGCAGAAGACCCTGTTCCCTAGGTGGCCTTACTCAAGAACAGTGCTTAGGGGCCTTCTTCTCAAATGAGATGCTTATATGTTTGTACCCTTGAGCCTATAGTGGATGGAGTTTTGTTGATTCCTGAGATGGTCTCAAGGCATTTTCTCCTTTTCTTTTGTTTTTGTTACTTTTTTGCTGTTGTGACACAATACTCTCATTACTACTCAATATTTTCATACTCACAAACTTAAGTAAGGAAAGGTTTATTATAGTTCATGCTTTCAGAAGTCTTCAGTTCACTGATGAGAAACCTGTAATGGTGGAAGCACATGGCAGAAGCCTAGCTACAAAGAAGCTGTTCATGGCATGGCCAACAGGGAGTGATGAGGGTAAAGGATGGTAGAAATAGCAGATATTTTCCAAGTCATATCCTAGTGATCTGTTCTTTCTGGGTCAAGCCCCAACTTTACATGTGGTCACTGTTAGGCCAATACTTAAATTTTTCAAATGGCTCTACTCTGTTTTTTTCTCCTGATTCTCATTATACATTTGTCTAAAAGCAGTTAATGGTACCCATGCCACAGCCTGAACATTGGGTTGCCTTATCATTTCTTCCATTAGATTAGTTAGTTCACTATCCTTAAACTTAGTCTCCCACAGAGTATTAGGATATGGGGAAAAATGTAGCCTTTTGGCCACAGGGTAACATACATGGCTACTAGTCCAATTTCCAGCAACTATCTTCATTCCCAAATGAACCTCATGAGTTTGGCTTTTACTGTGCACATTCCTATCAACAATCTGGTCTTCTGAACTTACACTAGTATTTCTTATCAGGCTCTGCTTACAGAATTCTAGGCTTCTCTAGCCTGCATCTCCAAACCTTCACAAACTCTTCCAACAAACCAGTTACAAAGGCTTCTAAACCACATGTTCAGGTATAATCATAGCAATGACTATACTTCTCTTGAGACAATTTTCTATATTTATCAGCTTTTTATTGCTCATGCCAAACACCCAATGCCTATAACTTACTGGAGAAAAGGTTTAACTTGGCTCATAGTTTCAGAGGATTGAGTCCACGGCCAGCTGACACAAGGATAGGAGGACCATGGTGGAAGACATACCACAGCAAAGCTGCTTAGTTCATGATGACAAGGAAGCAGAGCAGGAGAACAGTAGCACAGGGACAGGAGCCAGAAACCACAAATAATACCCCAAATCACACATCCATGTCTGTGACCTACCAATAATCCCCAAAATGAGCTTTACTAATTCCATGGGTAGCTCCCAAGACAACCAAGTTGACAGATCTGCCTAACCCAATTTATGAAAAGACATGCAGATATTTAAACACTGTTGCTCTAATGGTCATAGCAGAACCTGAGTTACAAATATCTGCTCACCTCCATACAGAATATGAAATGCTTATTAGTTTTTCTTCTTCCTTTTTTCTCTCTTCTCTTTTTTCTCTTCCTGCTTGTTCTTCAAGCTTAATTATTAGCTAATACATTTTGTGTTTCAAAAACAAAGATATAAAAAGAAATGCAATTTAAAAACCTCATAATAATCTTAGTCTATATTTGTCTGGAATACTTTAATATTTTTCCCATGTAAGACTATTTAAATTATGAGAATTTGTCTGTGATATGCACATATATATCTATATAATATATATTCTATTCTAAATACATACTTCTTATAATCTGTATTTCTCTCTCATATTACATATGATAATGTGTATAGGAAAGACATATGGATGTGTATGTGCGCATGTGTGTATGTATGTGTGTATATTATCTCAGTAATCCAAGACCATCAGTTTATGAATGAGACATAAAGAAATCCATACCCCCCATCAACAGACCAGTGGATACACAAACTGTGGTATTTATACACGATGGAATACTATGCATCAATAAAGTCCAACAGCATGGAGGTTTTTGCAGGCAAATGGAAGAAACTAGAGAACATTATGCTTTGTGAAGTGAGTCAGAAGCAGAAGGTGAAAAATCGAATGGTCTCTCTGATACAAGAGACTCAGATCACAACACCTATGGAACTTAAGACAAAGACAAAGTGAAAGAGGGGAGTAGGGTGGGGAGGAGGGAGGGAGGGTAGGGTAGGGGGAGGGACAAAAGGAGAGTGGGAAAGCCCTTGTCACCTTGACAAGATATGTATGTGCACAAAATGCTCAATTCCACTATAAACCTTGAATTTTGCACATATACATATCAATAAAATGTGGGGGGAAAAAAAGAAAAAAAAAAGAAATCCAGTCCCATTGTATGAACAGCAGGGCTTGTCCATTAATTATCCTTAACCAATATCCTTTGAGGTCTCACATTACAAATATAAACCTTAAATGTAAATAATCTATTTTATCAGGTAAATGTAGCATCCTCCCCCCCCCCCCCCCCACCCTGCTTTTTTGGCTTACGGGTGATGGAAGCCAGATCGGAGCATAAGCAATTCTCTTCTCAAAATCACAGACTCTTGCAACCATTTCTGGAGAGTGGCAAAATATTTAACTGCTGGTGCACACACACTCCCAGCTGAGTTCAAACATGGCCACACTCTGCCTTCAAGTTTTTGTTTTTACAGTGTGTGCAAGAATCCTTTTTTTATACATATACAAGTGCAATGCTTTTTGCATTTTTGTTTTTGGAGTTGAGTCCCCCTGACATAGTGCTACGTGCTATGTGCTGTCTAGGAATCCTAAGCACTGACAGGATGAGATAAACTTTGTGAAGTGTGTGTTAGATAAGCTACATGTAGGCATGAGTCACAGTGGCGTCAGCATGGAGTTCAATCTTAATGAATTAACAACATATATCACCTAAAGTAATTTTAAATAGAAACCCATCTAAAAGAAAATTATTGTCTATAGTTGAAAATAATATAAGCAAAGGCCTGTAAGGGCCTAACCCTGTATTTCCCCTAGCAGCAAATGGTTCGATATGTTCTAATTCAGAGGTCTTACAGCATATAACTACTAACATCATTAATGAAAGATGAGCTGCATTTAAGATCATATCATATGAAGTCAATATTCCCACCCCACTTTTCAGTTTTTAGGTCCATTTAAGATTTATGATAGCTGTCAAAAAGATCCCACATTCCTGCAATAAAAAAGTAAATATTTTACCAAGTGCATATGGAGAAGGAAGACCTAAAGGAAGTCATTCTTGGTTTGAGTGGTTCAAGTATTTTACTAATTCTATAGCCTCAGAACCATTCATGAAATAATAATAATGATGATGATGATGTGTCAGTAAGCTACCTTGTTTGCATTCCCTTCAGGAATTTTTATTTTGTAAGTATTAACAAATTTACAATAACCTCCAGTAAACTTATGAGTGCTCAAGGTGTGATGACACATGACTACAGCGAGGCTGAGGCAGAAGAATCACTTGAGTTCAGGGATTTCAGGCTGACCTGAGCATCATAAGATCCTGTCTCAAACAGATAACAGGGAGTGAAGATCCAGTACCTCAGTAAGCAGCCTTTGTTAAGTCAAAGATCCATGTGAAACCAACAAATATAACGAGCAGTGTTAACTTTTAAAATTAAAATTTATTGCCACCAGTGGCCATGTTCGTATGTAGCCAGTCCAGCAAAATGGCATTGGTCATGGGGTTAACAAAGCTTTTCTTCAGTGTAACAGCTGAGTCAGTGAGAAGGCTGGGGATTGGATCGAGAGAGATGAGAGAGAGAGAGACAGAGACAGACAGAGAGAGAGAGAGAGAGAGAGAGAGAGGGGGGGGGATTTTTAATAAAGAAAGTAGAGGTGGGTCAAAAGTGGTTATCAGGTTTCTCCTTCCTTACTTAAGATTTGGATTCCTTCAAAATGGCATGGCTCATCTGTAATTGCAGATCAAGGGGCAGGAGCCAGGCTTCCTGGCCCCAAGTGATAAGGAAGCAGAGCCGATGATGCCTCTGAGGCTACTTCCTGCTGAGAAGTTTTGATCTAGTACTTACGGTTTTGATTAAGCTGTTGACAGGGGTATTAGGTTAGGACCGTTTTGGCAGCACAAGAGTAAGTCACCATCCTGATGTGGTTTTGGAGAAATTATGAGAGAGAGTTGTACAAGGCATGGAGCCATCATTTTGATATAGATGAGGGTAAAAAAGGGGTCCCGGGACCAGAATCAGCCACTTTCTCCAGGGCACAGAGAGCCAGCTGACACTTTCCTGCTCAGTTTGCTGGCATATTTCAGATGCCAACTAGTAAGTTTGCATGCAGTGTTTCAGATATCCATGACTGTTTTACACAGAAGCAGTATTTCGCAACAGGAACAGACACAGGCCCCTTTTTTTATACCTAGTTTACCTTCTTGTTTATATTAATGATATTATTTTTGGCTATACTTTCCTGCTGGGTATTTAATGCCAAATCAAAGTAAAACCTCTGTTAATTAAAATTAACCTCTATGGGCTAGTGGAATAGCCCCACAGTTAGAGAGCTTGCCTCGCAAACTCAAGGCACTGAGTTCAATTCCTCAGCACCACATAGACTGGGTGTGGTGGTGGTGCACACCTGTATTCCCAGCACTTAGGAGGCTGAAGCAGGAAGACTGATGTAAATTCAAGACCAACCTGGACTGCAGAGCAGTGAGACTCTGCCATAAACAAGTAAGTAAGGAAGAAAATTAACCCCTATATAATTTTGAAAAGGTTAGTTAAAACTCCTCTAGGATTACTTTTAGGAGCCACTTTAGGGGCTTTATAGCTTCTCTAGTTTTGACTCTACTAGTCATGTCATCTGCTAGGATGGATCATAGTCTTACTTGACCACCTGGCTTTCCTTGAAAGCGTGCGGCCATTTCCCTCTTTAGTGACTCTCATTTTTGCAGAATGTGCATTGGTTGATTCCTGTCCTCTTGGGGCCTGTCCTTTTGAGTCTGAGTTACCCTGCTCAGGAAACTGGGGCCTCACTGGAGTGACAGGGCCCTCTCAGAAGAATCCTGTCATACTCTGGATCCTGGTTTACTTAGAGACTTAGTGCTAAAATCTTGGCTCTCCTCTTAGACCTTTTACTCTCTTAACTGTGGTCCTCAAGCCTCAGTTGTTGAACATTGAGAAAGTCAGTGACACCAGTCTTAAAGTAACAGTAGTTCTTGATCCTTATTATTACAATCCCAGTCTTAATCACTTTCTCATCACTGGGACATATCTGACCCCCAAATTAAGAGAGAAATGGTTCATTTTAGCTCACAGCTTCAGAATGCCTCAGTCCATTTATGGGCATCAGGCAAAGGTGGAAGGGCATGATGGAGAACCTAGCTGGAGAAAAGCTGTTCACAGCATGGTAAGACAGGAAGCAGAGTGGGAGAAGGGCAGAGTTAGCGAAGGAGGTATATTCTTTCAGTTCATGCCCCAGTGATCTGTCCCCAGCTCATGCTCTAGCGATCCTCTCTTTCCAACCACTGCCCACATCTTAGTAACAAAGGAAATCAATGGATTAGCCCGATTGAATCACCTTCCAAGTATCTGAGGCTTTTGGGAGACATTCCAGTTGCAAACCATGACATTCTGCACCTAACTCCCAAAGGACTTATGTCCACCTTCTTATGCAAAATAAATTTAGTATATCCTTAAGAGTTGCCCAAGACTGAATGCCAGCACTGTAAACTGTCCAAGTCCAAAGTCTTCTCCAAGACTCAAGGCAAACTCTTAAGTGTGAGCTCCTGTGAAAATCAAAGCAAAATTAAGACACTTGCAACATATACTGGAACAAGGCAAATATTACCATTTCAAAAAAGAAGAAACAGGAAAATAAAAAGAATTTGGACCAAAGTTAAACCAAAGCCCAGTAGAGTAAACATTAATTCCTGTAGTTCCATTCAATCCTATAGCTCCATATTCAGTATCAGGGGTAAGCTATAGTGAGATGCATGCTCCAAAGGCTTTGGGTAGCCACACTTCTGTGGCACTGCTTCTGGCCACAACCGCCATGACTTGTCTTCTGAAATGACTCCTCTCATAGCCTGTGGCCTTCTTTAGTAGGTGGTCTAGATTCCTCCAAATTTCTGGGGTCTTCATTGAACTTTTGACTTCAATTTAATAGCTTCACATACCTCCCTCTTAGGGCCATACTGCTGGCCTCCAAGCCTACATGAATCCATAACTTTTGTATCCTCTATGACTGTAACACTAGCACCAGGAAGATCGATGCTAAGGTCTGCAATTGGTTCCTGCAGTATTCTGATCTTCTTGGACCATAACAGCAGCAGCCTCAGAGTTATTGAATGGTTGAACTTCGGAAGGCTACTCTGGCACACACTTCCCTTTGTCGTCTTACAGTGTGCCTTGGGGCACTCTTTTCAATATTCATTTTTAAAGTGGCCAGCACACATCAATTTAACAATATTAAGATAATCAGGACAGCTTCAGTGTTATTTTCTTTCTGATTAGAAAATCGTGATCAGGAAAAAGAACTTAAAAAGAGCAGGGAATTGAGATGAGATCCTTTAAATTCTAACAGGGAAGTCCCAAAGAGCAGAAATACCACAGAAAATTTAAATGATCCTCAACTAAAAGAAAAGAAGCAGCTATTGTTTTGGTACATCCAGGTTATCCCTGGACTACTGTGCCTAGCTGTCTTGACAGACACCTTTGAATAGGCCCTAGGCTTGGCTAAGGGCCCTTAAAGCTACACCTTGTGCTCAGTCACTCAGTCATACACTACCTGTCTAACAGGTTGTAGCAGTCCCAAAGCAGGGGCTTTGAGGAAATAGGATTTTATTTGGTTACAGATAGGTCTGATGTTGTTTCTACTCCCAAGAAAGGAGGATTTAATCTGTCTTGCCTATATTTTTAAAGTTTTTGCACTAGAAGCATAGAAAGCAACTGACATTGTACCTTAACATTTTAGTAAAGATAAATATTAATTTTCTTGGCTAATATCCTAAGATGCTAAGAATTTTAAAGACATATTTACCTTTGTTTCACTGACCAACCTAATTCATTTGGTAAGCCATATGTTTAAAAGGCATTTGGGCTACTTATATATGTATCAACTACTGATTCATAAACCAACTTAAATAGAAATTTGAAGATAACATATACTTAAAAAATAACATAGAGAATTCTATATATTAACTTAAATTGCATGGCCTTTATGCAAAACTTCAAAACTTTTGCAAGTTTTATGGAAACCTTGAACCCAGCAGTTTTTATTCTCTAAGTTTCACATGATTTGGTAACCCTAGAATATTTGTTTTTGTGACAGTGTTTTATTTTGTTTTGTGACTGTGTCTGCTGGCAGAAGAACAAGGAGTAAAAATAATTGATGAGCTCACAGCAAATTTTATACTTAATGCCTCAGCTGTTAGTACCAATTAACAAAGTACCAATTATTAATATAGCCAATTCTGTTTTTTTTTAAAAAAAAAAGACTAACAAGAGGATAGCTAACAGTGACAAATATCATTTGTGACACATTACATTAAATAAGAATGCACTTTTAAGTATATTGGCCATTGTGACTGTTGGAGCCATTATGCCACCTTGAAAATTAAGAAATGCCCACAGTAGAGCTTACAGGTATGTGTGAATGACTTGTGGACCAGCAAATGAGGGAAGACCACCCACTCTGGATATGCATGGCCCAATTAGCAGTTTAAACTGTAACTACAGATGAGTCAGTCAGAATTTTTCCAAGGAATATTAATTAGCACCTTTTACTGTTAGATAAATCATGACAAAGATCTAATATATTTATAATCTGATCATCATAGAGTTGTATCTGTTAAGAGTTGGAAAGAGGAAGGGGCATCAGGGCATGGATGGGGAGCATTTGAAGGGGAAGAAAAAGGAAAGGACAGAAAAGTTAATACCTGAGAGGATACAAGGGGCAGGTGAAAAGCAGAATTGTCAGGGACAGGAGGATCTTGCTATAGAGAGGCTGGGGGCTGGGTCTCATGATGGTGGGAAAAATGGGTAATGGGGTGAAGGAGGGTGGAGACCACCTGGAGGGAGCTGGTCTGGCCCCACAGGGAAGTGGGAAGGCGATGTACAGAATGGGAGGTGGGGAAGGGTACTGGATGAAGAGTATGAAGGGGTCGCTTAGCTGGTTCAAAGTTTTGAGAGGAATGAGGATCTGAGTTTTGAACAGTCAGGAAACAAAGCAGGTGGTAAGGAGGAGCTTAGGAGTCTCAGTGTTGGCGTTGGCCAACAAGGTATGTGGAAAGGAGGTCAATTGGAGCAAAGAAATTTGACAGCAAAGGGTTATCAAAGGTCTCTTTTCACTTCCCAGACTGGTGCAGAGATTGAACAGAAGGCACCCCAGGAGAGTTTTTTGTCTTGGGAAGAGATGGAGAGGTGTCCATTGTTTTTGCTACCTAAGGAGCTGCTGCAAGCAAGGAAGTGCCGTGCCCATGAGGATAAACATCCCCAGAGGTAAGGACAGGGAACAGGATGCAAGTGATTTTGCTTCTTCCCTAGGCCTAGTGGCTAGAGGTCAGGCCTAGCACTAAGGCTTTCTATCTGACCAGGGAAATACTACTCATTGATCTAGCAGAAGATAAGAAGCTGTTTGCCGGATGGAGGCAAAACACTGGCAACAACTGAGTCAAAGAAGGTTGGGGAACGTGTGGACAAGTCCTGGAACTAACAAAGGGGGTGGGAGAAAACCTGTAATCTAGCCAGTCATGTTTTTCTACACCATAATGTTACACCAAAAGAGACCAATGATAAACCAACAAATATAACCAGCAACACGAATTACTAAAATGAAAGCTTATTGCCTCCAGTAGGTCCCTACGTTGCTGGCTAGTCTGGAGGTATGGTTCAATCATGGGGTTTACAAAGCTTTTATTTCTGTAAGCAGTCAGTCAGTGTGATGGTCCAAGGTAGGACCAGTGGTTAGCACTGGGTCAGGGATTAGTCTTGAGAGAAAGAGAGGTTAAGTCAAAGGAAATGGTGCCATATAGTGGGGTATCAGGTTTTGTCTTCCTGTTAAGCTTTAGATTCCTTCAAACTGGCTTCAGTGAGGAGGAGCCAAAATTCTTAGTTATGTCTTACTTGGAGGTAGGATACTTCAGAAGTAATCTAGTTAAAATGAGGTTATTAGGGTAGACTTTAATCTAAAATGATTGACATCTTTATAAAAAGTGGACTATCTGTCTGTTTCTGTCTATCATCTATCTATCTAGCTAGCTATCATCTATCTAATCTGTCTATTTTTTAATGGGGATCTCATCATGTTGCCCAATCTAGTCTCAAACTCCTAGGCTTTACTTCAGCCTCCTAAGGATGTGACACTATGGGTATACAGGACTACAAAGGTATAATGAAGGACAGACTATACCATGCTTCAAAAAGAGGCAATTCAGACACAGATACACACACACACACACACACACACACACACACAGAGTGCCTGGTAAGGACAAAGGCCTAGAAGGGGGTGAAGTAGTAGCAGCCTGAACACCAGAGTTTTCCAGTAAACCTCCAGACTGGAAGAAAAAGATGGAACAGGGCCCGCTTCACAACCCTCAGAAAGAACAAACTACCATCTAAACAGATTTCAGGCTTTTAGGATCCCAAACTGAGAAACAACTCCAAATTGTGTAAACCATCCAGTTGGTGGCACTCTGTTACAGCACCTCAAGCAAACTAACACATGGCTAGCTCACTGCTGGTTAGAGAATAAACCCCTACTTGCGGTTTCTAGTTTGGTGCCATTTCAACAAAACTAGAACAGGACTTGCTGAAACATACTGGATTGAATCCTACTCAAGATCAGGAAACCACACCTTAACCTGCCACACAGCACAAAAACCTGATTTTTTTCAAAGGGTATCTCAATGGGTGACTCACCCCTAGGCCATTTAGGCCACTGGCAATTTTCCTGGGCTCTTCCATGTAATAAGCTTAACTTAATTCATGACTTAAATGCTTTTGTGTCATGAGAAGGTCAAATTATTGTAGAGAAAGAATATGTGTTTCTGGAGGAAAAGCAGTATAGGGGTCCCACAGTCGGGACTTGTTGAATGTACTTTGTTACCTATTCTGGTGGTAATTACATCTTTCTTTTCTTTTGCAGGCAAATCTACTTGGGACTATTTTGGGCTCAGCAAGGGAATTGTTTTTCACACACTGCACTCCATTCTCCATGGTGTCCCTATTGATAGGAAACTGTGAAGAATTAAGAACTAAATGAAAATGACTTCAAATAAAACATAAAGGACTTTGTTTCCTTTGTACTACTTTCAATAAAATGTTCATTAGTTGTTTTATGTCTCCACTGAACCTTTCAGGATCTGAGCCTTGTAATTTCTACACAAATTCTTCTTTGATTATGGTAATTATTTTGTTCTTTGCCTATTGACGTGTTAGGCATGGTCACCTCAGTATGTAAGATGAATTTCTGCTGGGTGTGGTGGTACAGGTCTGTAATAACAGCACTCTGGGAGGCTGAGGCAGGAGGATCACAAGTTTGAACACAGCCTGGGCAACTTAGGGATTTAGTGGAGATCCTGTCTCAAAATAAAATGGTCAGGGGATATAGTTCAGTGTGAAGGCCCTAGGCCCAATCCCAGACACCACAAGGGGGAAAAAAAAAGAAGATGGACTCCTGGAAGAAATCAGAGTTTCTATCAAGTGGTTCGGCAGAAAGTATTAATACTAAGAGCAAGTTACAAAGGTGTAGGAAGGGCTGTAAGTGAAGCTGAGAAAGAAGGGGCACCTGAGATGATAGAGGAAGCAAGAAGTCTCTACCATCCATCCCCAGGACAGGCAACAACAGGAGCTCTGGGTTACCACAGCCCTGGATCTGCCACTTCAGAAGAAAAGCAGTCATTTGGGGGAAACTGCCTAAATCAAGGCAGGGGACAAAGTGGGATGTGGTGGGATGGGAGCATATGTTGGTTTCCTCTCTTATTCTGGCAGTGCTCCTACTTTAGCTTTTTATCTTTCGTTGTCCTAATTCCTTTTGGGCATGGGTAAATGAGCCTGGGAACTGGATGGGAAGGAACTGACTATCTGCTGTGTAGACCGGGATAAGAAGAACAAAGCTAAATGAAATAGATCTGAAGAGCAAGCAGGCAAATGACCAGCCCATTAAGCTAGTACAATACCCTACACCGGGCCTACAAAATGCCAAGGCAAACAAGTCAGAGAAACTAAAACTAGGTTGGGCAAGTCCATGGAGGAATGATGGCACTGCATACAGAGCACAGCAGCAGGGGGGGTCAGGACACATGGCTAACGTATACGCATCACAAATCACAAGTCCAGAAGCCCAAGGCAACTTCCTAGAGAGAGAGGAAAGAGGAAGTCACAGATCTTCAAAAATCTTAGCTAGAAGACAGAACATCAACACACAGAGAAAGTAACAGTCTATAGGTAAAATTCACTACCCATATGTAGAAATTTATCCCAATTAAACAGTTTAAAATGTAGATATGAAAATCCAACATAGATAAGAAAAACTTTCTTAGTTTTTGCCAACGCCTTTGCCATTTTACCTTTTTTTTTGTGGTTATCCGAAATTAACTCCCACATCTACTTGAAAATTATATTTTAAAATAGCTGATGTTAGCTTGCTTACTTTTCTGTGCTCTTTCTCACTAAAAGATTTAAAGGAAAGTCATTGCTATAGAAATTTTCCGTTGATCTGGAATCTATAAATAGGACATTCCAGCTGGTACTCAGAGGGCACTTAAATGCAAGGACAGGAAAGATAATGTGGAATAAACAAAGAGGCAACCATCCAATCTCTGAGTAGAACAAAAGTATAGACATAAAAAGTAATTTATACATTAGTTCTACATTTTCTTCTTTATGCTATTCATTTACCATTAATGGTAGTGACTACTTTGGGGCTTGAGTAAAGCCTCTTTTTTTTTTTATTCCATGTAGCACCAAATATAGAAAGATAACTAGGAACTTGAAAAGTAATTACCTCTCTAGATCCATATAAGCTTATTTGGCTAATTAAACTGAAAATCATTTCTTGTCTTTAATTAAGTCAAAAATTTAAAAAATGATTTATTAATAAAACTGTTTTTGGTAAAAATCTAAATTAAAATGTGTAGGAGATGCCTACTTCACTAATTACACAGAGATCTTACAATAATTAATGTTTGGAAGAAAGGAGCACAATTGGTTATTCTTTTATTCATTACAAAATATGCATTTTGGAAAGTAATAATGGAAGCGTGTAGAATCACAGAAATACAAATTTATATAATTATCACCCAAAAATGAGGCCAAAGGACTACTCAGATATAATGGGACTGTATATCTGTAATTATCTAGATAATTAATGAAATTCATTCACCTAGAAATTGTTAGTGATCATCACATATGCACAGGAAATAGGCAAGGCTCTGATAACACAGATTAACCAAAGCTCCTGGCTTCAGAGCATGACATAAACCAGAGAGAAAACCCAACTGTAGGGCTCTGAGAGAGGACTACCTGCAGGGTAGCACAAGTAGCACAAAGGGGAGGTGTCCCCAGGCAAAAGGTGGCCAGAAAGCTTGCAGTCTGGGTTTCCAGGGCTGAGCTTCCGGAACTTGTACAGGCCAGCCCAAGTGTGGCCCTCTCATTCTTGGTAAGCTCCTGCCTAAATTCCCACCTTGAACTAACTAACACTGTGCTATGTGTACACAGCCACACCTCTTGCTTACTACTTACTCCTGGGTCTCAGTGGTAACCTTTAGAACGAATCTACCACGTTTTACTTTTCACATCAAAGAGATCATCTAGCCCTCCAGACTGTACTTCTCAGAAACTTCTCTAAATACTCGTCTCCTTGCTGTTCTTCCTGCTCCACTATGGTGCAGGTGCTTACCACTTCGGGTGTGTTTTATCACAACAAGCTCCTGTCATGTCTCTCCATCCCTGTTTTGGCCTGCTCTAAAGCAACTTTCTACTTGCAACAGTGCTTTCTCCAAAATACGTTATTCTCTTTCCCAGTACTCTATAGTGTGCTCTCATTGCCTCCCAGTGGTTCTCATACTTGAATGTACTTCAGAGTCAACAGGAAATTTTTTAAAGATACAGATTGTTCCTGAAACCAAATTTCCAGAAATGGAGACTGATTAGTACTTTTAACAAATTGTCCAGATAGCCCTTGACTAGCAAATCTGATTCTAGTTGGAGGACCAGTTTTGGAACTGTAAGGTCAAGTTAAAACTTAGTATGTGAAGTTCACATAACAAGTATGTGCACAAAATTCTCAAGTTTAGTGTAACCATTGTATATTACAAATACAAACTAGTAAAAATAATGGGGTGAAACTACAATGAATGTTTGAATTAAAAACATTACAGTGAGCCATGTGTGTCCACTGGTCCCTTTGAGAATACTCCCCTTTGCTTGGAACACACTTATCCTGTCACCTTGCCACTTTTTGAAACAGTTCTGAAGGTTGTTTTTATTTTGGAGTATCTTTAATTGTACTGTTGTGGGTGTCCTGATGTCCTAAGTTGATATAAAATATTTATCCTTCATGGTCATTTTGACCTTGGGGAAGTGCCAGCAGTCACACAGTGGCAGTTCCAATATATACAACAGATGAGAACACACCTGCTTTCCCTACGGTGGCAGGTAGCAGCAGTCTTCAGCACATTTTTTTCACATCTCATAAAGACACTCATAAAGGAGGACTTCCAGGACTGTTTCAGAAGTGGCAAAAAAAGAAGGTAAGTGCGTTTAGTGAGAGGAAGTATTTTGAGAGTGATTAATGGCAATGCATCTTTTACTAGTTTTATTTTTTTAATTTAAATAAATACCTTAGAGTTTTACCACATCTTGTACCTAGATTCAAAAGATACAGATTTTTCATGGTATTACAATAGCTAAATTCACACTCTGTTATATTAATAAGCACTTGTTTTCACAGTGTATAAATCATGAAAAGTGATGACAAAAATAAAACAATGCAGATTACATGAAGCACACACATACTGTGAATTAGGCTCATAATTAGTGAAGGAGTTAGGAGTTACGTAACAGCTTTAACAAAGACAACTGCTACATGCTAATTGTATTGTTATTAAAAGTAGACATCTAGCCAGAAATATCAGAAATATGACCACACTTAACAAGAATAAAGAATTGAGATCATAATTTTGTTTGATCATATGTAAATTCATTTATGAAAATCATACTGTCTAAAAAATCTGATAATAAAAATATTTAAAAATTAAAACTTAACACACACAGTCTTTCCCAGGACTCCTCCCCTGCACACACTGTACAGTCAGAGTTCCAACTCATTTCTTAAATGCCCAGAGTTGCCTCCAGCTCCTGTATCATTTCACATACTTCCTTCCAGACTTGCCTTTTATCTTGATTCAGTGTTTGAAAGCATTTCCTAAGCCTTTTTGAAGCCTTCTCTGGTCTCTCAGTTGAGAGCTGTGCCCTGCACCTCAAGCTCCGTGTAAATTCCTTCTCGCCATGTACTTTAGTTTTTATTTCTCTGTTTCCCACTCTGTACTTTGATTTTTTTTTCAAGGGGTGGGGTTGCGAATTACTCATCTTTTTAATCTTAGTATCCACCCTTGTTCCTGATTCATAATTGCCATATAATATAAACAAATGAATGAATGGATAAATAAATAAGCAAAGTGCTACTTACACTATGAAAAAAATTGGCTGTGTATGAGATTTTTTCTTTATAAGCTGAATAATTATACATATTCCAATAAAATACTATTAAGTCTAGCTCACACATGCTCTTCAGCAGACATGACATGGAAACCAAAATATACAAATGCTGCTGCTGCAAAAAAAAAAAAAATGAGCCTTTTCTCACTATAGGATTCATGGACTCATTAAACATTTAGATTAATTCAGTGATTGGCAGATATCTAGTGTTTTGGCTTTTATTTGCTTTTGTGTTCATTTATGGACTAAAAGATACACATAGTACATCATTTTTCCCCTAAAGTCGACCAATTTTTTCCCAGTGCAATTGTTTTCTACTGTTAAAGTATCTTATTCCTCCGTGTTAGTAGTTTGTTCTTTTTTCCAACAAAAATATAAACTCTCAACCACTAAGCAAGAAATTAACATTTAGTTGTATTAGTGTATCATGTACTTTTTTCTTGTTCTTGTGGTCTGTGCATGAAGCCCAGGGCCTTCACACTAAGCTATGCACCAAGCCCATTTTTATTTTTTACTTTGAGATAGGGTCTAAGTCACTAAGTTACCAGATTGGGCTCTAATTTCTGACCCTCTGCATCAGCCTCCTAGAGTGCTGGGATTACAGGCTTGTGTCACCACATCTAATTCATTCCATGTACTTATAAATAGAATTTTTAATGGTGTTCCTTTGGTTTTCTGCTTGACTTATATTTATTATTCCTCTTTAGGTAATACGGAATTATTTTTTTCTTCCATAACCTCACATCCCCTCTGCCCATGTGGTTCTTTTTGCGGGGGGATGGAGCATATGAACCTCTGGGCCTACTAGAGTCACAGTATTCAGGATAGTCCTTGGTTCTCATAAACGCTGCCACTGTGTGCATTAAGGTGCTGGAAAATGAAGCCAACATTGACATAGAGAGACTCTGATGGTATTTTTGGATCCAATGTATCCCCTGAAACTTACACTTATTTGATTCTACTCATCTGAAAAAATTTTTTTTTCTTTTTATTCTTAACATGGTTTACATTTGGTTTCCTTCATTCACTATTAAGTGCTTTAAATATTGGGACATTATGCCAAATTTTCAGGCATCATTGAATTTGCTACTTTGTAGAAATGCTTGAGGATTTTCAATGTAGCTTTTATGGTCTGTAAAGTTCTAGGAATATACTTAAATAGAAGTACTTCACCAGCTTCCTGTGTGATCATAAATCATGTAACTTCTCTGTAATCTAGTGTCCTTATTTTCTAAACAAAGGAACTAGAACATATTTTCTGCAAAATTATTATTCTGTAAAATAGCCTAGAACACCTAAGAGATAAGCTGCTACTTCTAGAGCACTTGGCTATTTAAGGACCATCATTCTCTGGGCAAAAATGATGTTAATAGCACAGGCTGTGAATCAGGGACAGGATTGGGGTGGGGTGGGAGGGACTGGATGGGTAGAGGAGAGTAAGGAAGTTTTATGGACTACATTTTGGATAAATCCCAAACAAACAACTTTATCATTATTAACTTAATGATTCTTAATTCTGTGAGTGGGAGAATCATTCTAGAAAAGTTAGCACTGCCATAAGTTGCCATATTTACCAATAAATAAAAATAGATGTGCCAGAGAGGCTGGGGGAATGACACAGTGGTTAGGCACTTGCCTAGCAAAAGCAAGAGTCTGAGTTTGACTACTCAGCACCACGTAAGTCAGGTGTGATGATGCACACCTGTAATCCCAGCACCTGGGAGGCTGAAGCAGGAGGACTGCTGTAAGTTCAAGGACAAATGGAGTTCCCTACATACTGTGTTCAAGACCAGCCTATAATACAAAGATAGACCCTGACACACACACACACACACACACACACACACACACACACACACACACACACACACACACAGACACACACACACACACACACACACACACACGCGCGCGCGCGCGCACACACACACATACAAAAGATGTATCAGAAAAAAATGCACTCACAATCCAGCTTCTTCTCATCCAGGTGGAGCCAACCGCAGTTTTATTTCAAGTTGAAGAATTGCAAATGTTTGTTTTGAAGAGATGGGTAATACCTGAGAATTAGAAAATGTTTAAAAATTGAAGCCGCTCTAAAACTGGGCCTACTTTTAGTAGGAATTGCTTGAAATTACACCGAATGAAATGTTTATATTTGGCCACAGTGTGACCGAAAAGAGCTAAGTGTGCATTTCTTTTTATCTTTCATTTTAAAAAACAATCAAGATCCATTTCCTGGAACATTTTTTTCTCCAAACTGGCAAGGTCATTACATTTATGCACGACTTTCAGTTCACCTACAAAGAAAGAAAATTACAGCGACTTGTTTGCATTTCCCTCTCAAATTTGTATCTGCTTGTTTTAGATATTCATACTTACATTAATGGCCTACTCCTAAAACAAAATTTTACCTTTTAAGACTTAATTTATTAAGTGTTCTTAATTAAGTTGTTTATGTTGTGGAATTTGCACTAAATTTTCAGTCAGTGGAACGGCTCATCAATTTTTCTCCTACAGTTTTTAAAGTTGAAAATTAACATTCAATTCAATAAGATGAAAACAACTGAATTAAAACATAAAGCTAGTTTCTCCCTCCACATTTTCATTATTTGGTGTGCAATCTTGTATATCATCTGTATATTTACGGTATATGTAGGCATATATGTATTTTATTTTATTATTTTATTTTCTCCCTCCCCATCCTTCATCCCTTTTAGTATATTTTTCCAAATATTAGCAACTCAAAGGTCACAGAATGATTGCCTACACTAGAGGAATGGCTGAGAAAATGCATTGTTCACAGAACATTAGAGAAGTTTGCTTTTTTAAAGGAAGGATTTATTCCATATGACTATATAGTAATAATATTATTGATGCTGAATGGGCTATCCAATTCAATGAGTTAGGGTCATAATCCTGAAGGAGGCAACCTCAAATGCCTTCATGAATGTTGAAATCCTGAAAGATCAGAATTGCTGGAGTTTAAATTCCTGAAAGATCAAAATCCAGAAAAATTAACTCTGGAAAACACATAAAAATATTTAAGACATATATTTATATTTTAAACAGGCATTTATTTAAAAAAATACATAACATGACAGAACACTTCATAAGCCACTTTACACAATAAGCAGTAGTAACAATTTCTGTAAACACCTGGGTATACCAACAACAGCTACTCAGTTATAAAAATTAAGAGAAAATGAACCACAGTCATCAAATGGTCAAAAACCAAAATATATAACTGTGTATCAATATAATTGGTATTGTGGCTTGGATCTGGAATGTCCCTCAAAGGTCTCATGTATTTGGATGTTATGGGTTATCTATGGAACCATGTGCTATTAGGATATGGGAGCTTGCTTCTGCCTAACATGATCCATCAACTATGCTGTGTACAAGGGAAAGTACACTAATCCCTTCCAGAATTTGCCTTTCTATCCTATACTTTTTTCCTCCCCTTTTCTTTTTGTGCTGCTAGGAATTAACACTGGGCCTTCACATAGCGCTATTATCTCTTGCCTTTCTTTTATATTTAATTTTGACATAGGTTCTTGCTAAGTTCCTAAACTGCCCCTGCTAGTATTGAATTTGTGATCCTCCTTCCTCAATCACCCAGAGTGCTGGGATTTCAGGTTTACACCATCATACCTGGTTTACTCAACTCTTATATAACCTTATTCACTCCTCTCTGTGAGAAATGTAGTTTTCAGGATTTTGGCTTTCAGGATTTCATCACTTGCGATTTTAATCTTTTGAATTTGTAAATTTGGGGACTTAGATTTTTAGACTTCAGATATGTTTGGCCTTCAACATTAGGGATTATGCTGTTTGGACTTGTGCCTTTCAGGATTATGATTGGCATCATAAATTTAGTATGTCCTCCCTGTTCCCAAACATTCATAATTTTACTGATCCACCTTCCTATATTACTGACTCATCAATTACAAATATTTGTTATATCCTGTGATTTACAATTTGTTGCTTTGTATGGTGCTATCAAATAGTTAGATTCAGCTGCATGTAACAAAAAATGGGCCACTGTCATGGCTAAATACTAAGGTTTATTTTTCTCTGATATAACCTAAGTCTGGGGGTGGTAAATCCAGGGTTGATATGGCATTCCAGAATCATGAGGGACCTGAAGTCCTTCTTTTTACTTTCCTTAAGACATGGCTTTTGGTCTCAAGGTCAGTTTATCATCCATAAGAGGTAGGACCTTTAGTCATCTTAACTGTGATTCCTTCCAGGCTACAAAAAGCACAATCGCTCTTCTCCTATCAGTCTTCTTGACAGATATTTTCAGCTCTTTCCACTCAACTTTTACTTCTATCTTACTGGCCATACTTAATCATACAGCCATACCCTGATGTACAGGAAATTTGACAAACACAGTCTTTTGGCTGGGTACAATGGCTGCTGAATAAAATCCAGGCACAATGGAGGAAGCATTAACTATCAATCTCAGCTCCACATCTCTTTAGGTTAATATAGCAATTGCCTGTTGTCCAGTAAAATCTAGCCTTGACTTTTAAGACAGCCCTTGAGAGTTACTTGGTCATATCTGCCTTTGAAGAAAATGTGTCTCTAAATCTTTTTTTGGAGGGGGGGTACCATAGATCAAACTCAGAGGCATTCTACCAACAAGTTACATCTTCAGTTTTTTATTTTGAGGAACAGTCTTCCTCAGTTGCCCAAGTGAGACTTGAACTTGTATTCCTTCTTTCCCAATATCATAGTGTTGGGTTTTTCGAAGAATGAACCTGACTTAAGTTTTCTGATTAAAAAAAAAAAAATTCTTCATACCCACAGTCTTTTCTTTCTTCAACATCAGTATTTTTATTTCTTTAGAAGTCACAAAAAGTGAGATTCCTAAGTCAAATATATGTGACTTTAAGTTTTAAAAGATAATGCTGGGTAATTTCCTAAAAGGGTATGGCAATCCTCATTCTTGGCAGTGTTTAAAGTGTCCATTTTCCTATACTTAGGAGTTTTGTCTATTTTTCTTTTTTAGATATTTTCTTCTATAATTTAAAAAGAAATCATCAAATAGCAGAAATGTATTTGTTCATGTAACTGCTCTTTCCATTAGTATGGTTTCTTCTTTTACTTAAGAATTTTTTCCCACCTTGAGATTATACAAATACTTTGATTTATTCTACTTTATTCATTCATTCAACAAATATTTATTGAGAATTCATTCTATGCCAGATTCCTCAAATTCTGTTAGATGTATTTTCTACATGGGAGAGGCAGGCAGTACACAAACAAGCAAATCAGTCAGTAAAATATTTCCCCAAGAGAATCAAAATATGATAGCAGAGAGAATGAGGAAGGCCACCTCAGAGTGAGGGATCAGGGGCTAGAGGAATAGCATGGCAGTCAGAACAGGTGCCTAACAAGCTCAAGGCCCTGAGTTCGAATTCCAGCACCAGATAAACCAGGTATGGTGGTGCATGCCTATAATCCCTACTTAGGAGGCTGAGACAGGAGGATTTCCTTTAGTTCACGGCCAGCCTGGCCTACACAGTAAATTCAGTACAATCCTAAACTACAGAGTGAGACCCTGTCTCAAAAAAGAAAAGAAAAACAATAAAAGAAATGAATTCAGAGTGAGTAATCAGCAAAGAATTATCTGAGATATTGATTCAAAAATATATGATTGTGGGGGGAGAAGAAGGTCTATGGAATATGCAGGCACGTAGGAAGGGTCTGGTTACTTATGAACAGCAGTAAATAAGTGATGTCGGAAATGCATCAGGGGAGTAGACGAGAGAAACTGGAGGGGGATCAGAAGCACAGCATGGAAGGCTTTGAAGGCAAGAGTATCGATTTTATTGTACCATGGAGATTCAAAGCACATCTAGAACTTGTTTCCATATGTAACATGAAGCACATATATCTACGTGTGTATATATGTAGGTATATTATTTTCTTCCAAATAAATCCACTATTTTCTTTCAAATTAAGTCAAATTTCAAATAATTACCAGTTTTTGAGGGCAATGAAAGGCCTAGGCCATAGAATCTCAGTTCATTTCAAACACTGTGAACACTCTCTAATGTATTTAACTGAAATTAATCTTAACAATGAATACTTTTAATCTGAATGTTTTAGTCATTCATATTTCAATAGCAAAATATCATGGGTTTATCAATACAGAAATTATTTATCTATCACAGTTCTGACAGCTGAAAAATCTATAAGGTGGTGAGGGCCTGCTTCTTGGTTCATGCATGGCTGTCTTCTCACTGAGTCCTCACATGAAAACAGCAAAAAGAGTTCCCTGGAGTCTCTCTTAAAATATCTCTAATCCAATCATTAGAGTAGAGCCAAAGGCTGCCCTTTTCCTAGTATCATCACCTTGGAGGCTAGGATTTCAACTATGAATATGGAGAAATGCAAACATTCAGTCTGTAGAATCCAGAGATGTAATCACTTAATTTTAAGATCACTGCAGCAGTTTACAAGTCATATATGAGCATCAGTTTTACATTACAGTCACACAAAGTTTTTGATTTAATTAAAATGGCCCTTATTGATCAGACAGCCATTTTTAGTGTACCTGGCTTCAAGAAATGATCTTGATCAATTCCAAAAATCAATTCCCTTCACAAAAGGCCAACATTTGCCACCAATGAAAATATTTAAAGAAATTCAAGAGAGAAGCCTAAAGGAGAACTTTTAACAATGTTTTTCACAATGGAAACACTAAAAGAGCAAGCATATCAGCCCCAAGACAATGTCCATGAAGAGGTGCATGGATGTTTAAGTCTGTTTTTAAATGACTAAAAGTCATTATTATAATAAAATCATATTTTTATGTACCTGTAAGATCATACTATAACTCATAACACACTTTTTAATAAAATGAAGCTTTGCAACAACTCAGTGAGTATTCCTATAAATTTTATGAAGAAATAGTACGTGGTTTCGCTAAGCTACATTCCCATCTCTTTTTAATTTTTAAATTTGAGATAGAGTTACACTAAGTTTTTAAGACTAGGCTCAAACTTGCGATTCTTCTGCTTCTCCCTTCTACAGTGCTAGGATTATAGGCCTGCACTACCACTCTCTAGGGTGCATGAACATTTTAATCAGTTACATATCTGTTCTTAGTTAATACTCTCTGGGGATCTGACTGATTTTTTTAATTTGTAAATCATCATCCTTATATAGTAGGAGCCTAACTTGAATTTTTAAAAACAATATATCTTGTTTTAAAATAATGAAGTTTGAATGATGTGATTTTCTTGAACAATATTTAAGATCCACAGACATTTGCCACGTAAAGCACAGGAATAACCTAGGATTTTTTTTTTTTTTTTGGTAGGATTTGGGATTAAGGCCAGGTCCTTCACACTGAACTATATCCACAGCTCATTTTATTTTTTACTTTGAGACAGGGCTTGAGCTGCCCACACTGGCCTTGAACCTAAAAATCATCTTGTCTCAGCCTCCCAGACTGCTTAGGATTATAGGGGCCCATACCACTACAACTGCCTAACCTAGGAATTCTAATGGTAAATGGTAACTAGTATATTTATCAAAGTGAAACAACAATGTTATTACAACCAAAAAGCCCTGAATAGGGGTCAGAATTGAGTTTTTGTCTGGGCTACGTTTTTCAGTTTATGATATTGGGAATTTATTTTATTTATTTATTTATTTATTTATTTATTTATTTTGAGACAGGGTCTCGCTCTATAGCCCAGGCTGGTCTTGAACTCTCTATGTAGCTCCGGCTAGCCTTAAATTCATGGCAGTGCTCCTATCTTAGCCTACTGAGTGCTGAGATTACATGCATGCACTACCATGCCCAGTTTATGTGGTGCTGGGGAATTGAACCCAGGGCCTTGTACTTGCTAGGCAAGCACTTTAACTGCTGTGACATTCCTCCAGCCCTAATACTGGGAAAATTTTTAAACTCTCTGGTCTTCTGTATCACTTCAGAGCTCTTAAAGTTGATGCAAGTGGATAGGGCTTATTGAAACGAAAGAACCAAACACCCAGATGACCTGTGCTAAATGAAACTGGGTTGCTAACAGGCAGCAATGAATGTGGAGCAGTTAAATACACCCACATGCCTGTGACTGCTTTCCTTTTCACTTTTTCAACCAAGAAAACCTTGGGGAAGCCTCCTAACTCTGCCACGCTCTGCTCCTGTGTTTGGAGAAGAGCAAGCAGGAGGGGGCATATGTAAACAAGGTGGTCAGAAATGCTTTGGCTGGATGAGAATCGGAAGGCCCTATGCAGCTTAGGAAGGCTGTGACACTACAGGAGCACTAAGGCTGACCAATTTGGTATGCAGCAAACAGGAAGTAGAAGGGACCCTAAGCAACAAAATGTTGAATAAACAGCTTGAGAGGAACAAGCACAAATGACAGTTCCAGTAAACACTGCAAGCTTTCAAATGCTTCCAATAGTTACTGCCTTCCCAAACAAGGCTATCCTGACTAGGTGAAAGACTGCAATAAACGGTTTCTTTATGCCCCTGAAATGAGTATACTTCATTTCACATCTCATATTGGAAGACAACTTATAGCTAAATTAAACCAACAAAATAGCAGCCAATGGGTCAGATAAGGCCTGCAGAAAAGACTTCTGTACTTAGCCTCTTTTGTGCTGCTATAACAGAATACCAGAGACTGAGTAATTTATAAAGCACAGAGTAATTTATCACAGTTTTGGAAGCTAGGAAGTCCAAAATTAAGAGGCTAGATCTGGTGCAGGACTTCTTGGTGTGTCACAATATGGTAGAAGAAGGTATCCCCAGGTGATAGAAGTAAATCATGTCATCCTTTTATACAGAACTCACTTCCATGATAACAGCATTAATTCATCCACGAGGGCCCAGTCCTTATGGCCAAATCACCCACCTCTTTACAGGTCCTAACTTTTAACACAACTGCGTCAGATATTATGTTTCTAAAACTTGAAATTTGGAAGACATAGTCAAACCATCTAGCTACCAAAGTAAAAATACAGATTTTTTGATTCCTCAAGGGAAGGAAAAAAACAAAAACCAAAAGGCTCTGGCAACACTAGGCCTGCATTCCCACATACCAACAGTTGACTACTGCCTTCTGTCAACATGGGCTCACATTTTCATCCCCACCTCCCATTCCACTTCACTCATAACATTACCAGCCTAGACTTGAAAGCACTCAAGTTTCTGAGCCTAGACATAACCTCTCTGCCTAATAACTGTTCCAGGCCAGAGCGTGGGCTGCTCTGGGTGATTTCTTCAAGGTCCTAACCTGCATCCTTGGAAATTCTTTGGTAGGATTCTACATTCATGACTGTAGCTAGTGAAAATAACCCTTCATTCTACTCATACAAAGCTGTAAGCATATTTCTGTCAGAGCCAGTCTTCAAGTTTATGTTTCCCCATATATACTCTGATAATGGAAGTGGCACCTAATAATTCTCATGTAGCAGCTTCTAAAATGTAAGGGAAAAACCAACAACAATGCATCTGAAAGAATCACTTCCCTTCAATTTCTGTGAAAGCAACTTGTGGGAAAAGCTTGAGGTGGAGCATGAATAGCGGTGTGTATGATGGGCACTAAACTGATGGTGATGTGTCCCTTAGTAAATCTTCTCTGCACATCTGATCTCTGAACCCATCTGGATGCCAGCCTGCATATTATTCTATTCCTGAACATTAGCACACAAGGTGTAATTTATTCTAGATTCACTCTCAACAAGGCAGCCACATTTTCTTGCCTAAATTCTTACAGCAGCATCAGCTTGCTTTTAAAATGCTTGCAGCAATCTACTAATTCCCTCAGTGTTTGATTCTTCTGTACCTCTTGGCTCGACTTCTCATTGCATCTTTTGGGGCTCTCTTCAACCCCTTGGGGTGTGTTCATTCTGTGGAAGAAGCCATGCTTCTCCCCACTTTTTCATCATCCTGGGGGGCTTCCTTCTTTCTCACTCCTTTCCCTCTGTCCTACCACACCTAGGCCTTAGCTTTGAAATGCCACTTAGCCAAAGTAGCTTTCCCTGACTTCCACCTCCTTCCCATTCTCCCAGTCATCCTCATTTCTGTCTTCTGTGTTCTTCTATTATTAATACAATCTGTCTGTTTTTATTAATTTGTAAAGTATGAGAACATGGACCTATTTTGCACCACGTTGAATATTTCCAGTTAACGGTCGGCTTAAATAAAGCAGGTAAGCAATACTGTTTAAAACGAATAAAAACTCATATTCCACCCCTCCCCTGCAACTCCACCATCAGCTTAATTATGTGATTTCCTGTACAGCATAAACTTTTTTTTTTTTTGAGATGGGTTCTCTCTCTGCAGCCCTGGCTGGTCCTGAGCTCACTATGTAGCCTGGCCAGACTTGGACTCAAGGCAATCCTCCTGCCTCAGCCTCCCAGCCGTGGGTCACCGAGTGGGGTTTATGTGGTGCTGGGGAATCGAACTCGAGTACATAACGCCGGACTTAGAGCTGAAACCGCTGAGCCATTCCTCCAACACCAGCATAATACTTTCTTATGAAATATATTTTATTATTCTCTTATAAGCAAACCCAGGATGGTTTATCCTAAGATGAGCCGGCTGAGAGGAAACGTATTAATTTTCCAGGTTCCCAAATTGGGAATTGAGGAGCTTGCTAAAATGCAAATTATCAGGCCCTACTCCAAACTGAGTAATCAGAAAGCTCTGGGGAAGTGACCCAGCAGCATCTGAACAAGCCTTCTGGGCGTCTGTGATGTATGGTAAAGTCTGAAAATCACTGCACAGGCTTTCCAGGTTGTAACTTAAAAATTTTTTTTCTTTTCTTTTCGCCATGAATCCCAGATCCTATCCTAATTGTAGAATCGTACTACTCCAGAGGGAAATCTCGATCATCACCCAAAAACCTAGATGAAGGCCTACTTGTGTAAGTTATATAGAGCACATTCCTGCGAGGCTGGCCTTTCCGCGGGCACGGTCTGCCGGCCGGGGAGCCGCCAGCCTGTCTTGGAACAAAGCAAAAGCGCAGCTGAAGACGACCTGGGAACAAAGGAGGAGAGAAGCGCGGCAAGCCTTTGTCCGTCCTTCCCGACTGCTCACCCTCGTTCTGACATGGCTCTGGTCCACTCAGAGAAGCAGTCAGTCAGGTTACGGGAGAGGCCGCGCGTCGCTGGCAACGTCTGCAATTAGGCCTTTCCCCCGGGCTCGGCAGAAGCTCCCGGTGGATGCGGGGCGCGATCCTCCCGGTCCTCCTTCAACCTAACACGAGGTACTACGCCGGGACAACCAAAGAGCCCCTGCAGATTCAGAAGCCGAGCGAGAAGCTCGGCTGGACCCCTCCGCTGCCTCCCCACTGCGAAACCCGAAGCGGAGCACGCCCACGTCCGGACGGGAGCCGCGGCGGGCGCCGTGGCCTCTCTGCGCATGCCCGCTCCCCCCGCCCGCCCGGAGCCGGAAGGGGGCGCGCTCGCGCCTGGGCCTGCCGGCCGGGCGTCGGCACCGGCGGCCATCTTGGCTTCCCGGGGAAAGGCGGCGCGAGGGGAGAAGTTGTAGGGTGGGGGCGGGAGTGAGGGGAGGAGGCCCGGCGGGGCAGGGCGGGGACTGCCTGCCTGCCCGGGTTGCGGAAGTGGTAGCCGCTGACCCAGCCTGCTGCCGTCGCCTACTGCTTCGGCTTTCCCGCTCCCCCCGGACAGAGGGCGGCCCGCCCGTGGATGGTCAGATAGCTCGCCTCGCCTGCCGCCAATCCCCGGCCCCCAGCAGCACGGAGCAGACGGCGGCAGCAGCAGGCGAGGAGGAAGATGGCGGGACGGCTGCCGGCCTGTGTGGTGGACTGTGGCACGGGGTAAGGGGGCTGGCGCGGGGAAACTGAGGCGAGGGGAGCAAAATGGCGAGGGAGGAGGCCGGAGGTGGACGGTGCGGCGGCCGGCGGGCCAGGGGTGGGGCCGGCGCCTCCCGGGTCCCCGCTTCATCCTGCTGGCGCTGGGCGGGGGCGCCGGCTCGGCGACCCTGCGGCCCGGGCGCGGCGGGAAGGTCGCCCACCCGGGCCTGCGCCGCCGCGCCCTTCCCTGCCGTGGGGCTCGGGGACCTGGGGACCTGGGGACCGAGCGCTGGCCCGGCCTGGCCGCGAAGGGACAAGAGAGAAGCGCGCCCGGTAGGTGTTGCAAGACTGCTGTGACAACGCCGTCGGGTGCGGGTGGGGAAAGGGAAGAGCCGGATTCCGAAAAATGGGGACCCAGAGCGGGGCTGCCACTGGGCGACGCACCTCGTCTTTTTTGACTCCTCTTCGGGTCATTTCTGTCGCCCACTGCATTTTTTTTTTTAAACCGGTGAATCCAGTCACATTTCAATTCCAGAGAGAAAGATGTCATGTGTACTTCTCTTCAAAAAAGTCCCCTAGTGAGCAAGCGCGCTGCAACTTCCTTAGTTTTGTCAAAGCCGCTTCCTGCTTTCAGTCTTTCATAGCCTTATAAGGTAGTTTTTTCGTTCCCACCGTGAACGCATCTTATGAGAACTTGCAAAATTAGCAGGTTGCATAGAGGCTGACTTACCGGCCCGTAGGTATCAATTTATTTCAACTTAAAAAAATATCCTTTGGGGTTCCACGGGGGAGGATGGGGAGCACCTGGAAAATAAGCTAAGTTGTGTATGTTCATCCTGTGAACAGTATCTTGAAGGCGGAGGCATGGTAGAAGTAAAAAGAAACCAGCTTAATTTTTAAGTAGTTGCTTTTGATAAGTATGTAGTGTAGTGTACGAAGATAAAAAATAGCTTTAAAGTGATCGTTTTCTATTAATAGACACTTTGGAGAATTACAACAGTGTGTTTTCCTAGTAGAGACTTATTTTAAAATATTGAATGACAGCTTCATGTCGAAACATTGAAAGTCAGTTTTTTCCTTTTTTTTTTTTTTTTTTTTTTTTTGGCCAGCTTAATTACCTCTCACTTCCCAGAGCACAGGTTTTTTTGAGTATGGGTGTGATTGCTAGCTACCCCATTTTTGCTATTCACTGTACTGTAGTTATTTAAAAGATGACTTTCCCCTCATTATGTAAAATTTATTTTTATTTTCATTCTCATAACTTTGTAGTGTGAAAGTTTCTGCAGTCCTTCTCAGGCAGAGAAAAAACAACTTCCATTCCCTTGGAAAATACCATCTTAGTTTAGACATGGAACTTCTGTGTATTTTCTTGTGAACATTTTTATGAAAGTTCATTTTTAAAAATCTAGTCTCATTTTTCTAAGCCATATTTTTTCCTCCTTTGTTGGTCTTATTGGTGAGCACTTTCATGTTTAGGGTCGTCAGTTTTAAAATTAAACTTGGCCTGAGTGATCAGAACTTTTAAAGTGTGTTGTATTAAAGTGACAAGAACTGCATAATTGATACTCACTGCTTTGGAAATTACTGGATTGTCTTTAATAAAAAGAGTGTATATATAACTCATTAAGTAGCATACTACTTTATCTCCATTCCCCCTTCGTGTGTATTAGTTAATCTTATGTGAGCCTGGACTGTCCTTCAGTGACTTTTCTGCAAGGACAACCTTGAGTTTAAAACACATGAAGAGTGACCAGGAGTGAGGAGAGAGGTTCAACCCATACCTAGGAATCTCTGTTTAAATATTTCAGTTACTACATTACTGATATTCTCTCACCTCAGATGGAGAGGTTTGTTCATTTTCAGGTGAATGGAACTGATAAGGCACAGCCTGTCCCCGCTGTTTTGTGTGCATGCACATTGTGTGTGTGTGTGTGTGTGTGTGTGTGTGTGTGCATGCTTTTCCCATGTGTCAAAAATCAGAAATTCCCCTTTGGGGTTTAATTTACTTTGGTTGTCAGCAGACTTTTTGGCTATTATATGCAACTCTTGGAAATTTATACCTTCACCCTTAATAGTTCATAGAGGATATTGAAATTAGGTCCGAGGTAAATAAGCTTGTCCAAGAAGGAACTTCACAGGGAGCTCTACATTCCAAAATAACTGTGGTTCCCAGGTGCAAATATGCACTATAATTTATGCATTACTTTGTGCTTTCGAGAATGCATTCATCCCTTACAGAGTTAATTACAATTACCAAATTAGTGTTAAGTGAGAAATTATAATCTGAATCAAGTTGCTTATTTCATTTCTTTATATAGGTTAGTAAAAATATGCCCAAAAAGTGGCCATTAGACTTAGTGGTCTTAGGTAGTAAGGGAAAATATGAAACTTAATTTTAGATTTTAAATTACAGATCATCCAATAAAATTCAACAAAGAAGAATCACCTAGACCTATATTGTGAAAGAAAATACTTTGAAAATAATTTCAAAATAAATCCTCCCTTTATATTGATGCTAGGTGTCTGTCCTTTTTTGTTTTTTATTAGAAAAGCTTTGTAGAATAAAATTTGGGCACATAGATTTCCATTGTTAAATCAGGTTACTGACAAACCGATACTTCAACACAGTGGAAGGGTATGCAACTGATTAGCTTGCTGGAGATCCTGAGTTTAATCCTCAGCACCAAACTAAAACTAATTCAGAGAGATGAGAATAACAATTTAGAACATTAAGAAAAAAACTCCTGTAACACTTGGAAAGGTAAGATTATCCTAAGAGAACTTTGTTTTGCATATTTTCACCAAAGTTTCTTCAACATTTGTCCCAAATAAGGGAACCCTTATGTATCTTTTATCCTGAAAAAACATTGCACTGGCAAATTATTTTTATTGATTTTAATGGCAGAGATTAATGTAGCGTTGTGTTAGAAATCTTGCATATAGTCAATCAAACTGAATTAAAGATTTTCCTAATTAAACTTTATAGTAGTCTTAATATATAAGCATGACCATTTTGGTGGAGTCTATAAATGAGAAGTTTATTTAATTCATCCTGTGGCCACATTCCAGTAGTTAGATGATAAGGATGATCTTTCTTGAGAGCTGTGGCAAGTAGTGAGGTAAATGAAAAAAGATATACATAGGAAGTTTATGTTTCTTACATGCATTCTGTGTATAATATTTAATAATAATGCTATTTCTCTAGCTATCTCCAAAGACAGAACATTGATAACATCTTGTTATTGAAAAAGCATCCATTAAACTCTTATGCCTTGATGGCTTATGTTTTGCACTGATACAAGTGTAATGGATGTACTCTAGTTAAGAACTTTCTTAGTTCTTTCTTAGCTTTAGCTAAAATCTTTGATCTTTTGCTAAATGAGTCTTTTCTGACTGCCATTTTGTGTTGAATACCTATATTGACATTGTATTGTGTACATATTTCATACAATGAACTTCCTAACCTAATTGTTAAATACTGTTCAGAATTTTTGTATGTGTGTGACAATGGGGATAGAGTGCCCAAGGCCTTCATACTAAGCCATGTCTTAAGTAGGTTTTAAATTTTTGATTGCAGTACAGAATCTTCCATCTCCCTTGAGCTAAATTACACAGGCTCCACTTAAATTTATGACCCTCCTGCCTCAGCTGCTCAGAGTGCTAGGATTAAAGGCCTGTACCCCTAGGCCATCCCAGAAATTTTATTTTTCAGTACAGAAAAGAAAAGGCCACTAAGAACTGGTGGCTAGGCTTTTACTTGCCTTATTTATCCTGTTAAAATTATTTGTGCTTCATTTTACAAGTGAAAAAATAGAGAATTTAAATTATACTATTATTGTCGTCTAGATGATTGGAGCTTCTATTTGGACCCAAGTTCTATATTTAGGTCCTGTGTTATTTCTGTTACTCTACAGGGATTCCTGAACCCTTTTCCAGAACTATTTAAAATTTTTTTTTCACCTTTTTTTCTTCTTTTCTTTCTTTCATTCTGTTTGTTTTCTTTCTTCCTTGTAGTTCTTACTAAATCCTAATTAATGTTTAAAGTGATCCTATACAAATAATACTAGCCTAATGAATTTGATTGAAATAGAGAAATCTGTTTTTATATTTTTTCCTGGATTTGTGAATTTCTAGACTATTTTCTTGTCACTTATATTTAATCTCTAGAAAAGGTTTGTTCTCAAGGTTTTATTTCTCAAGAAACAATCATAGGTAGTACTTAAGAAGAATTACATGTTTGGTTCTGTGCTAAATGTATTATCTCATTAACTTTTCACATTATTCTGAGAAAAATTTATAGAAAAGAAAATTGAGGCTTAGAGAGATTAAACTACTTGCCTAAGATTTATAACATTACCTAAGTGTGGTATCCTCTTAGAAGATAAGTCATTGCCAATTTTGAATCATTTAGATATTTTTGACTTTGAAGAGGCTAGTTGATTTTGTTAATATGTTATACACTGTTCCTTTGTTAACAGTATAAATCATTGTTAGTAACCCGAGGATGACTTGCAAAGGTTAGAAAGCAAGTACTGTCAAATTACGCTCACTGTACACTTAAGGAAAGGCACTCTAAATTGTAATGAAAACATCTAATACATCTGCTCTCAAAAATCCCAGACAAATATAAGGAGTCAGTCATTGAAAATTGGAGGATGGTACATTACAATCAAATGTTAGGATATGTATTATATTTTTCAAGTGGTAAAAGCACAGGTTTAGTGGATGTCTGATTTGAGCCATCCTTTTAAAAAGCATTAGGTGTAGCTGACAGGAAAGAGTAGCTGCTTATTTATCTTTCTTAGCAAATGTTGCATTGCTTCCCTTCAGTATTGAACTGACCTTGTAGTAATGTGAATTTAGATTATGTAGTTTGTAAAAGAGGTAACATGTACCAGGTATTGTCAGCAAAGCTTTGACTGAAAGAGGATTTTACTTGTTAGGAAATAAAAATCTTCAAGTAAAGGAATTAATGTTGAAAATAGAGCTTTTTAGAGTATTTACACATGGGTTACAGTAGGATCATAAGAGAGATTTAATTCTCAGAACTTAGTTTATAGTAGAAAATCAGATCTTGAAGGAATGAATGAGTAACAGAAATTAGAAATGTTAAAAAACAAAACTGCGCAACAAACATCCCATACCCAGTGACTCAGTATCTGAAGGATTGGGCCTAAGATTGTCTGTCTATTTAAATGAACCTCATAAGTGACTGTAAAATGACCAGTCATCATCAGATTTGTAGAAATTTTGGAATGGGAATGAGGTAAAAGTGGTACATTTGGAAAAGATTATTTTCTTTTCATATCTTTCCTTTGGCAATACAGGATTTTCTATTGTTGATGGTTAGCAAGAGCTTTTTATTCAGATTTTTTTTTGAGTTAAATCTCCACCACTTTCTCAACTTTTATGGTTTTGTATACGTCAGATTCAGCAATTGTAATTTCTTTATCTGTAATTTAGAAATCATGACATCTGTTTTATGGGTTTTTTTCTCAATGTATGAAAATTGTTCAGCATAGTGCCTGGCACGTACTTAGAATACAATAAGTTACAGTAATAATCATCAGTTAAATTTCTGTTTTGGAAATTGTTAAATTGTTAATGTCTTAGGCTTATTTAGTCTTCTGAGGGTCTTGCTTTCCTACTGTAGTTCTTTGTACAGTGAAAGGTTTTTTTGCCATGTTTTTGTCGATATTATAGATTGGAAAGGAGCATGTATAGCCAGAACTTGGAAGATGAAGATTTCAAGATTGTGATTTTGATTGGCTGGTATAAGAAGAGAATTAGTTTTAACAAAATGACTAAAATTAGAATTTTTGTTGAATTTGTGATGATGTTTTGTAATTGGAAATGTACTTGAGGTTAAAAATTACTTCTAGGATGAAAGTGGAGATTGTGTATTTTGTATTAGCTTCTGAGTTGAAGCTAATAACGTGAAAATTTAAAGAGAAAAGAACAGAAAGAATGAATTTCAATGTTCCTGTTTTTATATAACTAGTGTATCCTATCCAGTGTTAAGCATCACAATGAAAATGTTCCGGCTCTTTTTCCACCACTTTGGGGTCAAGCCCCTGTGATATATTCCTTTCAGCCAGGCCTCATCTCTAAACAGCCCATGGTTCCATGGCTGTTCCACAGTATCCACATACCAGGAGGCTTTTCTGGGGCCCTTCCATGACATGTTATCTACAAATTAAAACCCTGCCAGTATGATCCAAATGTTTACACCACCCTAAAATTCTTACATTGGAAACTAACCCCGCATGCAGTAGTACTGAAGAACTTTGGAGATGGATCATTTGTGGTTTGTGGTAAGTCATCCTTATGCCGTTAACCTCCTATTTCATCGTGCCTTTTCCCTAAGGGGCCAGTCTTTAATGTGATGGAGAGAAGGCTTAAGTTTTTACACCTAAAAGTAAATTTCTCAAATCCAGTATGTTCCACCCATGTTACTTCCCCAACTTGTAGATTAGCTAAATACTTGGCCTCCGGGCAGAAAGAAGTGTGGAATGAATCAAATGTACCTTCAAGCAGTATGTTTCATACAGCAAATTTGTACAAATGAGGCATTTGAATGCTGTCTGTAATTTTGTTGGAATTCATAACCCCCCTCCTTTTAAATGACAGTACTTACCTGTAATAGAGACATAAAGAAGATAGAACAAAACAGTAACACAGAAGTGTGTTGTAGCTTACATAGGTCGTGTAGATATTTATGAACTATTAAAACAATGAAGGGTAAGGAGATGCTATTGTATTAATGTTTTAATTTTATTCCTTAAGTTAGTGATTAACATTTGTATACTGGTTGTTGTATAACTTTATGTTGTAAAACATGAAAGATGTAATGACTAATAACAAGAATAACAAGACAGTGTATTTTTTAAAGGGCCATTTTGTGAAGTTTCAGTAATTTTGCTTCAAAAATCTTTTTTTCAAAATCCTTTTCGAACTGTTGATTTAAATTGAAGTCATTATTAACTACTACTTTTAACGAGGGAAAGAATATTCTTGGGTTTGTGTAATGTGTGTGTGTATTTCACCCTGCTTTCTTCTCCTCAATCCTAACACATACTTGAAAAGAATATTCGTTTTGATGCTGAATGTTCCATCTTTAAATGTTTGCTCCTTCCTTTAGCTTAAGATTTCTTGCATTTTGTAAAAATAAGGTACTCTTAGAGTCTCCTTGTCTCTTCTTCAGTATTTAGTATATAGGGAGGATAAAAGTCCTGAAAGAGGCTTTGTTTCAAGCTGTCACAATGTAAATTTTGCTTGAAATATTGGTCTGCAATAGGATACAATATTTGCTACCTCATTTTTAGAAATTATTTTAACTAGATATAATGTGTTTTTCTTTTGCTCTTAATACTTTGAAAATTTGTCTACTTTGAGGGTAAAAAGAATTAACACTACGTGTTTATGAAACTTTTTTAGTGAATTAAGGGAAATACCTAATGATAGAGAATTACAGAGCTGAATATTTAGAAATAATTTAATCCACATTTAATTTACAAGTGATTCACAGGTGGAAATGTCTTTCAAGAGTATTCCTAGTAATTAATTGGTAATATTTCTGAATTCTCTCAAATTTTTAATGATTATGGTTGTTGAAATCTCTTCTTACTACATTGAATAACCTAATGCATATTATTTACGATTAAAATACTATTGGTTAATGTGTAATGTGTAATGCACCACATACATCAGAGTTCTTTAGTGTTTTATTAGACACACTGTATAGCATCATTGAGACTAATTTTGTGTTTTGAAAAATGACATTTTAAACTGTTTTTAACTCAATTTTCTTGAGACAGTGGGTCTCACTCTGTAGTTGATGTTGGTCTTGAACTCACTATGGAGCCCACGATGGCTTGGACTCATCTCACTCCTGCTTCAGCCTTCTAAGTGCTGGAATGTGATCTCTCCCTCTCTCTCTCTCTCTCTCTCTCTCTCTCTCTCTCTCTCTCTATATATATATATATATATATATATATATATGTATGTATGTATGTATGTATTTTTTCTGAGACAAGGTTTTACTCTGTAGTCCATAAACTCGATTTGAAGGAAAAAGTAGGCTGTTCAGATGGCAGGACAATTTACTTCATAAAATGAGTGCTTTATTGTTAAGGGAAAAAATGACTACTTTTTAACATTTCAGAGGTTGAAGTCTTTGTGTTTCAATAATTTTTTGATTATTTGAGGACAGCAAAGTAGAGACTATTAATGGTTCATTTTAAAGATGAGGAAACGGAATTATTAATTAGTAGATGTAGAGCCCTGAACCTCTCTCTTATACTGCCGTTGGTTGAGATACACCCTTTTCATCAAAAGTGATTAAATCACTAACTCAGTTTAAGAGTGTTCATCTTAAACATCTGTGCTTTAAAAAAATTCTCATTCTTGCCACTTTCTGAAGAAGTTGTAGAAGTCAATCGTCTGTGCAGTATGATGCAGATTCAGTGAATGTTTCTCCGGCTGGCCATCCAACAATAAGGCACTCTCCTAAAGACATTGTAGTAGTGTGGTCTCATCCACGTTCTCTACTGGATCTGGCACTGGGCATTTTCTGGGTTTTCCCCAAAGTCAAAATGGCTGTGAAAAGTAAGTGTTTTGAATTGATTCAGGATACAAAGGCAGCCACAACAGTGCAAAACTAAAAACACTTATGAAAGAGGTCTTCTAGAAGAACTGCTTCAGAAAGTGACAAAAACGGTGGAGTGTGTTGACAGGGGCAGCGTCTTGAGGGAGATCAGTGGCACTCTTTCTCTTAAACCATCAACCATTTGTTGAGATTTATTGAAACAACAGTGTCTTTTACTATAAAATATTTTTATTAATTTTTTGAGACAGGATCTTGGCTCTGAAGCCCTAGCTGGTCTTGCACTCATTTTGTAGCCCAGGCTGGCCTTGGACTCAGAACAATCCACCTGCCTCAGCCTCCCAAGTGCTGGGATTATAGGTTTGTGCCAACACGCTCATCCTTAAGTGTTGCTGGGAAATTGAACTCAGGGTCTTGTGCTTACAGGGCAAGCACTTTAACTGCTGTGCCATTCCTCCAGCCCAGTTTTATTATTATTATTATTATTATTATTATTATTATTATTTAAGGATGCAGTATACTTTTTAATCGTATCTCACATAATTTCAGAATGAAGGTATGTTTTTCCTGAATCTGCAGTTTGAAAATGAGTAATCAAGTGATGTAGTAAGTCATTTCTGTTAATGACCATTGAAAGTACAAAAGTGAAAATAAAAAACTAGAATTTAAGAAAATACATCCCTTTGAAAAAGTGTTTTTTAACTAAAGTCATGACTCAGTGTTTGGCTTTGAGATAATGATTGCGTGGATAAAAAGAAATGTGAGTTATTAATAGAATATTTTCTAAAATAGATTAAAAGATTATTTGTAGATTTTCTGATCTAGTTGGGTGTATTTTGTCCAAAAAGTACACAGCATTTTAATAAGTCTTGTATCCTGTTTAAGAGTCATTTAAAACTTTTATTTATCATTTAAAAATATAGAGGTAAAAACAAAAGAAAGGGATTGGGGAGCCATTTCTTTCCTTCCTTTTCTGGTTAATTTATTACTTGTAAAAGATTGAGAATGGTGTTGCTTTAAAAATTCCTTTTAAAGGAGCATAAGCTAAAGGAACTGTATAGATTTTGGGAATTCATCTTTTAAAGGATAAATTCATTACTTAGTTATTAGTATTTTTACTATGGGGATAAAAGTATCCCTTAATTACTCTCTGTAATGTGTGAGTGGTGTGCCTATCTCCTTGATTTCTTCTTAGGTAAAGTTATTTAATAAAAATCAGGGTTTGAGTTTTATAAAGAAGTGAAACAAATTTTAAAATCGATAGGAAGACTGTGAAAAAAATTAAAGAAATGGAACTGTGGCTGTGTAAAAATTTTAGATGCAAATAACACCAAAAGAATTAATCCTAGCTATTGTAAACAAAGTAGTAAAAGAATATTTTAGTGTGGATCATGAAATTGACAGGAAGACTTGAAGAACCAGGTTTAGAAAAGCAGCAGGGGACAAAGGAGGTTAGATAGCATGAGTTTGTTTTAACAGAGTTGTGCTGCAGTCTGCTTCAGCCAGCCATTAACAGTAGGAATTCTAAACTGTCTCTTCGCAGTTTGGTTAATAAAAGCTTAAGGTTCTGAATGGGGTTATCTGTGCTTGTAGTCTCCACACCATGAGACTGAGGCAGGTGAATTGCCTAGCCTGGCCAGTTTAGGGATTGACAAGACCCTGTCTCAGAGGGTTGGGGCTGGGAGTGTAGCTAAGTTGAAGGCCCTGGGTTCAATGCTCAGTACCACAAAAATAAATACTTAAGTACTTAAATGTATACATACTTGAGTCAAATTTACAAAGGAGAAAAAGCCCTTAAAATTTTGATGGAAACTCCAAATGGCTGAATATAAATCATGTTTGTATAGGAGCTGGTGTTTAATATCAGTATCACTGATGATGTTTAATATCAGTTTTCTCTTATGTGGGACTGTATAGTTTTGCCTCCTACCAAGACTTAGTCAGTGATTGGTCCCTCAAAATGAGTATGGGAATTAGATTCTGGCAGAAAAAATTGTAGCATTTACTGCATGGGAAGAGATAGGTATGGTGAAGTAATCATACTGCCTTTTTTTTTTTTTTCTTTGTGTTGTCAGAAATTTCTTATTTCTGTTTGAGAATCACTGCTGGTCCATTCCTAATTACCAGTTGGAATTAACACATTTTGTTTTCCGGAAAATTAAGAACTGTTGTATGTTTTATTGTTGAATATTAAACACCTTAAGGAGTATTTTTTTTAAAGACTAATTGATGATAGGGGGAGTAGTGGGATTTTTTTTTCAGAACAGAGGTAAGAGAAATAATTTTGAAAAGTTGGACCTACTTGATAATGCAATAAAATCACAGACTATTTTAAAGTTTTTTTTTTTTTCCTTACTTCATTGACTATTCTGGTCCTGGGGGTTAAGTTACACCACTAGCCCTTTTAAAAATGTTTCATTGTGAGACATCCCCACTACCCCCGCCCCCCTTTGCTACATTGCCCAACCTAAGCTTGAGTTTGAGAAACTCCAGCTTCAAGCCTCCCAGGTGTGCACTGTCACACCTAGCTGAAATTATGCTTTGAAGAATTTGACCTTGCTGCACTCAGTCATTCCCCCCACCCTCCAGAAGATATTAGGTTAGCTATCTTAGGTATCGGTAGACAGGTGTATAAAACTAGGAAGGGAAGAGGTAGTTTGCTCCTTCAGTTTGCTTTTATAGATGGACAGATTGGTCTTTAGTAAATATACAGCAAGCATCAAGTCTCAGTGAATACTTCTGGTAGTTCTGAATAATATAAGATAAACAGAAAACAGTGCCTGCCTTTAGGAAGCTCATGTATGCAAATGGTACAAGACAATATGATAAAAATGCTTTAAAAGGTATAAATGAAACCTTGAATCACAGGTGCAAGGAAATCAACATGCATACTGTATGCCAGATATTGTTCTGTTTGCTTTACATACCTAAATTAGATACCTAACCCTACAAGGTAGGGACTTAATACCTTTTTACAGATGAGGATACCATGATGGAGTGAATTGCTTGCTGAAGACCAAAGAGCTAGCATGGTAAATTGTAGAAGTTTGTTTTATTTTGAAAATAGCCACGCATACTAAAAAAGATAGTACAAAAGAGCATTACTTATGGAAGCTGATTAATGCTTAAATTTGAACTTTTTTTTGAGACAGGTTCTTATTTTCCCCGGTGCTAGGATTCCAGGCCTGCACCACCATGCCTGGCTTTTAAATTTGAATATTTGTTGGCTATTTCTTGAAGCTCTTATTTCTTTAAGCGAAAGTTTCTCAATGTGTAATCAGAAACAGAACATCTAGTTTGCAGGGTGTTGAAGAGTAGAGCTAACATAAAGTTCATAATAAAATCATTGATGTCCCAGAGTAATTAATGTACCAATTAATATGAGCTATAGTTACAATTATTATATAGGGATAACTGATTAGGTTGATTATTTCATTTCCAGACCTGTGCTGAACAGTGCTCACCTTTATGCTGAACATGGATATATGCAGAAAACTCAAGTCGTAATTATTGTACTTGAGGTCTACAGCTTAGTTGCAGAAATAGTATGTAAAATACAGAGAGATTTTGTGGAGATGACGGGAATTTGGGACAGTCAGAGATGAGCAAAAGGGAAGAAAAGAAACATTAAGATGCAAGTACGTCTGTGTACCAGTTTCCTAAGATAATAAATACAATTTTTATGTATCAAAACTAATAAAAGCAATAGTAATGGAAAAATTTTAAAAAATAACAGTCGCGACTAATATATGTGAAATGAATAGGAATGACTTGTAGGTATTCAACTTGGAAATGAATATGGCTGTAATATTTGGAGGATAAAATATAAAGTAGCTGAATTTGATTATATCCTTGGAAAATCATCAAAAGTAAATAGAGGAAGATTTCATCAGTAAAATAAGATAAATTGCAAGCTTCATGATGGCAGGAGTTGTGTTTGTCATTCTCTCTTCATATGATAACTTCGTGCATATTATTTTATGATGCCCAGTTACTATTTTGTTGATGAAGGAAAGTCAGGAAGGAGTTTTATTATTTTGAGGTTGAGAATCAGTATTTTGAGATCGAGGTATTTATTGGGAGGTGTGGGACAACGGGGAGTTTTATTTGTTAATTATGCTTATTTTTGCCTTATTTCATAAGGATTTTAGTTTATTTGTTGGGAGGGGGCCACAGTATCTCACTCTGCAGTTCAAGCTAGTCCTGAACTTGCTCTATGAAGCCCTAGCTGGCCTCAAACTCAGGCAGTCCTCCTGCCTCAGCCTCTCGAGTGCTGGGATTATAGGCATGAGCCACCACGCTCAGCCTTTTATGTGGTGCTGAAAAATAGAACTCAGGGCCTTGGGCTTGCTAGGCAAGCACTTTAACCTCTGAACTGTTACTGCAACCCTCAGAAGGATTTTAAGTGGGATAAAATGGTTTGAAATTGACCTGATGGACATTAGTACATTGTATAGATTAATAAGAGTCTTAAAAGTTAAATTTATACACTGTTAGTCTGGAGCTAGTATTTTACTATAATCCATTTTGAAGTTTTTTGAGATACAATTCATATACTATATACATTACTCTCAAAAATGTTTAATTGAGTAGTTATTAGGGTATTCACATGGTTATGCAACTATTTTCACAATTTTAGACTATTTTCTTCACCCCAGGAGATACCCATACCCATTAGCAGTCACTTCCCATTCCCTCTGCTTTCAACCATTGGCAAACACTAATTTACTTTCTGTCTGTAGGACTTTGCCTATTTTCTGTCCATTTCATTTAAGTGGAATCATATAGTTTGTTGTGGTGATTGGATTTTTCATGGGTAACTTCTGTAGTCTGTTGCTTTAGTGGTGATAGTTGGATCATTGCAGCAGCAAAAGGGCTGGGAAAACTTTAAGGACCCTTTAAAAGGATAATTATAGGAATGGACACAGGAATACAAGAAGATCTATGCATAAAGGAAAATGATTTAGAGAATGAAATGTTTGCTGACTTCATAGTGCCATCTACTGTTACTCATTGAATTCTTACAACAGCCTTCTGAATTTAGTGTCATTACTTAATGCTTTGTGTGTCTGTGATCATAGACTTGTGGACTTGTGTATATGATTACAAGCTAGTAAATTGTGGAACAAGCATTTCACTCTTGACTTTTTAAGTCTAACTTCCATTTTTTTCTCCCTCCTCACATTTTAAAAGTTCAGGCCTGAAAGGACTGAGAAAATGTTCCTTCAGTTGATGCAAAGAGATTTCAGTTCTTGGACTAAACAGTCTGACAGCCTTTTTTGTGTCAGGCTAAACATTTCCTTGCATTATAATGAGAATTTTAGAGGGAATTGAGACAGCCTATTAAATAGTTGTTGTTTATCCTTATAGCTAATACTGCCTTATTCTACTTATGAATTTCCCTGTGAATAAGTTATGCAAATATTACTTTTAGGTTCCTAAAACCAGTAAACTTTGAGTTCTAGCATATTATGAAGAAAACTATGGCAAAGCCCAAAGTAGACATATTCTGGGGGCAAACATTGGGATTAATTTGTAGACCTCTGCTTTTATTTAAAATTAGGTAATATGTAAAATTATGTATATTGGAATGGGATTCTTTCAATTTTAATTTGATGGTTTTCAGTACAATACCGAGACATTTTAGAAAATGGGCTGCACTAAATCGGTAAGACAATCCATTATAATGTTTCTAGGAGCTTATATTTATTTTGTTAAATGATTTAGCATTGTTAATAGATTGACAGGTAAAATTTCTGTGCCATTTCTGTCTGCTTTGGACTGTAGGACCAGATACTTGTATCCAGTGTTACAGCGTGTTTGTTCTTTGGCATGGTTTTTATCATAGCTTTTTATTGCAGTTCAATTTTAAAATAAGAGCATGTGTTTAAAGTTTTTATTTCCATTTAGTGGTTTAGTATTTATAACTGATTGGTATCTTCAAATCGCTTGTTTACTTTGAGATGTTTTCAAGGCAAAAAGAAATATCCCTTGAAGTAGGTAAAAGTACTCTTTGTTTTGAGACAGGATCTCACCATTCCACCTAGAATTAAAAATACTATCCAAAGTAAGGGATGTTCTTGTGTTTTTATACTGCAGGCATAATGGCTTTACCACTTAGAAACTGTTTTTTTTCAATATATATCATTTAGAAATGTATAATGACTGTAATAGATGCCTATTTTGTCAGAACTATTGTCTGGTAATATATTATCATTTATTTCATCTGATTTCTTTTAAGAGCAAGAAAGAATAATAATCTTCAAATGTGCTAACCACTGTATAGAACCACTAACTACAATGACAGATTGTTGCTTGTATAAAAGTCATTTATCTTTTGCTGTTCACTTCTACCTGTTCACTAAGCTTTAATTGTGAAAATGATTTTTGAATTCTCTCTATAATCCCATCTCTTAAGAAGTTTCCAAGTCTGTCCCCCTCCCCAAGTCAAAATGGTCCAGGAAGATTTTCTGTATATTTAATGGCACTTCTCATTTCTCAGTATAGAAAAGTGTAAAAAAAAAAAAGTGATTTATAATTTGACTGCCCAGATACCCCCAATGCCATTTTAAATTAAAAATAATATGTATGCATATTTATGTGTGGAGTAGCTGTGATATTTGAGAAACCTCTAGTGATTGATTGGTAGGATGGCAGCTGAGTGATTGAGGAGTAAGGATGGTTGGTAAAAATCATTCTTTAGTATTTTTTATGTAGTAAGCTTTTCATCCTGGGAAGATAATACAATACCATTCAAATTCTTTTAAATAAAAAGTAATGTACATATATGGGTACCTATATGAATCATTAGAACATTTGAGATAATAATGTGATTTTAAAAAGAAAAATTCCCCTTTCTCTTCATCCTGTTAAGTTGAACATAACTGCAATATACTGTTGCTTGTGTTTCCCATACAGAGGAGAAAAATTGTGTGTATTCTAGTATATAATAGAACTATTCTTGATATATTTTAGTTCTATGTGTATAAATTTCCCTCTTTACAGTTAATACAAAATATTTGCTGGAAATTATGTCTTTGACGTTCTTAGTTTCTTTTTTCTTTTACTTATTTGCTTACTTTTTTTTGAGACAGGGTCTCATTCTTTTTTCCACGTTGATCTTCAGCTCACAGTGTAGCCAAAGCTGGCCTAGATCTAGTGGCAGTCCTTCTGCCTCAGCCTCCTGAGTACTGGGATTACTGGTGTGCACTGGTATACTTACCTAGGATGTGTGGTGCTGGGAGTCCATCTTGGGGCCTTACTCATGCCAGTTCTTTGTCTGATAGTTCCAGCATTTGAGTCACTTTGCTTAATATCCTTTTCTGAATATCTTTTCCTGGGAGAAAGAACTCTATTCTGCTGTTTTTTCATATGTGGAATAATTTTAGTTTGTATGAATGTGCCGTCCTTATTTATTCATCCTCTTGTTAATAAACATTTATTTTACTTTCAAGTTTGGACCATTATGAATCAGGCTGTTTTGAACATACTCTGCACATTTGCTTGGATATATGCTTTGATTTTTTCTTGGGAGCATGCGTAGAGTTAGAATTGTTGGGTCAGCTAGTAAGTGAGGTTTGTTTTCTATACTGGCTAAGTAATTTTTCATTACAACTAAGAATATTATGAAGGTGACTCAGTGTGCTTTTAATTTGCATGTTTTTAGTTCTGTGGTATCCATCATCTTTTCATTCAGTGCCTGTATCTGTTTCTTCTGCAAACAAGCCTGTTTACCTTTCCTTACTTTCCTCCCTTCCCTTGCTCTATTTGGTTGTCATCAACTTCTTTGTACATTAAAGAAATGGACTGTGTGTGAATGTAAATTATCTAAGTTTCTTTTGACTATTTTTGATGCTTAAGTTTTTAATTTTTATGTAGTTGAGATACAAGCTTTTTTAGCGTATGAATTTAGGTTCTACTTCTACTCAGTCTTCTGCTTTTTTTTTCCCTCTTTATATCGTTTTTTAAGTTTTCTTTATAATTTTGTTTTTGCTTGACATGGACGAAGGACCAAGGCATTTGTACTGAACTGTATAGTCCCCATCTCTTCGTTTTTTATTTCAAAACAGACTTCTTGCTGAGACTCTTGAATTGCCAAGGATGGGCTCCAACTTGGAATCATTTGTCTTAGCTTTCTATAGTGTTGACATTACAGGTGTGTGCCACCCAGCTTCATGTTCCTTTTCTTTTTGAGACAAGATTTCACTATATAGTTTAGACTGGTTCTGAAATTTACCATTTAAATTATTTTTTAGTGTACACTTAAGTGGTAGTAAGTGCATACACGTTGTTATATAAACTGTCACCACCATTCCATATCTAGAACTCTTTCCACACTGAAACATTGAGCAGGAATTTCTCTTCTTTCCCTTTTCCCCAGATCCTTGGCTGTTACCATTCTACCATTTGTCTCTATAACTTTTAATTTTTCTAGATACTTAATACAAGTAGAATCCTAGTCTTAATGTCACTGAGTTTTCAATCTCCACACTGTCTTCTTGGTTCATCTGTGTGCATATGCTCAGAAGGTAATTGCTGAGTCATGTTATGATTACTTTTTGGGGGAATCATCATACTATTTTCCCCACAGCTTAACCATTTTACATTCCCATTAACTAGCCAATGTCTTGAAGCTTTTCAGCATTTTCTTCTGAAAGTTTTGTCACTTTGGTTCTTATATTTAGGCCTTTCGTCATTTGAATTGTTGTGTGTGGTATAAAGGTCCAATTTCATGCTGTTTGTGTAGCTGTCTAATTTTCTCAGCATGCTTTGTTGAAAAGACTATTCTTTCCTCATTTGAGTGGGTATGGTGCCCTTGTTAAAATCATTTGATGATGAACCTGAGGGTTTATTTTTGGGTCTCCATTCTGTTCATTAAATTTGTATGTCTGCCTTTATTTATACATAGGTGTAATGAATGGTTTTTCAAGATTATTTTGGCAATTTGCAGTTTCTTGCAATTTTATGTGAATTATAGGGTAGATTTTCTTGTATTTCTGCAAGTGCATGGTGGTTTTCCTGGGAATTACATGAATCTGTAGATAAAATTGGATGAATAGTTTTCAAAGGTAAAGATTTCCCAAAGTTGGAATTCTACACAACGTGCAGTCCAGCATAAACTGGAAGATAAAATTTTTTTAAAAATCCAAGCCATTTAATCCTATTTACAAAGCTTAATAGGAAGAATTTAAAGCTAGCTGTTCAAAGGCCAAGTTTTTATTACAGTCAGCTGAGGAAAATTTTAGAGTGTCTGTAAATGAATGAATGAATGCCTCTTTACAGCTTTATTGTATAACCTGTTAGGCATTATCTTTTGGTGCTGCTTTTATAAATCATTATTTTTGGATACCTGGAAAAACTGAATTGTAAGGGCTATAAAAAATTAAAAATTAAACTATTCTTATTATAAGAAAATACATATATGCTTAGAGAAAAATGTAACACGAACATTATATTGGTTGAAATCTGTTGGGATTATTACAGTAAAATTTAAACCTTACTCATAAATGACAAGTAAGCTTTTAGTTTCAGTAAAGTGATTATTCCCATAAGCTACAGTTTAAAAGTTCATATATCAAATTCAAACTAATTGTGAGAGAGAAATTTTTAGTTATAAAAAGCAAAAACAACTCTATTGTTTGTACAAAGTTTCTTATACTGCTCACAAATTCTGAGATCTCATAAAAATGTGTGAATCAAGATAATATGTAGTCACTTTATGAAACTTGATAGTGCATTTAGGTTAATGGAAGCTAGTTTACATTTGAAAGCTTTTATTTGAAAGTTTTAAGAAAATTTACTATGAAATGTCTTTTTTAATAATTGTATTTTCTTTTAGTTAACATAAAGCAATTTCAAATGGTCTTATAGTAAATCTTAACAGCTATATCCTAGTCTCTAGTTTAACTCGGATATATTTTTCTGATATTACATTATTTTGTGTGCATGATGTGAAAATTTCTGAAAATGTTCTCTCCTAGTTCATCCTTTTGACTACTCAGTAGTTTTTTGTAGACTCTTCCCCTTTCTCCATTTGAATACTTTCGATGTTTTTGCATATTTGAGCACTAAGAAAAAATTTTTGAGACAAATCTAAATCTGTCAGTTGCCCAAGCTGTGCTCTGTTTTGTGATTATCCTGCCTCAGTCTCTCCTAATTGTGGGAGTATAGGTTTGCTATGCTCAGCTAAAACATTTTTTATGTGAACATTTAAATTTATGTCTTCTATGTACTTATTCACTAAACTTTTGTTTTTGTGGGTTTTTTCCAAAACTTTTTCAAAGAAGACTTAGAATAATTTTGAAGTCTGATAATAGTGTAAAGACACTGGTTCTAGAGAGTGCAGTTTCTGTTTCCTTATGCTTTGTGCGAAGGCTTATCCAGCGGAAGATTGAACCTTCAGAATATTTTTCTAGATTTTAGGGTATGATTTACTCTCTTTGTTAGATTATATTCTATACTTCAAACTGTTATCTTTGAGTCAGAAATCTAGTTAAATACTAAACAGCTTGCTAAATTATATAGACCATTTCCCCTTGTATTTGTTATTAATTGTGAAAATATTTCTTATATTTTACTGGTGATTATATGATTTATAATTTAGTGTACTAGACAACCACATGCAGATTATATTGTTTTGTTCTTTTGGGATATTTCATATTTATCTACATACATACAAAATTTAAATTTGAGGCTTTGGAACATTAGTTAATATATTTGATTGTTGCTTCCCAAAATTAAAAAAGAATTCCTGTCATTTAAAATGTATCAGAAATGATTAAATAAGGCTTAGTGTATCTATATAGTTGTATTAATTTTTTTTGAGGAGAGCAATTTCTGTATTGACTATTTTATATTCATTTCTTTAGAACCTTCTTTTGATGTTTTTTGAAGATAATTTGTTATTGATTATACCTACCCTAGAGACTTTGGTTTTGACCAGAAATGTGTTGAGGTCAGCTCATTAAATGGAAGTTTCTTAAGACATCTTCTCTTGCCTGTCATCTCAGCACTCTGTAAAGTTGAAGTAGGCTTGCAAATTCAAGTTCATCGTATGTTGAGTATTGGAAACTGTCTCAGAAAAATAAAAACATCAACAACAAAACAACTGAAGATGCAGATCACTGTGAGGGCTCTGGATTCAATCTCAAGTATAGAAAGGGAGAGTGTGAGACAATGGGAAAGAGAGAGAAAGACACAAAGGCAGAGATAGAACGTGTGCACTCCAACAAAGGCACAAGTGAGCTTCTATTGTAATATGATCTCTTCAGATATTTTAATGTATTCTCTCGGAAATAATATTTACATATACACAAATGACAGGAGGCAGATGTATTGGCACACCCCTATAACTCCAGCATTTTAAGAGTCTGAGTCGAGGATTCTAAGTTAAAGCCCTGTCTGGGTAATTTAATGAGCCCTTGTCTCAAAATAAGAGAGAGTCTGTGTAGGGCACTTGGTTCAAACCAAAAACACGAAACAGGCACACAGGCAGCCTTGTATGCATGTTTACAGTATTACTGAGAAAAGTTTATTAAAAGAATGGATGGCCACTAGTTACAGTAATCAAGAAAGATTTCATTCATGAGGTATCTTAATGTAGTGGTGAATGCTTTTTTGAGAGGACACACTATACATAAGAGATAGTTGTGTGTTGGGGGGGGGGAGCCTGCCAAATGAATATTGAAGAATATAAGCAAATGATAATAAATTTTTATAAAGCTTAACTGAGCCTGATTGTGGAGTGCCCTAATATTCAGCTCTAGGAATCAGAGCACTGTGTGATTTTTTTTTTTTACATGGCGAGAACTTCAGGAATTATTCCACAAAGAATTTATCTTTTTTTCCACTCCTGGGGATTGAAACCAGGGCCTTTCCCCAGGCATTTATTTAGTTAGTTAGTTTGAGGAAGGGTCCTTAGTGACTTAGTAGTCACTAAATTTGTGATTCTCCTTCACCAGCCTCCTACAGTGCTGAGGCTACAAGCTTGCAGTACCATGTCCAGCTTACAAAGAATAACTTCATAGGTGATAGAGTATCATAATTTAAAGATATTTTAATTAGGCAGTGATTATTAGAGAGATTATTTTGTTTTTCTTTGTAGGACTTACTAGACTTGGAAGCAAGGGGCTTGGATTGTGGTTCAGTTTTAAATTGTTTTGTATTAACCAAATCTTTATTTTGGTGGCCTGTATTGTATCACGCTTTATTCTGTACTTTTATTTCAGCTTGGTTAGCATTAGTTTCATTGAACTCAACAGGAACAAATTATAGTAGTTTCATGCATCTTAACAGAACTATGTTTAAGTGTGTTCTTATAGTAATACCATATACATGATAACATTATTGTATGTCTTGTCAACAATACATTATAGAAATTGTTCCCTTAGTTCATAAAAGTTTCAATATTTTCCTGCATAATATTCCATGGTATTAATTTAGTATGCTTAACTAATTTCCTCAGTCTGATCTGCTGTTATAAGTGAGATTATAGCACATAATCTTCTTTCATGTTATTCCACACAATCAAATAGTATTCTTGTAGAATTTGTTGCTTGAAGTGAAATTTCTGCTAAAATGCTGTGGGTGTTTTGCTTGGGGATACATCTCAGTAGTAGAACGTTTCTAGTGAGTATAGTAAGGCCCCTAGATTGATTTCCAGCACCTCCAAAATGGAAAAAAAATGTTAGGTGAACTTATATATGATAGTGATATAATTTTGAAATCAGATGTAAAATATGCTGATATGAAATTTTGTGTATTATGTACAATAAAATCTCACTTCATAATAGATGAAAAACTAATAATTATGAGGATACTAGTGAAATTTTTTGAAAATCATTTTGTTTTGCAGATATACAAAATTAGGATATGCTGGAAATACAGAACCACAGTTTATCATCCCTTCCTGTAAGTATTTCTTTTATTCTGCAAAAGGACTGACTTAAAGGTATTTCATTTTATTAAAGTAAAAGAAGTGATTAGTTTCTGGCATTCTGTAAAATTTAGTTCCTTAGAAACTTTATTTGCCTAATGTTGCCTTATCTCTCCATCTCTATCATTTATAATTAATTCTCTCTTTAGTTCTCCTTTTACTAAGTCTTCAGAATGTCTTTTTGAAGAAAGAAAATGCATGCAGTGATAATTAAACATTTGTTTGTTTTGAGTACGTTGGTCTTGTTAGTGTGTGGATATAACTAGTTATTAAGTAGTGCTTTTACCAAAATACATCTGTGAGTATTGGCACTTTGGCTTGCTGTATGATTGTTGCTTTCAGTATCTGTGCCTGTTCACATCCCCAATGATTGACCATTCAAAATAAAGGTGAACTCTCATGTTTACAGATATCCTCAGTTGTTTTCAGCATTTTGTCTTTAGAATGTTTCTTGTTCCAGTTTTGTACATTAATTTGTACACAATATGGTTTTGTACTTTGTCTTTAAGGTGTTTGTTGTTGTTGTTGTTGTTGTTGTTGTTGTTGTTGTTCTTGTTCTTCTTGTTGTTCTTTTGTACCTTAGTTCCTGAGAGTGGTTTTTTTTTTTTTGGTTTTGTTTTTTTCGTGTTATTGTTAACCCCACTTTTGCTGGCCATCAGTTGTATTCAGTAGTTTTTGAAATACTGCTGCATCTGATTTTTTTGATCTCTTATTAGCTTGAGCTAATGAACATACTTTTTACTTTCGATTTCGAAGTAATTTACCTTTTTTGTGTATTGTACAGTGACACTTCTGGTCATCTTCTCCTAAGGTCACAATAAGACTTAAGAAGTTGGGTGTGGTGGCACATAATCTATAATCTCAGCACCCTGGGAGGCTGAGGCGGAGGGTCATAAATTCAAGGTTGACCTCGACAACTCAGTGAAACTTTGTCTCAGAATACTTTAAGACTCTTCATATGAAGGCCCTGGGTTCCGGTCTTGGTAACACACCTGCATACACACACACTCACATACACAGACTTTGCATGTCAGATGACAAGCCTTTTGAGCCATTGCTTTTTCAGAGTGGCACAAATTTTTCACAGTAGCATTTTATTTGACAGAATTTTCTCGTACTGTTCATTTATGAAAATAAGAAAGAAATGGAAAAGTGAATGTACAAAGAGTAATAATAGGCTAGATCTCAAAATCCACAAAGTTGAGAAAACAAGTAGGGATTGTACTTATCAGGAATTATAGGCATTTAGTCTGTATGGACACTTATTTGTTTAGTAAGGATACTACTAAATGGGTGAAATATACTAGCAAGATTGACTTAAAGAGTAAATGTATTTAGGCTATATATATATATATATATTTAATTTTCTGTAAGCAACCCATTTGACTTGTGTTTACTACTTTTCTGGTATGCCTTTCTAGGAATTAGTTATGTAATTGAGGCTCCTACTTAAATTTGATGCTTCTTGCAGTTTAATTGACACGATGAAGGCTAATTTATGTGAGTGTAGCAGTCATAGTTTAGTGGCACTAGTGCCTTTTCTCATGTATTTTATTTATGTGCATTTGTTGTTTATCCTGAAGGGTGGTTTGCTTTTATATAGATGTTAGTACATTGATTGTTTTTGTCTGTAGAGAATTTGGGGACATACGTTGGCTTTATTTCTAACCTATATGTTCTTTGAGGGCTAGTACTTGACTTTATATTATACTTGAATTTGATGCTAGATCATTGGTTTTATGGTTTGAATCTGGAATGTCCCCCAAAACTTCAGGCTTGGAAAGTGATTGAATGATGGGAGAAAGTTCTATTTCCAAACAAGATCACATTCCCAGATACTGGGTGTCTTAGTTAGTTTTTTGCCGCCGTGACTCAATCCCCAGTAGTCACAATTTAAGGGGAGGAAACGTTTATTTTAGCTCACAGTTTCAGAAAGTCCCCGTTGGTTTGTAGGCAGCTGGCAACGGTGGAAGTACATGGTAGAGGAGGAGGTGGGAGCAGCTCCTCACAGCATTGCAAACACAAAGCCAAGTCCATTCAAGTTCTAGAAAGAAGGCAAGAAGCAGCATTTATCCTTCCAGGTCTCATCTCAGTGATCCTCCCTTTCTGAGTCCAGCCTCAGTGTTCGACCCCTTCAAGGTTTAAGCCCCTGCCGCACGTCTGTAATACAACCCACATAACTGCATTCTACCCCTCCAGACTTGGCACTGATCACCCAGTCGTATGTGGTCCCATAAGTAATCCATAACATCCAAATGCATGAGGCTTTTGGGGGACATTCCAAATCCAAACTACAATACTGGGAGTAGGGATTTTAACATAAATCCAGACAGTTTATAACAATGCTAATTATATAAATTCTTTAAGTGCTGATCTTTTATAAATATTAGGTTGTGATTGTTTATTTCAGATTACTAAGTGTTGATGCCATCTCTGAAAAAGTAGTTATTTTTATTTTTTAATGGCCAAGTTTGTTGGACCCCATGTGATCTTCATCTTTTGAACCTTAGGATCCTGTCACCATTGAATGCATTCTTTGTTTCATTCCTCTGTGAAAACACGCATTCTTAATTTTCATTATGTGTCTCATGAGTCGTTGCAGGACGGTAAAAATTATTTGCCTAACACAGGGAAGTTTTTGGTGTTTGACTGTTCTGCCCACATAGATTCAGTGCTGCAGGTATGGAGTTCATAATAAGCAAATGGAGACATAACCACTGTCTCCAGCTGATGAGTATGGATATTTAATGTGGAAAGCCTGTAGATGTAGTTTAAAGTTGTTTTCTTTGTCTTTATTTTTTGGATATTTATAGTGACCCTTGTGGGTATCTTTGTACACTATAGGTGTATATATATATATATATATTTTTCTTTGTATAGTATACATTGCCAGAGAGAAACTCTTAACATTTAGAAGGACTAAACTATTTTTTTATGAATTATTTTTTGCTCTTGTTCTTGAGGTAATTGTTAAATGAAAGCAACAGTAGAATGCTAAATCAGCTTATGTGCATTCAGCTAATAGTTTTCACTCAAATTGAAGGTTTCAGAAAATTGAAACTTAAGATGTGTATAAGTTTTACTTTTGGTCCTATCTACTGGATTTCTGAATATTTAAGGGATTGTTGTATTACCTGAATTAATTGATATTTCTTTGTAAGTATGAAGTTTAATAGATAACATTATATATAAATTTATTAGACAATAGTAGTAAATGTGGTAGAGGTATGAAGAAAGTTTACTGTTAAAATTTTCTAGTAGATTTCTCTTTTCATTTCTTAGTTTTTCACATTAAATTTCTGATTGTCAAACACTTGAATGTTTGGTAGGACTTCAGTTTTATTCAGAATCAAAATAGATCTTACATAGTTTTTAAAAATTCCAACTAAAACATTCCCAAGTAGTACTGCTTTTTTTTTTTCTTTTGCACTAAAACTTATTCAGTGGAGGCTAAGATTTTATCATTTAGAATGAATTTTGTCATGGATTTTTTAGGACTTTTGTATTAGTTTGATAGTTACACTGTATCATGTTTTGCTTTGTTATACTTTCTAATGGAAGAAATAGAAGTTAAAAGTTTGACATTTGAAGGAAATGAATTTTTTGACATGTTTAATGACTTTTTTTAAGGTATTGCTATTAAGGAGTCAGCAAAAGTAGGTGATCAAGCTCAAAGGAGGGTGATGAAAGGTGTTGATGACTTAGACTTCTTCATTGGTGATGAAGCAATAGAAAAACCTACATATGCAACAAAGGTATGTTTATATGATTTGCATAACAATTTTATAATGGTCAGTTTGTTTAATGATTTACCCTCTGGAGTTTTACTCTATTACAGACCTAAAACATTTATCTTCTCTGTGACTGCCTTTTTTTTGTTTGCTTTAACTTTACTCAAAACCAAAGGCAAAAAGAAAAATTTTAATTTATGCTTTTGTATACCCTCTGGGTCTTGGTCTCCTTAATGGGATTAACTTTCTTCATATTGCTATTTGGAGAGATTTCCTTTCCTTCTTGTTACTGCCCTCCCCATTTTTTCTCGCACTTTATTGGTATGTATACGTGCAAAATTCAAGGTTTACAATGAAGTTGAGCATTTTGTGCACATACGTATCTTGTCAAGGTGACAAGGGCTTTCCCACTCTCCTTTTGTCCCTCCCCTACTCACCCCTCCATCCCTCCCCACCCTACCCTTCTCTTTCACTTTGTTTTTCGTCTTAAGTTCCATAGGAGTTGTGATATTGGTCTCTCATATCAGAGAGACCATTTGATGTTTCACCTTCTGCTTCTAATTTTCTTCACTAAGCATGATGTTCTCAAGTTTCTTCCATTTGCCTGTACAAGCCTCCACACTATTGGATTTTATTGATGCATAGTATTCCATTGTGTATAAATGCCACAATTTGTGTAGCCTCTGGTCTGTTGATGGGTATTTTGGTGACTTCCGTATTTATGCTATTGTTAGTTGTGCTGCTGTGAACATGGGTATACATATATCTCTGTTGTGTGTTGTTTTGGCCTCTTTTGGGTATATTCCCAGGAGGGGTGTCGCTGGATCGAAAGGGATATTTATTTCTAGTCTTTTGAGAGATCTCCATACTGTTTTCCAAAGTGGTTGTACAAATTTACATTCCCACCAGCAGTGCAGGAGGGTTCCTTTCTCCCCGCAGCCACGCCAGCACTGCTTACTATTTGACTTGTTGATGTAGGCCATTCTCTCTGACCCTCCCCATTTTTTGAGGTAGGATCTCACTATGTAATAATCATCCGCTGGTCTCAAATTTGTTAAGCACTTACTTTGGCCTCCAGAGTTGCTGGAATTTCAGGTGTTCCATCATGCCCGCTTCATTTCTTTTTGAAGGTCATGTCAGCTGAAAGTTCAGGTCCCCCCCTCCTTTTCTTTTACCTCTTTTCCCTGTTTCTTTATTGAGGCATAACTTACACAAAACAGTAAAACAGTAAAGTGCATAAGTCTTATTTGTATAGATTGAAAAATTTTTATGACTTTAATTGTAATAGTTCAAAATATAGAACAAATCTAGTAAGCCAGATTTTCTTTTGCTTACTCCCATAGTCATCAAAAGATAAAGTGTTCTGACCATTATCTTTTTGTGTTGACTTTCCCTAATTTGAAAATTTAGTCCTTAGGACTTCTTTTCTTTTCTAGTTTAATCACTAATAACTCCATGAGTAAAAATCTTTGCAACTTTTTTTTTTTTTTGAGACAGGGTCTTACATTATAGGTCAGGCCGGTCTTTAATCAGGGTGGCCTAGAACTCACAGCAATCCTTCTCCCTCAACCTTCAGAGTGCCGGGATTATAGGTGTATTGCACCACACACAGCTAGTATGTGAGCTGGGGGATCAAACCTGGAGCCTCATGATTCCCAGGCAAGGCTGTAATCACTGCACTGTGTCCCCAGCCCAATCTTGGCAACTTTGAACATAGTAAAGTTGTTATACAATGGCAAATAATGAAAATAGCATACCTTTTTTCAAGGTCATTTATAACATGTAAAGAGAGATAGCGAATCAACATTACATATGTTATAGAGATTAGACAAAGAAAAGCACATGATGTTCTGGGCGTATGTAAGAGAAATAGCTGTCTAGTTTGAGGATTCATCAGAGTCCTTGAGTAAATCATTAAGCTATGACTTGAAGAATGATACAGGCAAAGAAATGAGATGTGAAGGCAGTTGTTTTAAGGAAGGTGAGGTCACTAGGCAAGGGGCCTTAAATGTGAAGGAGGTAGGAACAGGATGACCACTATGCCTGAAACACATTAGGCCACTTTAAAGGATTTGACTCCATTCAGTGGGCACAATTAATGGGTTTATACTAAATGAATAATTTGGATTTAAATTCTGATTGCTTCAGAAAGTGGCAAGAACAATGGGAAAAGTGTTTGAAATGAGGAAGAGTGTTTTGAAGGAGGCGAAGGGCCATGTTTCTTTTACTGTAATAATTTTTTTAAAAAATTTAACCATTTACTGTATTTTTCAGTCACTATATGTGTATATTTTAAATTTTTTATATTAAAATAATAAATTTTACTCTTATGGTAAAGAATGTCATGAATCCTCTTGCCCATTGTAAATAAAACTTGTTAATTACCAACATATAAACACTTGTTTTATCTCTTCCCACCTATATTTTAAAGTAAACCACTTGGAAATATTTAAGTCTTAATATTATTTATTTCTAATATCTAGTCAGTGCTCAATTTTTTCCAGATTATTTTTGTGTTTAATCAGTTTGTTATTATTTATATTGTTACTTTGCTGAGAATCAACCTCAGGGTCTCCTTTACCACTGAGTAATATTCTTAATGATGGTTAATCTATTTAAATCAACATTGAAACAAGTCTGTTCATTTAGTTTAGTTGGTATATCCTTCAGGTGATTCTCCTGTGTTTGTCTCTCTTTTTGCCATTTACTTATGGAAAATGTGTAGTCTAGTAAAATTTCCTGTTTTCTGGATTCTGTTGACTTCATCCTTATTCTGGATTCTATTGACTTCATCCTTCATCCATGTAATTTAACATGATCCATCACATACTTTTTTTGTTATAAAATGGTAGTTAACTCTAGAAATCTGTTAAGTTTTGTTTTGCTTTGTTTTATTTGGACAAGAGTGAAAAAAAGAATTTTTGAGGAGTAATGTAGTAATTGAGGATAATTCCCATCTGTGGAGTCTCTATATCTTCTGAGAATGAGAACATTAAGGAAGAAATATATTTGAGTAGGGAGAAATAATCAGTTTTGAATATATTGTGTTCAAGACGGCACACCTGACATTGCTGGGAAGTTCAGTGTGTGAATTCTGGAGCTCAGAAACAAAACATGGTAAAGCAGAGACTTGGAGATATCAGTTACACCTTTGAAGAGTGACTTACAGGCAAAGAGGCCTAGAACAGAGCCTGAGCAATGAACTAATTAGTTTTTGAGTAGAGTGGGGGAGGACTAGAAGTAGAGATAAACAGTATAGAATATGGTGAGATAGCAGGTTAGGTAAAATGCATAGAATTCACTCCCATTAACTATGAGGAGGTCATTCATGACCTTAATGAGAATAGCTCTTAAAGAGGCTGGATGAAGTTAAAAATGTGAATGGTAGGACAGAAAAAAGATAATATAAAGAATACTTGTTAGTAAAGTTTGTCTATGATTGGGGGACAGAAATAGATACAAAGAGGTAAGTTTCAAGATTAAGGTGAAAGAGGTGTTTAAATGCTTTTGTGAAAGGCCATTAGAAAAAGATATTAATTGGAAAGTTTGGTTTAATCAAGATCTCCTTGAAAGCCAGAGAGATCAGATCAGATCAGAGTGATGTAGGTGTTTCTTATTATAAAAGAAGTGAAAGAGATCAGAAAGGTACATGTAGAGTCAGTTTTAGAGATTTGGCTAAGGGAGGTTGGATTCCTGATTCTTGACTTCTGCCTTGAATATCCTCTGAAACTCAAAGAAAGGGTTCCTGGGAGAAAGTAGGATGTGCGTAGTGGGGAAAACATTGGAGGTCATCATTGCAGAAAGTAGAGGTGAAAAGAGTAGGGAGATGCACACTTTCCATGTAGGACTGTAAGACTGGGTTTCTTTAAGAGTAGCAGTTAATTGATTCTTCGAGTTTTTTTAAGCCATTTTTTTACTTACTTACTTTTGAGGCAGGGTCTGGCTCTGCAGCCTAGGCTGCCCTTGAACTCACAGCTGTCCTCCTGTCCCAGCCTTTTAAGTGCCGGGATTACAGGTGTGAACCACCATGCCTGGCTTATGTAGTGCTGGGCAATTGAACTCAGGTACTTAGCACTCCACTTAGCGCTTGCTAGGCAAGTGCTTTAACGAAACCCTGAGCCATTCCTGTAGACCTGCCTTTTATTGTTTTTAATTATTAAAGAAAGCTTTTTGTTTTCCTTTCAACTTGTTGACCTTATGCTTGCACCTTTTGATTTTCACAAGAACCATATACAGTGGCACATGACTATGATTCTAACACTCTAGGAGGCTGTGGCAGAAGGACAGAAAGACAAAGCAAAATAACCCCCCCCCCCCATGAGCTTTCTGCCATTTGGTAAGGAAAAGCATTTGATCCTGTTGAACATATTTAGCACATATGAAGCTACCATATGCTCTTAGACATGTTTTTGCAGTTTAGACCACTTCCTGAGAACTTTAGATTACACAGCACAAGCCATTCCAAATCTGCCTTGACACATGCCAAATACAAATTTTGGTACTGTCCTAAACTTCCTAGTATAGAAGTAGTTTTATGACCTGGGGATTCGAAAACACAGGTTTTGTTAAAGACTGTGTAGAAACTTGTTATTTTTTTCTTTTCCCCCCATTTTATTATTTATATGCAATACATAATGTTTGCACTGAACTTGAGTATTTTATGTACATATATATATCACATCAAAATTGCAGTCTCTTCCCCTCCTCCATTCTCCTCCTCCCACTACTCCCTCCTTCCCCCTAACTTCCACTCTCACCCCATTTTTTACATACTTTCCTTTTTCCTTCCCACCCGCTCACCCCCGTTTCTTTTTCTCTACAAAAGCCATCTTTGTACTTGATTCATGTCTAATTTTTTCTTAGGGTTTGGTTTCCTCATACTAGAGAAGCTATGTAATAGTGAACTTTCAGGGTCTGATTGTTTTGCTGAGCGTCATGGTCTCAAGGTACAGCCATTTTTCTAAAAATAACTCAAATCTGTCTTTGTCAGTGGCAGAGTAATACTCCATTCTGCATATATACAACATCTTCTTTATCTAGTTATCTATACTTGGGCATATTGGCTTCTTTGAAGATTTGGCTATTATCTGTTCAGTTGTGTTGCTATACAAAAGACATTCATGCTGTCATTACATCAGTCAGATTTCTTAGCCTAAACTTATGTCAAAGACTTTATAAATGAATTGCTACATGAAGTGAGCTTAAGCCAATGTCTCAAAAGTGTATCACACATAAAGCATATTTAATTACTTCAGAATTTTTTTCAAGAGTTCTTTCCTAAAGAGGAGCAGGAAGAAATAAATAACATCATTATTACCAACTTAGTTACAGATTTTGAAGTTGAGACATAAACTTCAAGAGCCACAGGTTGAACTAAGAACCAGCTGAGTTCTTAGCCAATGGACTAAGGCTGTGTGATCTTTTATCTTTACCACTCAATGAAAGCTTCAGGGAGAAGACCCCAAGAACCACTTATTTACCAACTCTTACTATTTTTAAAACTAATAATATATCAAATAAAAACATTGCCTTCTGCCACGGTATCCCCAACTAAATATCTGTACACATCATACACATAAAATGTTCACAGATTAAGATTTTATATCAGTTCCTCATGTTGAATATATTTATGTTTTGCAAACTAATATACTAATAAAAATAATAATTATGGGGAAAATTTCACAGATTTTGAGAAAGCTGCTACTGTTTTAGTGGCATACCAATCAAATGATGTCTATTTTTTGTTACACTTTCTCTGTAGAGGTTTCATTTTCTTCATGTGACTTGCCTGTCTCACACTCAAAGGTTTCCTCAAGCATTTTCTGAAGTGCTGGTCTAATGGTCTTGATTCTTGGCCATGAAAAATTTTTACTTCCCCTTCAGTTTTTTCATGAATAATTTAGCTGGATACAACAACCTCGGTTGACACTTGCTGTCTTTTAATGCTTGAAAATTTTTGAAAGATTCTTCTTTTCTTTTGATGTTTTTCTTGTTAATACCAGTGGTTGCACCTCCTTTGCTCATTATTGAGGTAGTAGTATTCCCTAAACATTGTCATTGGTTCTTTCTCTCTTATTTTTCATTTTTTTTTTTTTTTTTAATTTGTGGGATTACACTCAGGGTGTCATAGCTTGCCACTCAGCTACGAGTTCATCCCTGGGCTTTTTTTCTTAAAAGACCTTCTCTAGGTAATCTTGTCCCTTCCTTTCAGTATTTTGCCCACATCTCTAATTACCTGTCTCTTGTGTTTAATGCTTATAGACAAATACCCTTAAATTTTTTTATTCTTGTTTATTCTAAGACCAGGTAAAACACAAGTTTTGTTTTGATTAATGGACCCTCTTCATCTTGGCTTCAAAAGGAGAAACCTGGTATCAGCTTTTTTCTCCTTTTTCTTTCTCCTCCCTCCCTTTCTCTCTCTCTCTGTCTCTTTTCTGTCTGTCTGTCTGTCTCTCTCCCCCCCCCCCCCCTTTTGTACTGGTGACTGAATACAGGCCTTCACAGTTTCCTGCCTTCTCAGCCCTTATTACTTTATTTGGAGACAGGTCTTGCTGAGTTGCCCTGGGTTGGCTTGAAATCTGCATTTCCTCCATCGTGGCCTCCCAGGGTGTTGAGATTACTGCTTTGCACCACTGCACCTAGCTCCCCTTTTTCACTTTTCCCCCCAAACCTTTTAGCACATGTGTTTTTATTATCTTTGATATTTGTTTGTTTTTAAATACTAGGCAGTGTTTGTGTGTGTATCTTTTTTATCTTTTGTGTACCTGTTCCTTCATGCCCTCTCCCATCTCTGCAAATCAGTCAGTCAGTCTGTCAGTCAACGAGACAACTGAGAAGGTTGCTTCTGCAGAATCAGCTGATGACTTAGTGAAGACAGTTTGGTCATCTTGTTGTAGGAACTTTATTTCTTTAAAAACCTACAATGAGTATTTGTTTGTATGTATTTCTTTCACTAGACTTTCTTTAGGTCACATCTTTAGCAGTTGTGCGAATAGTTCACAGTGCTCAATAACAATCAGTGAATCAGTAACTTAGAAAATTTAAGAAGTATTAGGTTCTAATATTACGGAATATTTGTTCATTTTTCATTTTTTGAATTCATTGAATATATACTGTTCATGGAGCTAGATCCTGTTGCAGAGATTCATTCAGGCATTTGGTGTTTGAGTAACATTTTTTTTACAGTGCCACCAATGTTTAAAAAAAAATAGAAACTAACAGTTCTGCCTATGGTAGCCATTTGAGAAGAGACACATTGTAAATACCTTCACTTCATTTTTAAACAATAACTGGATACTTATGCCTGTTAGGCACCGTACGACTCTTCAAATCTGCGGAAAGTTTGGACATTGTTCCCTTGTGTAGTACTTGTGCTTTTCAAAGAAATGTCATTGGAAGGAATATAATATGACCTAATGTTAAAGTTGATTCCTTAAGCTAGTACACCTGGCAGTGTTTAACATATTGAGTATCTTTGAAAAATTTAAAATACCTTGTGTTCATGTGAATTTGCTGAATATACTAGGTTTGGAAAATGATTCTACACAAACTCACATAGCCTTACAGGTTTTATGTGCTTGATTTCCATGATCATTCTAGCTGTGTTCTTACCAAGTTTGTGTGTGTGTGTGTTTTAAATTTTTAATTTAGTTTTGATTTCTTTTTTTTTTTGAGACAGAGTCTTACTATGTTCTTCAGTGTGATAGTAAACTCCTGGGGTCAGGCAATTCTCCTGTTTTAGCCTCAGCCTTCTAATTAGTTGGGTTATAGATATGTGCCACCACACTTGGCTGCCAAGTGTGTTTTATACATCAGGCATACAATGAATATTTGTTAATGAGCATAATAAATTTATTAAAAACTAAGGAAATTATGCACTATGATATTGATAAACTTAATTTTTAATTTAGAAATCTGAAAAAACTAATAAGCCTTCTGTTTAACATTTTAAAATATTTTAGATCTAGAGAAATAGCTCAGTGCTTAAAAGTACTTGTCTAACAAGTGCAAGGCTCTGAGTTCTGTTCCTCAGCACCACATAAGCTGGGAGTGGTACACAGACCTCTAATCCCAGTACTCTGGAGACTGAGGCAGGAACATTTCCATGGGTTCAAGGCCAGCTGAGGTACCTAGTGAGTTCGGGACCAGCCACTACTAAAGAGTGGGATCCTATCTCAAAAAAAAAAAAGGAAAAAAATATATAAGCATTAACCTTATGTATCCAACTGAACCATTTATCTTATCCTACTGAATATACCTTATAGAAATAATTTCACTTATCTCTAAATATTTTAGTGCATATCTCTGAAAGGTAATAAGCATTATCATAATAAGACCTAGATTGTCTCGTGCAGTCTAACATTCCCCCCTTTTTGGTAGTTAATTTTGTAATATTAAGATTAATTATGAGTTTTTGTTTTGTAGTGGCCAATCCGCCATGGCATAGTTGAAGATTGGGACTTGATGGAAAGGTTTATGGAGCAAGTGATTTTTAAATATTTAAGAGCAGAACCTGAAGACCATTATTTTCTTTTGGTAAGTACAAGTTACGATTTTTTTGGGGAAATATTAGAAGAAACCTAATGAGAACATTTTCATCATGCTTGTATCCCTAGGGCCTACTTACTGTTTATTAAATTGTCATCTGTTTAAAAGATTTTTTTACAAAGATACGTCATATTTATGTTCATCTAGTTACAGATTCTAGTAGAGTAGTAATATATCTAAACATCAGAGTATAAGCAGTTAAAAAGTGTTTTGTATGTTGTGTAATCCTTTGATAGTCGCAGTAAGAAATGTTCAGAAAAAAAACCTGGAAACTTGTGGTAATTGCCTTGTTTTAAGGTAGAATGATTATCATTTTTTGATTGTTCTTAGTAGTAAAGTACAGTGTAATTCCTTGTTTGTTTTTTGAAATATTAGGTACTGTTTCCTACTTCTTAGTAGGACAAGTGAGAATTTCATGTTCCTTTTGCTTTTATCATCTTCAACACAAAATGCCTGTCTTTTATGTCTCATTATGCCACATTATTTTAAATTTTTTTCATTTTAATATGTATACATGTAATACATAATGTTTATATTGAACTTGAGTATTTTGTGCACATATAAATTGTATCAGAGTAAAAAACCCTTTTTTCCCTCCTCTTAACCCTCCTACACCCTCCCTCTCCCCTGTAACTAACCCCCCTCCCCCATTTAGTTCTACAGAATGACTGTATTCTGGATTTCTTATTAGAGAAACCATTCACTGTTTAACCTATGTCTGACTCACTCGCTGAGCCTGATGGTCTCAAGTTGCCTCCATTTACCCACAAAAGTCTCAAGTTATCTGTCTTTATAGACAAGTAGTACTCCATTGTGTACATATACATCAGTTTGTCCATTGGTCTGTTGATGGGTATTTTGGTATTTTCCACCTTTTAGCTATTGCTAGTTGTGTGTGAACGTAGGTGTCTGTGTGTCTCTGCTATATGATGCTTTTAACCCTTTTGGAAAGATTCCCAGAAGAGGTATTGCTGGATCAGAGGAATATTTATTTTCAGCCTCTTGGAGAATTTCCATATTGCCCTCCATAGTAGTTGTACCAATATTCCATCTCACCAGCAGTGTAAAAGGGTTTCTTTTTCCCCACTGCCTCGCTAGCATTGATTGCTATTCAGATTCTCGATACACACCATTCTCTCTGGGGTTCAGTGACATCTTAGTGATGTTCTCATTTGCATTTTCTAATGCTAAGGATGTTGAACATCTTTTCATGTATTTACTGGTATTTACTGGCCTTTTGAACTTCTTCATCTCAGAATTGTCTCTTCATTTCTGTTGCCCATTTTTAAGTCAAGTCTTTGAATTTGAGGGGTCAGTTTTTCTTCAGTTCCTTAAATATTCTAGTTGTTAGCCTCCTGAGGTATAGGTAGTGAGGATTTTTACCGTTCTGTTGGTTCTCTCTTCACTGTCAATAATTTCTTTTGCCATGCAGAAAGTTTTTAATTTGATATAATTTTATTTATTGATTCTGGGAGCTATTTCTTTTGGATTGGGTGCCATGTTAAGAAAGTCCTTGCCTGCACCTAGATCCGTTTAGATTTTTGCCTAATTTGTCTTCTAGAAGGTTCAGTGTTTTGGTTTTGATATCTAGATATTTGATTCACTTTGATTTGATTTTGGTGCATGGTGATAGGTATGTATTTAGATTCATTCTTCTCCATGTGGATATATGTCACATTTTTTAGTTACAGCAGTGATCAGTATTTTGTTGTGGTGATTTATGAATGCTATTTATGGATGGACCATAAGTTGAAAGAAATTTTTGTGAATACTCATATACAATCATGATTCAGCAGTTAATACTTTACTGTAATTGCTTCATGTTGTCTGTCTGCTTACCTATCACCAGTTAATTTTGTTTTTTGAACTTCAGAATGGGTTGTAGATGAAAGTGATTTCATTCCTAAACACTATAGCATGAACCATTAATCAGTTCATTATTTGTGTATGGCTATTCTTCTTACCATGTAAAATGTATGTACTATGAAATCATGAATCTGAAGCTTTTCATGTAAAATAGGTAAACTATGAAATTACAAATCTGAACTGTTCTGTGGGTTTTTGACAAGAAGCTAGGCAAACTCTGAAGGATCAGATAGCAGAACTTTTTGGCTTCACCTATATGGTGTTTGAATAAACAGAATAAGAATTTAATGAATCTCTGTGGCAGCTATTTCATGCAACTCAGTGGTTGTTGCGTGAAAACAGCTGTAGACGGTACTTTATGTAGTCATTAAGACTTCAATTAACGAGGCAGGCTGTGTCCCAGGAAAGTTACATTTACAAAAAATGGTAGGCTGGATTTGCATGCATCTGGGATTGATGATATGGTTTGCTCCATCTTCAGTTTGACAGTTGCATAGTGCATACACGTCTTTGTGATTTAAACCTTTATAAATGTATGTGTAACATTATTACCAACTTGAAAAGTTTCCTCATGCCTTTTCCTAATTTCTGTTCTCCATCCCCTGTGCTCTAGGGGCAACTACTAATCTGGATCTGGTTGTTTTTCCAAGTCAGTTGAAGTTTTCCTGTATTCTTTTGCATGTCGTATAAATGGAATCGCACAGATGTAATCTCTGATAAAACTTTCTTCTCTTAGCCTGAGTATGAGATGCATCCAGTATTTTAGTTTTTCACTATATTGCAATTGGTTATTTTGAACATTCTTCTACAAGTCTCTGTGTACATAATTTTTTTTTCTTTTTTTCTTTTTCTTTTTTCTTTTCTTTTCTTTCTTTTTTTTTTTTTTGAGACAGGGTCTCACTCTGTAGCCCAGGCTGGTCCTGAACTCACTAAATATCCCAAGCCAGCCTTGAAGTTGGCAGTTCTTCTGCCTCAGCTTTCCAAGTGCTGAGATTACAATTGTGTGCCACCATACCCAGCTTTATGTGGTGATGGGGAATCAACCCACGGCCTTGTGCTAGCTGGGTAAGCGGTTTAACCACTGTGGCATTCGTCCAGCCCTAGTTTTCATTTCTGTTGTGTAAATATGTACACGTGGAATTGCTGTGTCAGAGGACAAATACATGATTGGCTTGTGTAGGCAACTCTTAGAAGAACTCTTTTTTTTTTAACATGACTATCTTTTCCTATATCACCACTGTGATATGGTTGCTTCTATGTTCTGCCCAGTATTTGGTATGTTGGTCTTTAGTGTTAGCCGTACAGATAACCATATTGTGTAAGACTTCTCCTTTTGGTTTTAATTTGTGTTTTTTTGATGATACTGATGAATTTTCATGTGCTTGCCAGCTGTTTGCATATGCTCCTTTGTGAGGTGCTCTAATATATTTTATGTCGAATTTTTTATTAGAGTTAATAATTTTAACTGCCTGTTTTTAGTTTGTGTAATTTTATACGTACCTGTCACTGAATTATCTGTAAGCTTTTGAATGTAATCCAGAATTGTTCTAGGTAAATTTAAATAGAGTGGGCAGTTTTGCTATTTAAGGGTTTATACAAGAATGAACTGTATTATTCATCTTTTATAGTGAAGTCATGCCTTTTGAAATAAAAATTATTTTAATGAGTTCAAGCTCGTGCTTTGCAAATTTTAAAGTCATTCTTTATCTCAAGGTGAAAGATTGTGTGTGTGTGTGTGTGTGTGTGCGCGCGCGCGCGTGGGCATGCTCTGTTTGAATTGCAGAGCCTTTTACTGAAATGCAACCCTGGCCCAACTCTTTTTGCACTTCATTTAAAGTTTTACCATTCACATTTAATTATTCGAGGTACCACACCTCAGTCAATTGCCTCTGGATTATCAAATCAGTCTCGTAAGAATCAAGTATATTGCCCAATGTCAAGCTTTAATAATTTGAACAGTATGAGTGATTGATCATGTGATACAGGGGAAACATGAACTCCAGGATGGTTCTGTTACCGAGGTCCTTTCTTGTTTCATCAGATTTAGCATCTGATGTTTCCAAAAGGTAATATATGCAATTAAGAACTTAAAAACAAGAGAGCTATTGTCTCTTATCTAAATAATCTGATGTTGTCTATTTAAAATGTTAATTCAATTTAATAGACTGAACCTCCACTGAATACTCCAGAAAACAGGGAATATACTGCTGAAATAATGTTCGAGTCCTTCAACGTTCCAGGCTTGTACATTGCTGTGCAGGTAATAAGCAAGTTCCATTTCTGTAAGCTTGAATTACACATTTTAATGTGATTTTATTGGCTACTAACATATAAATTCTTTTTATTTTTTAAGGTCTTAAATATTAACTTCAAAGCATGTCATAGTACTTTACCTGAATTGTAAAATCCTAAAATACTTTATTACACTTAGTTGGTACATACATATATACAGAATAACCTCTCCATTCATTAGGATCAAGGCTTTCCTTCATTTTAATTCTTACAGCAAATGTAGTACTAGATATACATGCTTTATATGAACTCATGGCTCCTATTAATTATTGTTACTTGGGTTTCTTATGTTTTTACAGAGAAAAAACAAAAATTTGAAGGCAACTTATTCAAAGTTAAATGGTGTAAGAGGATCCGAAGTCTCTTGACTTTAGTTTTTCTTGGAATTAGACTGAGTTTTTATACTTTCAGGGTAGATAACACCAGTAAGTCTTAATCATTGAGGCAAATATTTTATCTTGGATAGCAAAGAACAATGTTTAATACATTTCATATATTTAGTAAGCTACCTTTTAAACTCTTTCTTGCTAAAAATACTTAAGGAATTCTATGTACTTTATCAAGAACTTTATGGAAAGTGACTGGATTTTTTTTTTTTTTTAGTTCTTACAATGTTAATAAAATGAAGGGTTAGAGTGAATTCATTTGATTTTACTTTGGAGTCTTCATGTTAAATACAAAAAACATTCAACAGTGTTATCAGAGGCATACACAAGTTTGCTTTGTTTTTTGGAGTTATGATTTGGTATCTCCGATTTTTCTTAGTGTTTCTGAGTGCTTTTAATTCATTTATTTATTCTCAGTTGATAATCAGTGTAACTTCTGTAGCATGATATGCTAATACGTACTTATTGTAATTTTGTATTTTAACTGTTTACAAAAAACTTGTAAAAATCATCAAGGACAGTTCCTAATTGCAAATTATGAATTGTTTCGAGCTGACCTAAAAAAAGACTATCACACAATGGAGTATATGTGATAATTTTTCTTTTTATTAATGTTGTTATGAAATTTTTCATTCTAAATCTTTCAAGAAATACCATAGAGATCTCTTAACCTATAATAAATTTGTTATCATTTTGTTTAAATGATCTAATGTTAAAATGGGTAAATGACCTAGTATCTTTCTAGGTTCCCCTCAGCTGTTATATTGTAAGTAGATAAAATGCAGCCAGTTTATCTCTGTTTTAAATTAATTGTTATATACTTTGTTTGAGGCTCAGATTATAAGAAATTATTTTTAGTGGGATGTTAATTTAATTTTTAAACTGTTTAAAAATGAATTCTTATGTTGGCTGTGCCAAGACTTTGCATAGAGATGGTATCTTAGCAACTTGGCTTCCTAATTAAGTCAGATTGATACTTAGAAAAGTGTACAAAGGCATTTTCAGCTAATGTGCTTGTTACGTAGTTCTGAATACATGTTTTACATTTATAAAACTGAAGATGATGTTTTTAAGAGTGATGTTATGTTTATAGCCGTCTGTATATTGACTAACTTTGGCGGTTGGATGATTGTGTCCTTTTTATTTTTGTGGTTTATGACAAGCTTTCATTTGTAAATGTATATTAAGTTCTAGGAATTTAGACTTAACATTCTGTTACTCTTCTTTATGTTTTTGGCTTTAGGAATGTGTCACCTTTCCATTGCCATGACAAAATACTTGAGAGAAATCCATGTAGAGGAAGAAAAAAAGATTTTGGTTCTTGTTTTCCATCCCTGCTTTGTAGGCTCAGTTGGTTTTGATTCTCATAGCCTGGAATGTGTACTGGAGCCCACATTTCGTAGTTGCCAAGAAGAAGAGAGAGTGAAAAAGAGGAAGGAACCTGGGACAAAATAGACCCATCAAAGCTGTCCCCCTAGTGCTCACTTCCTTCAAGGAGAGACCACCTCCTAAAGTTTCCACCACCTCTTACAATACATCAGTGATTTAACCTATTAATCAGTTTAGACTTCATGAGATCCCATCCCTGGACCCTGTTCCATGGGGGATCAAGGCTTCAAAACATAAGCTTTTGGGAGCACTTCAAATCCCATAACAAGGAGAAGAATGGCTGTCACTAAAGTCTGTAAAATTTAGAAATAATACTATTAAAAGCAAAAATAATCCTGTAAATTTCTCCTGGTAAGATATAGCAAATAAAATTATTGCAGAGTATAGAATTAAATTTATGTATTTTATTTATACATACTCTATACATTTATTTAAATTATTCCATTAAACTATTTTTATCTAATATCTCTTTGTTTTTATTTGTTGCTTGTCTTCTTTTTTTCTTGTTCAAGGCTGTTCTTGCCTTAGCTGCATCCTGGACCTCACGGCAAGTAGGAGAACGAACGTTAACTGGTACGGTAATAGACAGTGGAGATGGTGTCACTCATGTCATTCCTGTGGTAAGGATATTTTTAAATTACTGAAGAGAACATGAAATAACATATCTGGCAGAATAAAATCGTATTACTTAGTACCATCTTTTTAAAAATTAAATATTATACCTTCAAATCTTTAATTTTCTCAATATAATAAATTTTGTAAACAAATACAAAATGTTTCTTTTGTTGTAGGTTTATATTCTAAGGACAATTATGAATTATATCTGAAATGAAAATTACTATGGCTTTGTATGTGTGTGTGTAACCTAGAGACTTTGCACTGAGCTACAATACCTAGTCCTCCTATAACGTTTTAATAATTGCTAAGCTGCCTAGACAACTTGAATTTGTAGCTCTTTTGCCTCAGTTTCCCGGAGTGTTTGGATTACAGATAAGTGACACCATACCCAGCAGCTTTTTTCCCCTCAAATACAGAATTCTATTTTCAAGTTGTATGTGTTTGCATATGTACACTGGCCAGTTGATGGCCTCTTACTATTGTTTTTGAGTTGATTGTGCTTTATGGATTTAATAAGTCATAACTACTTTTGTTTTTCTTCAGTGCTGGGAATGAACCCAGGGCCTTATGCATGCTAAGCGAACACCGTACTACTAAACTCCACCACTATGTTCTACTAATTGTTCTCCTATGGAGTGTAACAAGATATTCATAGCATTCACCTTTCTATTTTTTCTTTTCAATGATAAGAATTGAATCCAGGGAGTTCACATCCATCTGGACTACAGAGCAGGATGCTGTTTCAAAAATAAAAGAATTGAATCCAATGACTTGACCTTGAACTACATCCTTAGTCCTTTTTTAAAAATTTATTTTGAAATGAGTTCTCACTACATTACGTAGGCTGAGCTCGAATTTATAGTTTTCCTACCTCAGTGTCCCAGAGCACGGAGATTTGATCTTTAATATGAAGATGTTCCTAATGTTGTTTTGCACTGAAATTTAATTTTATTACATTATTTATTAGACTTCTGACTGAAAACAGTAAGTTTAGTTCTGTTCACAGAATTGGATTAATTCAGCATCGTAATACTGCGTGGAATGCCTCAGGTTTGTGTAGAGTACTTCATTAGGAAAACAGAAACCACTTTGTAGAGTAATCAACAATGTTTTTATAATGCAGCTAAATATTTTATTGAAATTGTAAAAGCTTTAAAAACTTGTATTTGAAATAGTCTGCTATTGAAACCATTTGATGTTTATCTTCTGAAATTTACTTTTGCTGTGTTGATTCATTTGGTCACAGTGGTAAACTGATGTTGCAAGGAGAATAAATCTTAGGTTGCTACTCTTACTCATGATTTCCATACTGTGTTATAAATTCTGTGGTAAATACAAAGACAGTGTTAAGGATGAAGTTGAGGAATCGGAAAAATAAGAGTTGAATTCTTGAGAAGTTGATCTTTTAGGTTATAATTTTTAAAACACTGAAAGTTACTTTGTCACATTTTTGTTCTCATATAGGCTGAAGGATATGTGATTGGCAGCTGTATTAAACATATTCCAATCGCAGGACGAGATATAACTTATTTTATTCAGCAGCTGCTGAGAGACCGTGAAGTGGGAATCCCTCCCGAGCAATCGCTGGAAACTGCTAAGGCAGTAAAGGTAAACATTAGTGAGTAGAAGTGCTCGTCAGCTAAAATCACATAGGAAACATTAACTTTGAAAAAGTCTTAATTGAAGATTGATACTTTAAAATTTTTAAATACTTTAAAACTCAGTCAGTTGTAAATAATTACCATTAGTTATATGTATTGTCTCAGTGTTTCTTGGCAGGAAATTACTGGGGATTACCAGAGCTTTGCGTAGCCTCTCCATATTTTACCTTTAGGAGGGCTAATACAGGATATTTCAACAGATGACTTTACATTTTGAGAATATTTTTGTTATTAAAATAAATAATAGTCTTTTATTATAATTTCTGTTATTAAAATCAATTTGATATAATTGATTGAGCTTTCTATTATAGTGAATGTATTTGTCTTTATCAAATGGTAAGAACATAAAAAATGTTAGGCTTATAAGGTATTTTATTAACTTCGTTGCCACATAACTGTTACCAATATTTCATATGTATTCTAATACTTAGCGTTATTTTCAAGATTTACCATTTGTCAGCATAACTGAAAAATCGAAAAATCCCAGTGAGTCTCTTGTTTTGAGTATGTAAAACGTATTCAAAACTGCCCTTTGAGCTATAGCAAAATAGTTTACCCTTTTTCCTTTGCTGATTTATTTAGACCAAAATCAGTTTGTACCATACAGGTTTAAAAGATCTGTATTAATTTTTGTATGGTTATGTCAGTTACTTTTTTTTTAGTTTGTGTGTACCTCATGGTATTTTCCTTTCTTGAACACAAAAGTCATTATTATTGAAATAGTAGAATATCAAATAACTTCAATGGGTATATTCAGAAAATAAAATAATAAGAGATTGACTCTAGTCTTTGAAGTCTTAATTCTGTTCATCAGGTAAGAAATTATGCCTCCATCAGCTGTTTATTTGTGATACCTATATAATTTACTACGAAAAATTTCAACTGTTATTCCCTATTTTCATTGTCTTGATTTTTTTCATTTGATTCTCTCTTAGTAATATTTTGCAACCGTTTTTTTTTTTTTTTTGCTTTCCCTTAAACAAGAAAAAAATGCTTTTGTTTCTTTGTTTGCTTTTAAAGGAGCGCTATAGTTATGTATGCCCAGATTTAGTAAAAGAATTTAATAAGTATGATACAGATGGATCAAAGTGGATTAAGCAATATACTGGAATCAATGCAATCTCAAAGAAAGAATTTTCCATTGATGTTGGTTATGAGAGATTCTTGGGACCTGAAATATTTTTTCATCCTGAGGTAAGCTTCTTTTTTCTTTTGTTGGTTGGTTGGAATTGGATTTGGAATATTTTGCAAAAAATCAACTAGAACATAATCAGAGACAAATATTCTTAAACTGTTTAGTATACAAAAATATTACTATTAATCACACCTTTCACTAAAAATTTGCTTCTTGAAAGAGGCAAAAGTATTAAACTTAAGTGATAGCCCTTAAAATTTACAAATGATCCATTTTTAGTGAACTGTAATAAAATATTTAACTATTAGACAAATAGTCTTCTTCATGAAATCTTAGCAACATAAAGAGGTACTGTATGAATTAAATAGGTGATTTTGATAGTAAAAGTCCTTGTATCAGAAAATTAACTTTATTAACAGAACTAGTTATGTACCTACTATGCTTATTTAACATCAAGAATAATTATTTTTTTAATGTTGGATATTCACTTAATACTAAATGTATATTATTTTTATGGTCTCAAATTTAAATATTAGTTATTAAAAGATGAAAAATTAATTTTACTAAGCTTGAAGGAGAAAAGATTATTTAACTTGTTATAGTTGCTTTAATTATACTTGCATCTCTTGACACAGGAACAGAGAACATCAAACTCTGCTTTGGAGATTCAGAGAAGCAGCATAGAGAAAAGAGTGAATATAGAAGGTAGAATTACTTAGAAAAGTAAAGGATGCAGGCAGGGACTGTGAGGAATTGGTGTGTAAGTATAAAGTAGTAGCAAAAGAGTAAATACTGGAAGGATAAGGAAGTGTATTGAGACTAGTAGAGTTTTAAGGTTTCAGATGGCATCTTAAGAAAAAGTGGAGAGCTATACTACAAGTTTCAAAGATTAAATAGCCCTGACAAACAATATATTTTATCTTTGACCCTGTTGTTGTTCTGTAAACCACCCACTGAGCTTTTACTGACATTGCTCTTAGTAACCACTTCCAGGTTCTAGACTTTTCCCCTCAACCTGCCCTTAATTTTGAATTATTAGGTAAACCAAAAGTTTTATAGTCTTATACCTGTGACTACTTTTCCCTTTTGAGACAAGTAGTGTATGTGACATGCTTGTCTTCTAAAATTTACCTTTTTAAAAACTGTTGCCTTATTTCACAGTTCGCTTCATTTTCTTTTTATTCACTTATCCACTTATCTATTTATTTATTTATTTATTATTGAGCTTGGAGTGAACTGCAGGTATTCAAAGTCTGGAAAGAAACTGAGAATCTCATTTATGTAGAATCTGTCCCGCCCTCCATATTTCTTTTTTCTTTCCTTTGTTTTTTCTCTTTTCTTTCTCATGATTTATTTGTATGGTTTATTATACTTTGATTCCTAGACTTTGGGAAGCTCTACAGAGTGAGTGATTTACTTCTCACCGACATGCTCCTCTGGTGGGATGTAACATTCTCTGTCCTTCAAACTGCCTTGAATTTTTTTCATTACTTCATTTTTGTCCTTGAACATTTTACCTTTCCTTTTAATTATTTGACATTTAGTGGAGATTCAGGAGGGTGGAGACATAACTACATGTAGATGGAAGTTAATTTGCCTATGAGACCCTGATATGTGAGCCAAATAAAAGTGGATTAAAGTACACTTGAGTTAAAGAATACTAATTATGTTGTAGTGGAAATGTTTGAAAACTCCCACTTAGGAACAAGAATTACAGAATTTCAGAAGATCCAGAGTCAAAGCCTTAGATGCACTCAGTTATGACCACAAGATAGATAGTAGCATGGAAGATAGGAGATATCTGACCTTCAAAGGAGAAAGAATTTGAGTGAATTACTTTTAACAAATCAGCATAGCAAATGTCTTGGCTGTCTTAGAAACCTTGAAGTGTTAGGTAGATAAATGAAATGTGTTTTAGTTGTGCCATATTCCTTAGGAATAGGATAGGTGGCTGTGTGAAAGTGATCTTGCTGCTTATAATTGATTTTGTTGCTAATGTTTCATGTATCATTTTTCCATTATATAATCTTTAATGTTTGATGCAAATTTTTCTGCATTGGGTTTTTAATAGAAACTTCGTTTAATCTTCATAGTTTAGTAAATATTTAATAACTAGGAATGAGCTGGGTATTTCTCTGTTTTCTATTTCTGAAGATAAACATTTCAGACTCTTAGTTGAGATTCTTTTGGTGACCACCTCCATACTATGAATTGGTTTGGTGATAATGCAGCTTTATTTTTTTTCCTTCAGTTCTCAGCATCTTTGTGTTGACTTCCAGCTATGAAGAGGACTGCCTTTTCTCTCCCCAGTATGGGCAGTATCACTTCGTTTCCTTTTCATCCTAATAGTTGTTTTATAACTTCAACTGGTTCAAAATTTCAGCATGTACTTTTATAATCACATTTTGATATTGAACTCTATGCCTCAGATATCAGCTATGTGGCCATGTAGTTTGGCAAGAAATTTTTTCTTAACCTTTGTTTTCCATAGTCAATAAATTGCTTATTTAGTTTAAGAATAATCCATTTCCAAGTTACTTGTTTTATAAATCCTCTTAGGATATTCAGATGCATAGGGTTTTTTTAAAAATTTAAATTTCTATAGTATTTAGCAAGTCCCAATCCATACTTTGTTTCTTTTGGGCTTGGTATCAGACTTTCCTTATTCCTTTACCATTCTCCTAGGAATTTTCTTTGCCTCTCCCTTACAGTGGTTCTCTTTTTTCTATATCGTGTGTCTGTTGCATTCTTGCCATTATTCGCTGTGTTCGTGGTGGTTATCTGCCAGTATGGTTCCTGATAAAAGTGAATAGGAAGTGGAAATTTTGAGATACTTTCTGGGTGTACAGTGAACTCATTTAGTCTTCATACTTTTTATAGCTCGAATATAGATAATTCTATGTTGGCAATCATTCTCTGCCAACATTTTGAACTGCTTTTTAATGTAACAAAGTACCATTATTTTGGTTTCTATGTACAAGATCTATTTTTTTTTCTCTGTAGGTGTTTATAGACTATGTAGCATTGTGCGTCTCTGTTTTATCTTTCTTGGTGTAATCTGTAGATAGTTTCTTTAGATTACCTGCTGAGTCTTCCATTAAATGTTTTCCTAATTTCTGGTAATATTTTTAATTCTCAGCTTTTTCAACCCCTGTTTTGGAATATTCCTTTGTTTTATGCTACTTGGTACTTATTTCATGATTGTGTATGTTCTGAATCTCTCAGGATATTACAGTATTTGTTGTTGCTCTTATACTGTTTTTTTTTAATTTCCCCCCCTCCCCCCATTAAAACAAAGTTTACATTGGTCTTGAGTATTTGAGCACATACATATAATGGCAGATTTACAAATCCTTCCTGTCTCTTGAACCTAGGATTTTACTGGTGAAGAGCTCTACCACTGAGCCATTTTATTTTTTATTATTTTATTTTATTTTATATTTTTTGGAGACAGGATCTCGTTCTGTAGTCCACATAGGCACTGGACTCACTATGTAGTCCACTCATGGCAATCTTCAGCCTTCCCAAGGGCTGAGATTACAGGAGTGCACCACCATGCTCGACTTTCATTGCAGAATTGAATTTATGGCCTTGCACTTGCTAGGCAAGCACTTTAACCACTGAGTTATGCCTCTAGCCCTATTTTAAAGTTTTTGAGACAGTTGTTGATTTGTCTATGGTAGTTTCTAACTTGGCAATCCTGGCTTGTTTGTCAAATAGCTAGAGTTACAGGCATGTGCCATCATACCCAGACAGTGGTAGATTCTTTTTTTTTTTTTTTTAAAGACAGGGTCACACTTTATGGTCCAGGCTAGCCCTTCGTTCACTATGTAGCCAAGGCTGGCCTCAAACTCACAGCAGTCCTCCTGCTTCAGGTGTGTACCACTATGCCCAGCTTACTTGGTGCTGGAGAATTGAACCCCGGGCTCTGTGCTTGCTAGGTAAGCACTTAACTACTGTGCTGTTCTTTCAGTCCGTGGTCATAGATTCTGTATTAACTACTTTCGTGTTGTTGAGACATAGTACCTGACACCTCTGACTTAAAGGAGAGTTTATTTGCTTTATAGTTTCCACTGGATTTAGTCCATGGTTGACTGTCTTCAAGGCAGAAATAGCGTGGTAGAAGGGCTGAAGAAAACTGTGTAATCCATGGCTGCCTGGAAGCAGAACAAGACAGGAGGAACTGGGGACAAGAACACCTGCCAGGTCAGGTCTCCAGTGACCTACCTCCACCATGCACTGCCTCCTAATACAACATTTAGTTATTGAACTTACTAATGGGTGAATTGACAAATAAGTATAGCACCCCTGTGACACATAAGAGCTTTGCAGAACCTTTTAGATATAAACTGCAACTATTTCTTTTCAAATTTTCTTTTTGCATAGGTATTTTCAAGTTGCTTTTATCTATTTCAAATTGTCTATTTTTAGTTATAAAGACCTTTGCATGAAACTTATCTAAGAAGGGAACACTACAGACCTATTTGGGAATCTGAACTTTATTGATGGTAGTTGTTGACTCTAGTCTTTTTCTTGGGGGAATGTTTTATGTGTCTAGAAATCTTTTCAGGTTCACAGAGGAGGCTTCTGTGTAGAGGGTATAGGTTGACACCGTATTGTTTGAAGAGGTCTAACCTGTGTGTGTCAGCAGCAGGCTTCGCTTACCCCTTTTCTTCATCCTCCTCCCCTTCCCATCAGTATGTATTTGAAAACTTTTCTGTTCGTGGAAGTGCAGTTAATGAGCTTGTTTGTAGATATCTGGGCCCCAGCTTCAGTTGCATGAAGCTTTTCTTGGGGACACAAACACCTGTATTTCACACCAGCCGAATAGGGCTCTGCTGACAGCAAAGTAATGATGACATCGAAGTTAACTTGATAAATCAATGTGTTTATTAGGTTTACTGACAGGATTATGGGCGAGAAGTTACCTGCAAAGTGTAGGCAACGTTGCCTACAGAAACGTGGGTGAGGGATAACTTAAGGGGCTATGGGTCATTGGGAAGGCAGTTGCATCAACAAAACGCCACCACAGTCAAGATGATGCCCTATAGAATTGCACACTGCCTCTGGGACTAGCCTTCCTGGTCAGGTGTTGTGCTTCTCTTACTCTTCAGACTTCCTTCTGTTTCCCTCAGGACTTCCCCTCACTTCCTGTAGCCCTGTGGCCTCAGCTCCCATAAATTGTTCCATGTTAAGTATCCCCTTGTAGGCCTGAGGGCTCGGTCCAGATGATTGCATGCCTAGGTGTGGGCATGGCTCCTGACCTTGAAGGTTTAACCTAGTTCTGCTTCTACAGTGTGCAACTGTGAATTGTTCCTTTTCTCTCCAGGAGGGTTGGAGAACTTGAAACAGTCTCTCAGATTTTCAGTTGTTTTTTGCCCCTACCTTCCATCTACTTCACTTCTGGGCTACCAGGCACAGCCAGTTTTCTGGAAAAGGTGATTTGTCATATAAAACAGTATAGTTCTTGATTTGTTCTTATTAACTGATGTGTTTTGGACCTTCTGCGAGCTGCTGTCCATTTGCTTCATAGCTTCCAATTTACTAGAGATTTTGTTAACCTTTTTTTCTGTTCTCTCTATGTCAACATTTTAGATGTTGCTTAGATTTTTTATCTTTGCTGGTGATTTTAATAGAGTTTTGCAGAGCAAATAGATATGTACATTTAGCTCACCATTTTTTCCTGAAATATAAATCTGGTATTTTAGATTGGATGAACTGTGCCACTTCTCAAGAGAAAAGATTTTTTTTCTAACAATCTTAGGTGGTTGTATTCCAGTTCCTCTCTCATTTGAAGGATTTGTTTTTATTTTTGTTTTTTCTTTTTAGGTTTGAGTGAGGTGGAAGTTTGGGTATCTTAACTATCTGGGACTGGAACACTGAAAATAAAAACGTATGAAAGAATTTTTGAACTGCTAAGTTTATCATAAATGCTAGAAGGAACTATTTTTAGAATAGTGGGTTTGCTACCTTAGGTGGGGGGAGTAAAGGAAATAAATTTTTTAAGTCATCCTAAGTTTTAAACTTGGAAAGTTGTAGATGTAGGAAAGATTTCGACTATGATGTTTTTTGGGTATCTTTACCACAGCTGGCTTTTTTTGGGGGGGGGGGAGGGAGAGAAAATATTCGTAGCATCTTATAGTATTCCTAACAGCAATAACTTGAGACCTAACCAGGGAGCAATTAGAATTAAGACTGACTCCATTGAAAGTGGAAAAAAGTCTTAAAAATGTTAAGGACCTAAGACTGGGCCTATTAAAGTATTAGATAACCTCTAATAATTTATTATTAGTTTACTGTTAATTTTTTCCCCTTTATTATAAGACATTTATTGCTTGCTGCTTTAGTACATCTTAGTCTGTTTGTTCTCCCCTGGGGTTCTACAGTGCTATAGTCCCAGAAGTTTTTCCAAAGATATACTCGAGTCATACTTAATTTCTTTATATCAGAATTTCTGTGGGTGAATTCAGTGAATGTGAATATTTAAAGGTTCTGTGAAGTTTTTTTTTTTTTTGTGCATTCCTATTAAAACTGCCATGAAAGTGATGTGGAGGTATGAAAGAAGAATGGCCCTCTTTGCTTTTTACTTGTTCATGATGTGGCACATAAACTATCTTAAAGGTAGGGAAAGGATAGTGTGAAGGTTAATTCTTTGTGTTTGTGTGTGTGTGACTGTTTTGTGTGATTAACACAGGACACAGTTCAAAGCAGAGAGTTTATAAGTTCTGCATTAACAAGTTGATAACAATTTGAAAAGCATATTAGAAAAAAAATTTTCCATCAAGTTGTTGTTCTCTATGCAGATTTGGGGGAATTATGTATTCTTTTTTATAGTTAGAGCAAATGCCAGGTTTTTGGATTAATACCACTGTATAATCATTTAAGCATAGTGTTCTGACAACTTAAACCTGAAGTAAGAGTTTTAGAATTTCACTTTTGCTGATTATGCCACATAATCATTAACTGAGTCATCCTCTATCTGTATATATGATTTTTAAAATTTAAATGATATCAAAAGCCAGTCAAGTGGAGCTCTAGTCTCAGTTTCCCACTTCATACAGTACACACTGCCCTTCACAGATGCATGTTCGTCTCTGAAGCCTCGGTATGAGCCATGCTGCTTTACCTACTATATATCTCTCTTAGAGTTCTTGTTACTCAGAACTTGTCAAACATATTTTAATTGCTTACTTTTTTATTATAGTAATAGAGGTCAGTACAATCTTTGCTAGTGGTATTTTATCTAAATTAAAAGCTTATGCTTAGCTTTAGTAGCATTAAATTTCTTCATCATATGTTCCTCAATATTTTAAGGCAACCTGAAATATTGGAACAAAACTAATATCTAATAATAATACAGTTTTGAATTGGCCTAATAACGGAATGCTGTCACTTCTATTTGAGAAACCTAATTCTAAAAATAAAAGATACGTAGCATTTTTACTTATTTTAATAAAGCACAGGATTATTTTTGAACCTGAGCAAGATTTTTAGCTTTTAGTTTTAAGCTAGGAAAAATTCCAGTCGATTTTCTTTTTCAATTATTAAGACCTATTTTAATACCAAAACTTAAAAAATAAGTAAATAGACAGTTATAGTCATGGCCACTTACATATATTTTTAGAAAGTTTTAATAACACGGAGTCTTTATTTTAGACTATATTAATATAATTACAACTTCATAATTGGCTGATTTGAAATTCACTGAATTTGGTGTTGAGCTCACAAAATGTTTTGTGCCAAATTTATTGGTACTCGGTATGTAAACTAGAACTTTTGGTATCTATTTCCTCGTGACTCACTGTCCTTTCAAACAATTTGGTCCCTACCTCATTGAACCAATTATGGTGCATGTACCAAAGTACTACTTTATAATTTTAATTCTCAGATGTAGCATTTGAATGTTCAGGAGTGGCGTACGTATGCATATGAAAATAAATAATCAAGAATAAATGAAGCCTTCCCTAAGGTTATATCTCTGAGTACAAGTCCTCTTTGTTGTATGTAAGATTTATTTATGTTTTTGAGATACGATCTCTCTGTTAGCCCAGCTTTGTCTCAAAATGGTGATCCTTCTGCTTCAGCCCCTAATACGTTAGAATTTATAATTGTGTGCCACTGCACTCAACTTTTTTGATATGTATTAATATTGTCTGTTAATTTTAAGATTTTTAAAAGTTTATATTTGAGCTCCATTTCTATTCTGTAGTGATTTTAATCTTCAGTTTTCTGTTTCAAATCCACTTAACTAGTCTTAAATTCTGAAAAGTCTGCCATGCAGCAATACATATAACCCCAGTAAAAATATGTTAGTATTTAATTTTGCTTTTGAGTGCTAGCTGTTTAGAAATAGTTTTGATTATGGCATTATGGCATATCATATAACTATGTAGTAGATTCTTTTTTTCATGCAATATAGATGTTTCATAAAGTTCCTGAAGCAATATAAATTAGGGAATGTTGAATAGTTCCTCATAGGGTAAGTACAGGTTTAGGGTCCTCTGAAGTTGCTGAAAGATACTTTGTTGAATGGATAGTAGCCATTCGTTAGCATAAAACAGCAAATCTCACTATAACTCATGTCTGAACACAGCTGTCTAATTGACATTTTCTTCAAAAATAAACAGCATAGCTTTCTTCCACTTAGGAGTATTGGAACGCTCCAACATGATGCTTGGGGGTCATTATTAGGCATCAGAATCATCAATAAAAATAGGAAAAATTGTGACAGTGAATGGACTGAACGGAACACTTCTTTACAGTGTGATACCTGAAACAAGAAGGCAAAGCTATTACTTTCTTCAGCCTCAGTTAGGAATATAGGCTTTGTTAGACTCAAGGTTTTGCTGGCCTAAACTTTCATGGGCGCACATCATTGCACAAAGCATCTCACATACTGATACAGATAATGAAGACAAACTCTGAAAGTGTATGTATGTTATACCTTGTATTGGACTTAACAATGGCTGTTACTTAAGCAAGTCTGAAGTGAATCTGTTTCCATGTAATAATGTAGACGCTTAGCGTTGTCTTAAGACACAGAGTGAATAGTTTTCGCATTTAAAATTAACTGTTGTCATATTACTTTCTAAATGATTCCACTGGTACGTGTTCTCAGCAATGTAGGAGAGTTGCTATTTACCCAGGTTTTGCATCTCAAAGTATATGCATATTTACTCTTGTTTTATTTACAAAATGATGGATAGCATCGGTATTTTGAGTTTCTTCTGAAACTGTTTTTAAAATCTTTAATTTGAATCTGTTAGGGACCAAAATTCGTGGTCTAGAAACTTTCTTTGTTGTTTGTGATATGTAAATCAATAATCTGGTCTCATATGCCCAATTTTTTTTTTCCAGTTTGCTAATCCAGACTTTACACAACCTATTTCAGAAGTTGTAGATGAAGTAATTCAGAATTGTCCTATTGATGTCAGACGTCCTCTCTACAAGGTCAGTATTTATTGCAAAATTGTTATTCAGATTTTTAAAAGTTACTGGTCCATCATTGAATGTTAAACACTTCTTATAAGGATATAGTTGAATTTTAGTAGTTTAGAGTTTTCTGTCTTTGTAAATAAGGACCACTTAATTTGCTTCTTTTTTTTTTTTCCTACTAATACAGAATATCGTCCTTTCTGGGGGCTCAACCATGTTCAGGGACTTTGGACGTCGCTTGCAAAGAGATTTGAAAAGAACTGTAGATGCCAGACTGAAATTAAGTGAAGAATTGAGTGGTGGTAGATTGAAGGTTGGTTTTTTTCAGTTATTAGTGAGAATGTTTTGCTTTTGAGACAGGCTTTTGCTCTGTAGTCCAGGCTGTTCCTGAACTCAATGGCCCAGGCTGGCCCTAAACTCAAGGCAATCCTTCTGCCTCAACCTTCCAGTTGTGGACGTGGTGAGTATGTGCCACCACATTCAGCTGATACAGTACTGGAGAATGGAACTGAGGGCTTTGCACTTGCTAGGCAAACATTTTAATCTCTGTGGTGGTATTTATTCTTCCAGCCCTGTTGCTGGGAATGTTAAGGATACCTTGGGCTTTGCTTGGTTACTTTTGCTCTTTCTTAGGAAATAAGAGAATGTTATCAGATATCCTAATGGAAAATAGTTGGTATTACAGTTTCATGTTCATACTTTGGGTTATTTGATTGTTTTGGAATATTTTAGAAAAATACTCTTAATGATAAGTGAAAGATTTTGTTTTTTAAATCTTATTTAGGAAATTTCCTTGCATACTCCAGCGATAAAACTCCTTATGATCTTTAAAGTTTTAAATACTCTTAGAGAAGGAAAACAAAACAGGATGACAGATGCTGATCTGAGTAGTTACATTTGCTCCTATAAACTGACCGTAGTTCCCTCAAAACAGGCTTGTAGTATACAAGTTTGTAGTGTTGTCCAAAATAACCTTTGGCTTTTTCACATCTTGAGTCTTGGGACTAGATCAGAAATCAGAATTCATTATAAATTTGCAGATGTCTACATTCTATATTTATGAAACAAATAGTTTGGTTTTATGTCATTTTTTAAAATATTGAAGCAAAATACTGAATCAGGGTTTGAGTTGCTAAATAAAACTCATTTCATTCTACTTGGATAATTGTCAAGAGTTCCATCTGAGAATACCATAATTAACTTTTCTTTAAAAGTAAAAAATAACACTTTAGTGTTTGTTGGTAGTTGAAAATTTGCATGACAGCTATTTTTAGCATCTACATTTATGATTGTCTTAAACCTGTCCTTGAAGAGTATTCTAAAAGTACATGATTTTAGTTTTACCATTGTAATAGCCTGTTTCCACAGTTCAAGCAGTCTGTTTATATAACAGATTTTGAAAATGCTTTGCGTTATTTTTTTATCTGTCTCTAAACCAAATACTCAACCAACCAATCCATCACCCACCCACATATCCATCTTCCTACCTACCCATCTATGAAAAGTTGATGAGTTTTATAAAAAGTGTTTTAAATCTCTGTGCGAGGAATCTTATGAATCAAAATGATTATGGGAACATATTCTACCAGGTTTCACCCAAGGTAAATTTTTCTAGATATTTCATTAATGCCCTTTATAGCAAAAGGAAAGTAAAAATTTCTGCTCCAGAATCCAATCAGAGGTGATTCAGTTAATTATTGTGCCTCTCAAATATAGAACACTTAATATTATTATCTTTTATGATCTTACCATTTCTGAGGAATATAGGTTATTTATTTTGTAGAATGTTTCTCAATTTTCAGTAGTTGGATTTAGTTAATATACTTAGGGCATTAGTACGGACAGGTGGTTTGTATCATTTTTCATGCCCTGCATCAATGGATGCTTCATGTGATCTGTCCCTTGTGTTTGATCACTTGCTTTAGGTTGTGTGTGCCAGGTTTTCTATTGTAAAGTTATTATTTTTCTTCTATAGTAATAAGAATCTCGTGATGAGGTACTTTCAGACTATGTAGCTATCTTGTTTTTCATCAAACGTTGTATTAGTAGTTTTCGCCTCTCTTGGGATTCTTTCCTAAAAATAATCATTAATGAGGTAGTTGCCAAGTGACTTGCAGATTCCATCATTTCATTTCTTTTTGTTGTTGTTACAGTTACGTTTTGTTCATTTAGTCAGGGTCTCACTCTGTAGTCCTGGGTCCTGGCTCTGAACTCACTGTGTAGTCCAGACTGGTCCCAAACTCGGCAATCTTCTTGCCTCAGCCTCCTGAGTGCTGAATTTAATTTACAGGCATATACCACCTTGCCCAGCTTATATGGTGCTCGGTAATCCAACTCAGGGCCTTATGCTTACTAGACAAGTGCTTTAACTGCCACACTATTTTGCCAGCCTTGTGGATTTTTTTGTTTGTTTTTAAGTCTCATTTCACCATAAAGAACATTTTTCCCCTTCTTGTATGAGTTTCCAGTTTCTCATTGTGTGGCTCTATCACTAATATCATTATAAAATCATAATATTATTAATTTTGATTCTGAATTTTCCTCAGTTTTAATGACTTGCAACTTAATTCAGATAGCTTTTAGTTTCTCTTAATGCAGCCCTACCAGTCTTTGCACCCTTCCTTCATTTTTGATGCAGCAAAATGTTTTCAGCCTGACCTTTTGCATTCTCTTTTTTCTAGCCTTGAATGTAGGTTTCCCTACCTACCTTCTCCTGAAAACACCCTTGGTTTAGTGTAAAGTGATTTAAGAAACCAAGTTTTTTAGATACTAGAAATGTTCCTTACTATTGGTTTATCTCTCACATTTAAGGGGGTGATGTGTTTGTGTGTGTGTGTGTGTGTGTGTGTGTGTGTGTGTGTGTGTGTGTGTGTGTGCGCGCGCGCTGCCTGCTATTATTCTCAGTACATTTATGTCTCACAAGCGTGGGATATATATTACAGTAATTTTAGAATTGCTAATACAGCCCACAATGTAACAGAGAACTACTGACCTTAGTAGTTTATCCCTGAGTGCATAGAGTCAGAATACTATGTTTATAAGTTATTTTGAATAGTCTTTTCTCTGTTAATGTTTTTTAAAAATATAATTATTTTTCTTCTGTTGTGCTGTTTTTCCTGTGCATGCTACGTATTTTACAAGTTTTATTTTTAAGTTTATTTTAAACTAACATAATTATATATAAGAGAAGTGTAATTTGATATAAGAATGAAATGTATAAGACAAAATCAGAATAATTAGCAGTCCCATCTTTTAAAACATATATCATTTCTTTGTGAACTCCTTCTCTTCCAGTGCTTTCAGTGCTTTATACAATATGTAAATTCTTTTAAACAGTTACATAAAAGTGCATATTGTTCTTTCCTTTCTATCTGTTCTGTTTCTGTTCTTTTCCAGTGTTTTCAGCTCTCTTTCTCTATAGATAAATAGTATCACTTCAGTCTGGTTTGTAAGATGTCTCCTGCTGGCTGGGGGTTGGGACTCAATGGTTAAAGCAACAGACTCAGTAGTTAAAGCAACATCTTACACGTTACAAGGCCTTGAGTTGATACTCCAGTACAACCTAAAGTTTAGCTGAATGTAGTGGTGCATGCCTGTTTTCCTAGGCCTCTGGAGGCTGAGGCAGGAGGATTGCCTAAGTTCAGGGCCAGCCCTCAGCTACATGGTAAGCTAACCTGTATTATAACATGAAACCATCTCCAAAATGGAAAAGAAAATGCCTCTCTTGAGTAGCCCTATTAAAGACTAAATTGATACAAGAAATTGTTGCCTTAATTTATTGTGGAAATAACTTTTTTACTGTGTCATTTTTTTAGCCAAAACCTATTGATGTACAAGTTATTACACACCACATGCAGCGATATGCAGTTTGGTTTGGAGGATCAATGTTGGCTTCCACAGTAAGTATGATTTATTTTACTTGTAAATTTTTATTTTTTATATAGAAAAATTCAGTGATATTTATAGAATAAAGCAAATTTTTAAAATTTTATCAAAATATAAGGGAATTTTATAAATTGTTATATGTATACATAGTATTTTTAAAACTACAGGTCATTCAAATTTAGTGCTTTAATCTTGCTACATATTATTTTGAACTTTTTTTATTGTATGTTAAAATTTATGTGTAGGGAAAATTATTTTAAACCTCTGTTAATCATTAGTACATTGTTTTTCCTTTGTACATATTATAAATAATAAGGTAAAAGTTATATCTCATTGAACAGGAAGTTTGATATCCTAAACTGAATAAAGAGAATTATTCTAAGAATACTGTTGCCCAAATCAAAACATCTGTAACATTTTCTTTAAAAATACTGTAATCAGCCTTGTAAATATTGGTACTTTGTCCAGGTAGTTCATGGAATATTTAAATTAAGAGAATTTTATCTAACAACTTTGAACTTAAAAGTATTTAAGAGTAGGAAGGAAAAGTTGCTTTCTTTCTTAATTTTATACATCTTCACTTACACCGTATAACTTATTTGAGTTTGTAACTTTTCCCTTTGGGAATATGGTAACACAGAGTGTGGAATAATAGGTTTCAACATACCTTGAGTGATAAAGGCAGGATGATCTAGAAATTTGTATATTGTGGCTATGAGTACTTTATATCTTAGACTAATGCTGCTTTAGAGTAGTGATTCAGTGCAGTGTGGTAAAGTCACAGTAGAACATACTAGACATTTGAGAATCGGCTATTAATCAAAATTTCAAAATGCTTGAAGGAACAGGCATTAGGGAGGAGGATGAGACATGAGTTAAATGTTGCATTTTAGATCTAGTATAAATATGTTAACCACTAAGTCATGGATGGTTTCTAGAAACACTTTAGAATTATCGTTTGAAGTGTCGCTCTTAGAGCATATTGAGAAGTGCCAGATCTTTTATTTTTCTTTTTAAAAAAAAAAAATTATGTCTTTGTTTCCAGCCTGAGTTCTACCAAGTATGCCACACCAAAAAAGATTATGAAGAAATCGGACCTAGCATTTGTCGTCACAACCCAGTGTTTGGAGTCATGTCTTAAAATTGACTTGATGGTTAAAAGAGATGGAGACGAGATAATCTTTCTGATTACTTGTTTTGTCTGGATGGCTGGTTTTGAGGTTTTAATCCTGACTTGAAATAGTAAGACCAAACATGATTATACAGGAATATTTTAATAAATGTATCAACATGCAGATGTAGAAGAGAGCCAAAATGATTAAATGTTTTTCTTTAGATTGAATATTTGAATCTTATGTGTAACAAAAAGAAGTGGGTTTTAGTTCTTTCTGTGCCCTGATATTTTGTATATTATTGAATTATTCAAGATTTGATGGGATTTATCAGTATGTAGATAGCTCTATGATGCTTGATTTGTACACTTCTATGTGTGCAATTTAAGAGCTTGTTTATATTTCATACTTTTTATACTTTGAGGAAAAAAGTCAAAGAAAAATGGTAGTATTTGAGGGAAAAAAATGTGATCAAGTAAAGGATAAATTAAAAAAAAAAACCTCATGAGATTTGGTGTCCACACTCATGGGATCCCAGTTATGAGTTGCTTCCATCCCCCCTCTATATTCCCCTCAGTGGATTCTTTGCAAGTGCTTTTGGAACTAAGAAGCTAGTATCTTGGATTAGCTGATGGCTGCTAGTGCTTTCTGATTACTTGCCATTCTGTTTCTTGCTTTAAAGGGAAAGGAAAGACAAGATTGTTGGACCAGTGTTGCAGTTCTATAGTGTCATTTCTTATTAAAAACAATAATTTGATTACCAAAATTGGTATATGTAAAGCCTAATACCAGTCTAATAAAGGCACAAATTTCTTTTTAATACTTGTTTCAGGCTCTTTAATCTCTTTATAAGTTAACTAATAAATCTATTTTCTTCAGACTTCTGCAGTAGTTCTTTGAAATCACAACAGTTGATTAGCAAGCTGACTTTTTTAATGTGCTCTGTATAAATAATTGTGAACTTTTAATATGTTGAGTGCTTTCATTTTGATAACTGGATCTCCATTTGATATTTTCATTTGTATAACTCATTTGCAGTCTGATAAAGATTTTTTAGTGCCAGTCCCTGACATACCATGGAAAGTTAATTTTCTTTGCATTTTAAAATATCTGGATCATGAAGAAAAAGTGATGAAAATAAATTAAAGTTGAATTACCTTTTCTAATGTTCTTGTCTTTTAAGCAATGTTTGATACGATTTCTGTTTTGTTGAAATAATGGGGTTTACTTCAGTCTCTGTCGTGTATGAGATAGAAAATTTCTGGTGAATGTAAAATTTTTAAAGGTAAAATGAGAGAGGTTTCATGTAGGACTTAAGCAGCCATGTCAAAGAACACTTGAATGCCATTATTCATAAAGCATGGATTAGAATACCTCTTCAAAAATCAGTGAATATTGAAGTGATTTTCTTATTTGTTTTTAATATAAAGATAAGTTTGGAATAAGCAGTGTGTACTTGCAGTGAAGATAGCAATAGCATCAATATCAGTGCTTTTTTTTCCCCTTGAAAATGTGTTTCATGAATATTTTAAGAAACTGTTGGATGGTAGTTCTGTGGTAGAGCTGCCCTTGCCTCATGTGCTTGCTGTACCGGTAGGTACAGGACATAGTGTGTTTAGTCCCTGATGCTGCGAAAGGGGAGAATGAGATGACTCAGACAGTTTGGAGAACAAATAGTGAAAGTCACCTTTGTCCTCATCCTAGCCTTCTTCATTGTCTCATTACCTCACGAGGTACGTGCTCTGTGTTTTCAGAAGCATCTGCACATACATGCAGCTTCTTTATTTTACACAGTCTGGCACCCGTATATACCTTGCACTTTTTTTTTCCCCAAGGATCTTCTGATGCAGAATAACACCTGTAAGCATTTAAAATTTCAACTGCTGGCTCAGGAAGGTATTGTTGGCATTGTTAAAAATTCACATAAGATAGTTCGGTAATAAATGAATAAACTCTGAAGACATGTTTACAAAACCAGATCTCTTCACTTTGATATGAAAACATGAATGTTAAAATCTTTAGGCTTAAACTTAACTTTCGGAACAAAAAGAAAGAACTCCCCCCCCGCACCCCTCCCCCCAGTTTCTCCTGTGTGCAACCTTACCTATGTAAGATCTTTACTGTGTACCTCTTTTGCTCTGCTTTCAGAGGAGTACACTGTAATATGGTAGAAGTAAATACTTTTGTTGTTTTTTATATATCTCTCCTGTTATTGTATATTAATTTTTTAAAAATTTGCAACACCTTTAGTTCTAAATTTGAAAAGGGTCAGCCCAAATAAAATCTGTGACATTGATTATCAAGCAGGTAAGTGTGGTACATTAGGAAAGCACCAAACTTAGACTATTGATGAAACTTTTTTCTGGTTTTACTGATGAATGATATAGCTCTTCCACATTCCTTTCCCATAAAACATGAAAATTGTATCTGTATAATCTTGAATAAATTATTTGAATTGTCTGGAGCTTAATTAATATATAAATATGTATAAGGTGGAAGTGCAGGCTTTGGTCAGCTGGAAAGTGAAATGGATGATCATTTTCTAACTAAGGCCAGAGTTTTCACACTTTAACCCTTTAAACAGTAACATCCTGCATGTGCTTTATGTGGTCCACCCTCTTGTGACAAGTTCCCTTTTCTAATAGAGAAAGCAGTTAATTGTGTTTTAGTTTTTCAGTACAATTTTTCTGGTTTGTTCTCAAAGCGGTGTACAGGTTAAAATAACCATTTTTGCAGATACTTCCATAAATAATGAAATACATAAATATCGTGCTCTTTATTGTTTACATGATTTCCACAGAGGGACCTGAAGACTATGTAAGTAGAAACTTTCAGATAATCCTGAAGCAGGTGCTTACAGTATTTAAAAGTTGAGGAAATTATTTGTATCATAAAAGCTTATTAGCTTATTTTCATCATTAAGAATGTTACTCCTCTTTTTTATTGTGCTAATCAGTCAGTAATAAAGTCCAGTGTTTTTCTGCCTTTATTTTATTTTAACTAATCCAGCTTTGACTTCTCAGATTCTTACTTTATAATCTTTTGATACTGTCAGTGACCAGGCCCTTTGTACTTTGAATTGCCCATTAAAGATTCTTTTAATCGTTAGGACTGAGATGCTCAACTCAGGTCGAGGAGCACTCAATGTATTAGGTAGAGTACATACCGTAACCTGAAATCAATGCAAACTCTGACAATGAAAGATTCTCGTACCCAGGTTGGAATCTTGTGTCTTAGGTTATATTTTAGTGTAGTAGCACTTGATACATGCTTTGGCTAAAACATTTTGGAACTTTCACAGCCAGCTCTCCAAGTAACTTCTTTGTTGTCGTATTAGAATTATTTCAGATTTAACCTTTCACAAGAATTTTCAGATCTTTTGGAGGTTTTTTTCAGGTGTTTGGGAAGGTTCTAAGAGTTACAGTAAAAGAGTTCTGCATTATTGCTAATCATTACCATATAAAAGTTCATTATTCTGCCATATGATTTTTGTTTTAGAACTTTCATTGTACAATTTCTTGATCTTGATAGAATGTTAAGAAATTAAGTTAAAATCTTGGTCGTCTTAGGCATGTGTTCTTCATGCCATGACCCAGTTTAACTGATGCATTTGAAACTTGAGAACTGAAATTAAGGGAAAAAGAACTATTAAAGATTGTCTTTAGTAGTCTTGGGAGCATAAAAAAAGAATCAGGGTAGAAATAAATGACTTAAGAAAGCAACTGAAAAGAAAATCTAAAATTATAAACTTAGAAGAAAAGCGAACAACTTTATTTTGATTTAGTGAATAATTGTTTTTTATTACTTTGGTGACTTGAACATTATAAGATACTGAATCACAATTTCATTTTTATAAAAAACTAAACCTCACTTATCTGTTCATTGCAGCAAGGTTCAGACTTTTAATCCCAGCGGTGTTTATTAATGGCCAGCCGTGGTTCAAGCACTATTCCTGAATAAGAGTAAACATTCTGTTCTGATCATAGAAGTAGTGTAGCAGAAAAGATACTATCACGGGAGTGAGGACTGTCTTGCAGATACAACTTGAGAGCGATCTTGCTAAGCTTAGAGTTTCTCTTCATTTAAGTGGTGCTATTTTCAGTAAGAAACTCAGCAGTGTAAGGTGAAAGTTATGATACAAGCCATAATTTTGGAAAAGTTAATGTTTTCTTCCTTTTTCCTTTTTTTTTTTTGGGGGGGGGGGTTAGTCTAAGCTGGTCCTGAACTAATTATGTAGCCTGGGCTGGCCTCGGACTCAAGGCAATCCTCCTGTCTCAGCCTCCGTAGTGTGGGGATTACAGGTGTGCGTCACCACATCCAGTTTATGTGGTGTTGGAGAATTGAACTCAGGTACTTAGCTCTTTCTAGGTAAGCACTTTTAACTGCTGAGCTATTCCTCCAGCCCTTTTGTATTTTCTTAGTTATTCATTGCTGGTACAGAATACCCAACATCTACAACTTCAGGGAGAAGATTTAGTTAGCTCACAGTTTCAGAAAGTCTCATCCAGTCTGTTCGTGGGCAGCCAGCACTGGTGGAAGTATATCGCAGAGGTTGAAAGCTGCCTAGGCATCTTAGAATGGGAAGTGAGTCAGGAGTTAGTCTGGAAACTGAGACAAGGTTAGAGCCTTCCCATGAAGAAGCTGTAACGATGTTTCTTCTTTATTTAGTTCAAGTTGTTAGTTGGGCTGCCCACATCTCACTTTCTGGTCTACAAGTCATTAACAGTCCTGAAAGCTCTGGCCTCCCTTCTCAAAAAGTTGACACAATCCCTGAAGCATCTACTCCTTAAGGCCAGGTTCTACCTCCTCCCAACAGCATGTACTTGCATGGGTATTGCACCACAGCCAAGGACATGAGGCTTTTGGGAGACGCCCTAAATTCAAAGTATATGTGTGCTGCTGAAATTTTTACTAATTAAAGTGTTAACAGTTGAAGAAATTAACTACAATAGAATCTGCTTTGTTCATTTGTTATTTCCAATGTCTTACATATTGCCTTGTGCGTAGAGGACGCCACAAATGTTGCCATATGTATAAAAAATAAAAATAAAAATTGTCAGGATTTGTCAGAGTAACTGAAGTGAAACTAATCAGTAAAATTAAGCACTAAATTCAGTGTATAGGGTACCCCAAAAGTAAGGCACATAGAAAAAAGCCAACTTAATGGACACTGCAGTAGTTAACTTGATGTGTTTAATGAATAAATGTTTAAAGATTTGAAACTATGAATTACGTGGATGTCTTATTCCTTCAGTTTTCACATTAAAAATACTCACTTTACATTTTTTTCTATTCTAATCATTTTCAGATCTCCTCAGTGGAAGTGACTGTTAAAAATGACTGTTGGTGCTAAGCAGTATACAGTGATAATGAGTCAAAACTGTTAATTTCTGGTTTTCATTGATCAGTTTTGAATCTCGTGTGATCCAGGTTCATTTTAAACCAATTAATAAAGAGAGGATTGGCTGATTTTTGAGATTGCCTGCATTTTCAGTAAGATTCAGTGACATGGTAAGATTGCTAATGAAACTTAGAATTCTATTAAGTTGAACATGAAATTGGAACCATAAATTTTTTTCTTGGAAGTACGTGGGATCTTTTCCAAACAATTCCACTGTTCTAGAGGGATAGACAGTAAGAAAACTTGGGTTTTTTGTTTGCACCAAAATGCATGGCTGAGATATGTTGTACATTCATGAGATAAGCAAGTCACTATGATGCTTTTCTATACCGTAAGATGATTTCCGTTTTCAAAGACCTTGAAAAAATTGAAGATTTTGATAGAGGAAGAGTATGTGGGAAATATGTTGTAGGCATGGAAAAAAAATAGCCTAGAGGAACAATTACTGGGTTAGCTATGAGCTTGTGGATGTAAGCTAGTTGAGAGGAGTGAAATATGGTTGGAGGATATCTACCACCCTTAAAACAGTGGAGGTAAAACTTAGAAATTGGAGTAATTAAGGTTGAAACGAGACACATAGTTGACACCTACAAAGCACTGTAGATTTTTCAGAGTGTAATACAGTCCAATTCACTTTTTTTAGAGTTGATGGAACGCTGACATTTGAAGCGACTTAGCAAAAGTCACATAAATGATGACAAAATAGGATTTGTTAGCACAGGTAGGGTTTACAAATACTGAATAACATGATTTATTAATTATAAAGGGCAATTTCATGTACAGGACAGCTCAGAAGGGCTTTGAACTGCCTGATACAGGCCAAGAGACACATTGAGCTCTTTTGATATTTTGGCCATGTATCTCCAAATTGGTGTTGCTCATTTCAGGTTTCATTAACACAAAAAGCCTAGCATTTCAGTAACATGGCTTTTTGTGAATTAGAACCTAAGCTGGCTTTAAAGACAAGTCATTAATTAGGCTGCAAAGGAAATAAAATGCTTAGCATTTGCCAGATGCCCACAGATTTTGAATAGTTATATGGATCAAAAGGGACTTGAGAAAATAGTGTATATTTCTGATCCCTGTCACTTAACCTTGCTTTAAAAGAAATACAGTACAAGGCTGAGTCTTGTTTTTTCAAATAGATCACATTTGCTGCTTTACATACCTACTTTTAAAATTCGTCTCTTTCAAGATGTTAAAATTTTAAAAATGAAGCCCTCTTTTAAAGTATATACGCTTCATTTGTCTTACGATTAAGGAGTTGCTATTGATCTTCAGATTACATTTTTGTTCTATGAGTAGATTCACCTGCCACTGACATATCTTAAAATAAAGTTATCTACTGTAAACCTTTTCCTATTTCTCATGTAAAGTGGAAAACTGAAACTATGACATTGTTCATCGGAACAGTGGAAGATGAATAAAAGTTTTAAATACTTTTTATGGGGGAAGAAATGACTTCTCAACTTTCAGGTCTGTGTTTTTCTTTCAGCTGTTAGTATTCTAGGTTTTTTTTCCCGCCCTCCCAAATTCTTGGCCCTTCGACTCCTTCAAGTGCTGGGATTACAGGCATGCATCACCGTGCCCAGTTTATGTGATTGAGGGGAATCAAACTCAGGTACTTACTGCTTGTGAGGCAGGTACTTTAACCGCTGAGGTATTTATCCAGCCCCTGGATGCTAGTATTCTTGAAACTGAAGTAGCCACTTGCCTTTGACCTACTTGGAGATGATGATCAAAGATGTTTGGCAAGAGGTTGAATGAGTAGCAGATGTGGCTTTTGAGCTTAGCTTAGTCCATCCACTAGATGTCTCTCTTCTCTCCTTGTCATACAGGAGTGTGTCTCAATTAGATTTTCTTCAAAAGCCAATTTGATCTGGATTATGGAAAAAAAAAAACACATATACTTTTCCAACTTAAGGGTGCTGTTTTCAACATTGACTTAGTGCAAAGATGTTCTTTGGGCCGTGACAGGAATTTCCAGTGGCCTTTGTCGGCAGTGTCAACTTGGAACATGCTATATGATGATGCTCTTCAAGATGGCTGAGGACATGGTACTGAACAATGTATTTTTTGTATCCTGTAATTTTAAAAGGATATTCCGACCATAGCAAGATATGTTAAAGTTTTAAAATGAGAAAATTGTTTACATTCTTGCGCTAATGGAAAGCTAGGAAAGGTAGTAAGGGGCAGTAGTTTTGGGGTTTTTTTTTTTTTTTTTTTTCATCTTCAAAGTTGAGTCCATACAGTATTTGCAGTTGTTCTCTGCACTTAAAAAAAAAAATCTTGCAGTGCTGAGGATCAAACTCAGAACCTCATGTGCATGCTAGACAAGTGCTGAACTTCTGAACTACACCCTGACCCTCTATATTTTTTCCAGGGGAGATTTTGTACATTTCTCTTTAATAATTTAGATAATTGGAAAGATGCAAAGTTAATTGCTAGTACTCTAAAATGTAAGACAGGTTTCTTTCTCTTAAATTACAGTGACGTGGTAATTGCTCGTAATTTATCAAGCAGATTTGAGGCAACCATAAAAGGGCCCATACTCTGTTATGATAAAGTATGTGTTCTAAACACAGGTTTCTCTCTAGACAGAAACTTATAATTTGCACATTTGGAGTATAATGTGGAACTCCAAGAAAAAATATTTGCATCCAACTGAGTCTTTGGTAGTAGCATAGATTGCTAAGCAAGTTGTTCTCTTCCTACATTGAACTGATCTGGCATCCTAATCCTAAGATACCTTCCTAAAGTGAACTTGAGCATGGAAGAAGACTACATGTTTTGGGTGTATGTTCTAGAATATATATGTTAAAAATACAGAGGAAGCTATATATGTTTCTAGATACACCTTTTTCTGTATTCTAATAATTTAAATTGTCTAGCTGTTTCCCACAAATTTCAGTTATTATTTAACTGACCAAAGTCATAAGCTAACTTGGAATTTATGGTATTCTGATCCCTGGCACTGGATATTCTGTGCTGCTTATCTCCTTAGCTGGACTGTTTTCCTTCCCCAAGCAGCCCTGCTGCGTAGGCTCAATACAGGTTCAGAAATGAGCAACAATAGTAGAGAAAAATGGCGGAAGTTCTGTAAGTGGATGTGGACCATTTTAGCCTAACTAGAGGAATGAGCTCAATTATAGTTTACCAAAAAAGCAAGCATTTTTCTTTTGTCCATGTCCTGCTACTATATTCTTCCAGAGTGTCTTTATAAAGCCTATAAAATAAAGTTAAAAATGAATAGCAAGAGCCTACATCTAGCACTTAAAACATCTGCATTTAAAGTTATTGTGCATTTAGAGAATGACACTCTAGAGATAAAAGCTGTCCTAGGTTGAGTACAAAAGAAGATTCTCAAGTGTTTCTGCAACCGGGAATAAATATTTCATGTTTTAACATTGCAGTAGTATTAGGTAGCCTCAAGATATTGTGGAATGGCAGATTTTTTTCTCTGCATCTCAAACTACCTCAAAGTTACACTTCGTCCTCACTTCTGAAACCCTTCGTTCTACAAGACCTTAGTAATGTATGTGTATCATGTTGCGGTGGTCTGAAAGAGAGAGTTGTGCATATTGAATACTGTTTTATACAAAGCACACACTACTGCTACCTTTATGGGACTTGCATGTCATCCCTAAGATGCAGGCAACTCCAGCAGATGTGCGTGATTAGTAGGATGAATGCTCTGTAAGAATGGTTTCCATCCGGTAATCTAACTGATAAACTCTGGGTTGCAGTTAAGTACAAAGAGCTATGTTAGATCAGAAGTTTCATTATGTTTGCCAAATCCCAAATCATTCAGAATTATTACATGCACAGAGAGATTCTAATTCCACATCTTTTTTCAGTCTTCTGAACAGCTGTTTTTTGTACTGTTCTCTGGTTTATGCCCACAAGACAAATGTACAAATTCTTGCAGTCTGTTAGTAGATCACTGAGATGAGGTGGAACGTACTCCTGTGACACAAAAGCCCTTACTCATGGAGTGCTGTTGGGTTACGCACAGTCTCCCCTCCTAATGACTTTATTATAGTAGTGTTCTATAATAGGTTTGATTGTTTAGTGGAATATTTGAGCTGAGGTAATTGAACATATGTTATTTGAGCAATAAAAACTGAATAGGCTATCTCTTCAAGCAGTTGATATATACCTAGGGTAGGATGAGACAGAAAAACTGGATTGTCACCATTCATAAAAAAAGCAACTTGAAAGATGTAAGTTTGAATGCCTATTATTTGTATAAGTGATATTTATACAGAACATTATCCCATGTGCATAACTGTCTATTTACTTTGAAAAACTGGCTTTTTAAAAGCAACTTTATTGAATGTATTTCTATTGAATCCTGTTAAAATAATATTTCTTTCAGCCAAGGAGGAGAGGTTTGCCTTCCCGTTTGCACATAGGGAGCTCTATTCACTGTAGCTGAGCTCCCTGCCTTGCCACTTGACTTGGCCTAATCCTAGTTTCTCTCAGGCCTGATGTGCCTGCTTTGATGACTCAAAATACTGCTTCTTGGTAATCAGATTTGGTCCAAGTTTTTTTTTTTTCTCCTGTGGTCTCTTGAGTTATATCCCCTGCCTTTTTTGTATTTTATTTCGAGATAGGGCCTCACTTAATTGCTAAATTGCCTAATGTTATGGTTTGGATCTGTAATGTTGCTCAAAAGCCTTATGTATTTGGTTGTTGGGAAAACCGATGGAACCAGGAGCTGGTGAGAAGTGGAGCATGGTTGGAAGGAGTAGGTTACTGGGACTTGACCCAGAAGGAGCAGACTAACAGGACAGGACCTGGAAGCTAGCTCCGCCCCTCCACATTCACGTGGCTTTTTGTCTGCCGTGCTATGAAAAGTTTTTCTCCAGTTGGCCTCTGCCAAGTTGCCAGTTCCTGTCACTGTGATCAGTGCCTCTGAATGGGCTACGTGAGACCTTTTAAAACTGAGCTAAAATAAATCTCACCTCCCTTAAGTTGTAGATGTCAGATCTTCTGTCCTAGCAATGAAAAAGTAATTAAGACACTTATGCTGGGCTCAAATTTGTGATCCTTATGTTTCAGCCTCTCAGAGTGCTGATTTTACAGGTGCATGCCATCATACTCAGATCAAGAATTTAATTTTTTTATTTTTTTAAATTTATTTATTTGTTTATTTATTTATTTTTGTCAACAGCAAGAGACACTGCTGGACCTGGATGGGGTTACAGAGCTCTGCCTACCATGACGACGTCCCTGAATGTTACTAAGGAAACACGGGGCAATGTGTGCTAGAGGTGAGAAAGTCAAACTTAGTTCAGGCTGAGAAAGTATAAATCTCCCTGTCTTTCATTAAGTACAGCTGCTAAATTTACAGGAAAGTTTCTCACAAGACAGTGCTGCAGCTATAATGTGTCAAGACTCCTTTTGAGGGACCAGCATTTTCTCACTGAGAAACTTTGTTCTCCAGAATCATGGGGTACAAGGAGGTTTTACTCTTAGAAATTATATTGGGAAAAATGAAATACCCAGTTTTTATGTAGTTCACTTTGTCACCAAAGAATGGCCTCAATTTCCAAAGGAAATGCACAGCTTCAGGTAAGGGATATTTGGACATCACCTTCCACATATAAGCACTACTTTCCAGGAATGTAGGTCCTTCCATCAACTTGAAGACCAGACCAGACACTCTGTCCTGAGCCTAACAAACTGCTAATTCATTTAAATTTCACCCTTCCTTCAAATCGGATGCTTTCCATGGTTGCTTCCTACACAGTTTTCTTCACAATAATGAGTCTATAAACTTGGTTTTTTTTTTTTTTTAATCAGGCTATAGTCCAGGTAGTCTTAGTCTGGTTAGACTAGGAGACAAGTACATTCTGTTTAAAAAAGTGCAAATTCAGATAAATTAGATTTAACAATATTCAGAAACACCTCAAGAACTCAGCTGCAATGATTGTCTTTTTTTATTTGGTGTTGCTAATATGATACCAAATGAACTTAAATTTTTTCTCTATATGTGTATATCATTGTACTTTATCTTACTCTTTTCACTTTTAGAGGTTTTATGTGTAGCCAGTTTTTATCCACAAAGTCCCAGAAGGTAAAATCTATACTTATAATTTACTTAGTTTTGTTGTTGTGTGGTCAGAATTGGGTAATATAGTAGATGTTCAATACTTTCCCCATTGAATCAAAGAGGCTTTGGCGTGGTTATATCCTTTAGATTTTTCCCAAGTTTGAAACCTAACAGCTTGTGTGAGGTATCTTTTTATCATGATTCCACCTCTGCCTAATAATGCACAAATTACCCTCAGGCAGTGAGGCGCTGTGCAATTGAAGCTTTTTATAGCTTCATTTGTCTGTAGTCACCTAAATGTCAATGGAGAGATGTGTTTGTCATAATGTGTGGGGCAAATAAGCCCCCTTCTGTGGCATCATTAGAGAGGAAATAAATGCACAGGAACCAAAGAGATGATAAACTGATCGCACACTTAGGAAATACAGAATATCATTTGCCATGAAAATGTGCTGAGATAAATACACAATTCCTCATCCTAACAATTTGTTTTTTAAACCTTGGCTTATTTACATTTGTTCGTCTATTACTTTGATCAATTTATGGTGAAATAAACCATTAATTAAGAATAGCTCAGAAATGCCTGAAGAAGTCAATAGTTCTGAACATGGAAGCATAGAAAAAGAAGTAGTCTTCTAAGTGTATCTTCAAAGTGGGTCATGCCCTTCCTGTAGAGCGTTAGTGGGGAAATGGAGCCATTTTGCCACAAATTGTTGATGGTAGATCTCTTTTGCTCTGCCTGCACTCACACTTTTGCTTACTTGAAACAACAGAAAAGTAGGATGTAGTAGAGAAAGGCTTTTGAGTAGCGAAAAAGGATTTGATAACTGTCCACATTGTAAATTCACCTGTGCTCCTCCCACAGAGTAGATCTCAGTTCATGCTTGCTTGAATTTGGTCACCATCCTGTTTTGAGATACGGACAAAGGATTTACCTGTGTTTCTGTCTCTATACCTTCCAGGCCCTGACTGGTTTGAGGAAATGCTAGTGCCTCACCGATGTGCACCCCTGAATGACTAAATACATGAAAAAAAGAAGAGGGAGCAAACCCCAGGCTTCTTTGTTAAATCTATTAAAATTCACTGTTTCGTGATTCAGTCGGGTAATTAAACTTGTAGTCTCAAATCATTTCAGAGCTCCTGAGTTTGCTTATGACAAACTCAGTTTAGGTGAAGTGACTGTAGCATTTGGAGGCCAAGGCTTTCCTTTCTTCCTGGCTCCTGTTTCTCTAGTGATAAAAGGCTGGATAGTTACTGTCCTCTTTTTGATGAGCTGTTTTTGCCAATCTGATTTTTAATTCTATAGATTTATTGTGGCCAGTTGGAAGAACAGTAGAGACTGTTGACTATGGAGCCAGCACAGGCTCCTTTGATACGCCTGAGGAACCCCAGAGGGGCAGTTGCCTGTAGGCATCAGACCCACTGTGCTATGCTCACTCTTGCTGTGCCAGCCCTGAAAGCTTGCAAACCCCATCCTTTCTTTCACATCTCTAAGTCTGAGGATGGCCAGATATCCAGCCAGAGGATAATATGCAGACATCTCCAAACATCATGAAATAATTTCTTCGAGTCCCCTAACTCAGGTAGGAGGTTGGGGAAAAATTGAACATTTCTCTCCCTGGGATGAAGAGAGAAATTACTTCATTGAGAAAAAATCTTTGTTAGATGGTAGCACACTCTTGCTCTCTCAATAGCTGGTTTTTGTTGATGATTTATAGGTCATTATTGAATTTCTTAGTTGCTTTCTGGTTGCTGAGACAGAGTACCTGACATCCACAACTTCAAGGAGGAAAGATTTACTTTTAGCTCACAGTTTTAGAAGGTCATAGTCTGTTCATAGGTGGGTGACTGGAAATGGTAGAGTCACATGGCAAGATTGGAGACAGAGCTCCTCATAGCATGGCAGAAGAGAGCCAAGTTAGAGAAGGGCAGGAACAGAGCACACCCCTCCACTTTCTGCCCAAGCATCCACCCTTCCAACCAGATCCTACCTCCCAGTAGTACACAGTATGTGTAGTTACATGAGGTGTTTGTGGGTGCTTATGATCCAAACCATAACATTTCTTTCCTGGTCCCCAGAGACTCATGTTTACCTCCTTATGCAAAATGCCTTTCTTTAGTTCTTCTCAGTGTTGTCAATGTCTTAACAGCTCCAGACTGCTAAAAAAAAAAAAAAAGTTTAAGTCCAAAGTCTCCTTGGAGACACAAAGCAAACTCTCAGCTGTGAACTCCTATGAAAATCAAAGAGTTAAGCACTTCCAACATACAGAGGCACAGGTAAAAATTCCCATACCAAAAGGGAGGAATACAAGGATAAAAAGCAATTGGTTCAAAAGAACTTTTAAACCCAGCAGGGCAACAGTTAAATCCAGTAGCTATAGTCTTGATTATAGGTACTTGGTTTCTTTTTTATGCTAATTTTTTAGCTTCTCCATGCTCATCTGCCCCACCACCACAGGTCCTTTGCTATGACAAATCTGCAAACTTTTTATACCATTTCTCTCTGTCATTTTTTTCTTGCCTTTCACCATAGAGTTGGTTAAAAGCTGCAAGGTGTATTCCAGTGAGACAGTGTGAACATTGGGTTGTCTTGTCTTGGGACTTCCTCTGCCAGAATAAGTAGCGCCACTCTTAATCTCAGTTTCGGGCAAAGCGTATAGACAAGGGCAAAATGCCAATAAGCTTTCTGCCAGAGTCTAGCATGCATAGCCTTTAGACCACTTACCAATACAGTTCTCCTTCTCAACTAAAACTTCTTGATCCAACCACACTTCCATCAGCATTTTGGTCTTCTTAGCTTCAAGCAGAATCTCCTATCAAACTTAGCTTAGAGCACTCCAAGTCTTTTCCAGCTGACATCCCTAAGTGTTTCCAAACTTCTGCAAACCATTTCCAAAGCCTTCTAAACCACATTGTCAGGTAAAGTCACAGCAACTACCCCACTCCTGGCACCAATTTCTGTCTTAGTTACTATCTCATTGGTGGGACAAAATACCCAACATCCACACCCTAAGAGAGAAAAGATATATTGCAGCTCACAGTTTCAGGAGGTCACTGTCTGTTCATGGGTGGGCAGCCAGAAATGGTAGAATCATGTGACAGGACCAAAGCTCTGGAGAGAGACAGAGGTCTTCATGGCATAGAAAAACAGAGCCAAGTTATAGAGGAAGGGTGGAACCAGCACACACTCCTCCAGGTCTTGCCCCCAAGCATCTGCATCTTCCAGGCAGGACCCATCCTCCAAATTGTGCACGGTATCCATAGGAACTAAATGAGGCTTTTCAGGGATACTCTAGATCCAAAGCACAATAATCTTCAATATTGACCCACTTTTCTTTGCTATAATGACACAGCTGAGAGAAGCTATATGTGAAGAAAAGAGTTTCATTTACCTCACAGTTCTGGAGATTCATGGGTACCAGCCTCAGCTTGCTTCTGGGGAGAGTTTCCATACATTGTATGTGAAAAATTACAAACAGCAAGCCAAAGAGACTGGATGGCTCCAAGCTTATTCATTTTATAGCAACTTTCTTCTGAGAAATACCTCAGGAAATCAACAATAACAACTTCAATTACTTCCAAAGGCAAAACTCCACTGGCCCAAGGACTTCCCACTAGATCCAATTTTTCAAGGTCCTCACCACCATACTGAGGAAGAAGTTCCAGTACATGGACTCATAGGGAACAAACTATACCCAAATGATAGGGCCATCTTATGTGTTTGTTGACAGGGCTTTCTGATGAGGAACTGGATGCCTCCAGGACGGAATCCTTCCTGACAGCACCTTTTTCTACACTTACTGCCAGGTCCCTCCTGTCCCAGGCCCTCTCCAGTGAGTGGATCTGATTTTCAGAACCAGATAGATGTGTTGCCTGTGATACTCTGACTTGTGTTTTGAGGTCCTCTTTTCTTGAGGGAGAGTCTATTCTATATTCTTCAGCAGGATCTGGATGCACTGTATTTCATTTAAATAACTACATTTCCTAATTATGGTCTTATGTCCTGTTTTTAAATTTTTTTCCACAATAGATTAACAGTATTTTAAAAATGATTAATAAAATGAAATACTGAAAGGATTATATCTGGAAAATGATGCTGACATGGAGATGAACACACAATTATTAACTGTTGTGCCTGTTGATGTTTCGATTACAGTGACCATCTCTTAAGTGGGATATTATGAACTTCATAGAAAATAAAGTTGAAACTCAACAAGATGAAAACTTGACCAGGATTTCAAAGTTAAAGGATTGCTTAGATCCTTTTGTACACAAATAAAAAGAAAGCAAAATTAAAATGGATTAGTTAGTAAGATTATCTTCTCACATTAAATTAGTTTGCAGATAGATGGCTCAGGATTAATTAGTCTAGTAGTCCACCATAATCATGTTGGGCCCATTTTTTCTCGTCTTTCTGAGGCTATTTCTTTTTTTTTTTGACCATTGTCCCAGCCATAACAAAATCCAGGAGAAAAAGAGGTATCTCTTCTTTAGTAGCTCTTTGTAAGTAAGGGAGGAAATTTTCCTATAAGTCTCCCAGAAGAGTTCTCATGTCCCAGTGACCAGAAGTACACATATGTCCTTTTTAGGCTGAAAGGACTTCAAAAGCTGTTCTAGCTTATCAAGAGCCCAAGTGAAATAGGGTTGCCTATCGGGACAAAACCTATTCTCTATTTAGAAGATGTGGAGACAGACATGTTCACAGTTGAGCACCAATCCAATAATCTACACCTTTCCTACAGAGCAGAGGAAGGCTTCAACCTCAATCTGTTTCCCCCCAGCCTGGCCTGATACAACTTCTTCCACAAGTTTATGCATGTAAGAATTGACAATGGCTGTAATGAGAAACATGACTGGAATAAAGCCCAGCTTTTGAGAGTTTTACACTTATAATTGTATTTAGGCTAGATTAGTATTAAAATTTGTTCACTTTCCATGACATTGGCTGTTGTGGTTAGGATCTGGAGTGTCCCCCAAAAGTCTCATGCATTTTAATGTTATGGATTGTCTATGGAACCATGTGATATTGGTGGATTGGGGTCTAGTCTGGAGAGGTGGATTACAGTTAAGACTAAAGGCGTGTGAGTTAGGATTAACTGTGTGTAGTGGCCACACCTGGATGCAGGAGGGACTAATCATTGGGCGGTGACCTGAAAGGATACATAAGCTGCACCTGCCTTCCTGGAGGACTGGAACTAGCCTCAACTAGCCTCAGCTTGTCTTCCTGTTGGTTCAGGGAAGCTGCCTCCACCTCTCTCTCTCTGCCATGTACTTCAATTGTTGCCGGCCACCCCTGAATGGACTGTGACCTTCGAGACTGTGAGCTAAAATACACCTTTCCTTTCCTACGTTTGTGGGTGTTGGGTATTGAGTCACAGCAATGAAAAAAGTAACTAAGACATTGGCTAAGTGGTGTTTGGAGCAATGTGGAAGCTAAGCGTTTGAAATTTATTTTCTTCTGTTTAGAGTTACTAATCTTTTCTACATAGCTCTTCTCCTATTCTCTCCCTGACAGTGGAGTGGTGACTAATGAGGAAAACTTTGAATTTTAGGTCAAAGGATATAGATTTTAATTTTCTCTTGGAAATATAGAATTCTACATGTTAACTGGGGCTGGGGAAGTAGCTCAGTGGTAGAGAATTTAGCTAGCATGATCAAAGCTAGTTAGTAAGAATGTCATCTCACATTAAAGCAGTCTGCAGATGGGCAGCTCAGAGGAGGAAGGGAAATGCTAAGTTGTTTGCATGGTGACAGAGGTGACTAGTGTGGGATGAGAATGGATATTGGTGCCAATAATCAAAATAAGAGGCTTGGAAGAAAAAACAGCCAGATGGGTACCAATTGATTTGAAGGATGTGTGGAAGATAATAATGGAAGCAGCCACTGGCAGATGGGCATAGAGATTGCTAGATCAGTGATACCTTTAGAATTGGAAATGAAGATTAAGACTTAGACATAAGGTGGTGGGATAGGAAAACAAAGCAAAGGAAGAAAATAATGCAAGGTCAGGGCTTTGGAAAAACAGCCTGTATGATCCCATGTCACTGCACTAGGAGAAAATTGGAGACAGTGGATGATCTTTGGGACCAGGAAAGGAAAAGGTGTTAGAGAAACTGCGATAGAGTTACCAAAGGCTGCAGAGTCAATAAAGATGGAAGCTGAGTGAAAAGTCCTTATGTTCCTCCTGGAAGATCACTGATGGCCTTGGAGAGACCACTTTTAGAAGGGAAATTAAAGCAGATTGCAAAGGGATGCTGAGTAAGAGAGGATAATGGGACAGATCTGACCATTGTAAAAAGCTTTTTTACTTTATTTTTAGAATTTACATCATGTCTTTATTTCTGTTAAAAGTAACTCATTCATACCATGAAAGAACAAGTGATAAAAAATGGCATTCCAAACCTTTGCAGAATACTGCATGATAGATGTCTGACATTTGCATCCAGAGTCATATAGCATAAAACAATCCAACATAACAATTGCAGATCCATTTTTAAATGATGTTGGTTGAATGTTTGAGTTGCAGTGGGATGTACAGGAGTGTATCACAGTCCCTGGTAGTCCCATACCTGCAGGTAATCCCAGTAAACTCATTGGGTCATCAAAGTGAACTAGGGTGAACTTTTCTCTCTCTTTTTTTTAAACAATAATTTTATTGTAGCAAAAAATTCACATGACATAAAATTTAACTTTTTTTGTAAATGCATGAATTCTGAATTCTATTACACATTAGAACAGTGGGTTTTGGGGAATCCTTTTTTGAGAGGTTCACCCCTTTCTTATCCAACCATTGCCTCTCTTTCTACCCTGTCATTCATGTTAGGGCCTTTATATGTCATTATTTTTGTGCATTCCATACGAGGGACACCCATCTGTCATCAGAATTTCTGTTTGGCCCACTTCACTGAGCATTATTGACTCTAGGTGGTCCCATTTCCATTCAAATGCTTCATATCCGTCTTTCTTTATGGCTGCATAGTATCTCATTGAGTATAGGTACTGCATCTTCTTTAAGCATTCCTGTATGGATAGGCAGGTAGGTTGTTTCCAGGATTTGGCTATTATGAATTGTGCTGCTATAAGCATGGATATGCATGTGTCTTTTTTTATGTTGACTTCATTTCTTTTGGGAACATGTCCAGTAGAGCAGTAGCTGGGTCAAATGGAATTTCTATTCTCAGCTTTCTAAGGAGCCTCCAGACTGCTTTCCATAATGGTTGTACTAGCTTGCATTCCCACCAACAGAGTAGTCAATTTGTTTTTCTTTCTGCACCCTTACCAACAATTGTTGTTTTTTGAGTTCTTGTTGCAGGCCATTCTCACTAGAGTGAGGTGAAACCTCAACGTTGTTTTTATTGGCGTTTCTCTGATGGCCCGTTATGAAGAACACTTTTCATATGCTTGTTGTCCATTTGTATTTCTTCTTCTGATAAGTTTCTTTTTATTTCCACTGCCCACTTTTTGTTAGAATCATTTATTTTAGGAAGTTTTAGGTTTTCAGTTTCTTGTATATTTTAGATCTTAATACTCTGTCTGAAATATTACTGTGTAGGAAGCTTTCTTAAAGAAATGGGTGTGTGAAGAAGAAAAGAAAGAGCTTAGTGGTGATGTGAGCTGGAAGGCATCAATGGAGAATAGGTTGCTTGGGTTGTTGGGTTGTTGACCTCTGTAGCCTTGAACCCACCTGAGGGCTGAGGCCAAAGGTGAGGAGTAAAATTTTTTCTTTCCTCATTTTATTGATATGTACAAGTGCAACACATAGAATTTCCATTGATCTTGAGTATTTTGTGCACATATTGTGGCAAAGTTGCAACTTGTTCCCTTCTCTCTTATCGACTGTCCCACTGCCTCTCCCTGCCCTCTTGTTCTCATTATTTTCCACATTAGGTTCCATAAAACAACTGTGATCTGTGTTTCTCATAGGAAACCATTCGATATTTCACCTTCTGCTTCTAGTTCATTTCACTAGGCATGATGTCACAGGTTGCCTTTATTTACCAAAAAAAAAAAAAAAAAAAAAAAAAGCCTCCAAACTGTCTGTCTTTATAGATGAGTACTATTTCGTTGTGTATAAACACCACAGTTTGTGTATCCATTGGTCTGTTGATGGGTATTTCGGTGTCTTCTACATTTTACCCATTGTTAGTTGTGCTGCTGTGAACATGGATATACATGTATCTCTGTTTTATGTTTTTAACTCTTTTGGGAAAATTCCCAGAGGTATCACTGGATTGAAGAAATATTTATTTTCAGTCTTCTGAGAGACTTCCATACTGCTTTCCAGTGTGGGAAGTGGTTGCACCAGCTTTCATTCCCACTAGCAGTGCAGGAGGGTTCCTTTTTCCCCACTGCTTTGCCAGCACTGATTGCTGTTTGTGTGCTTGATATACGCCAATCTCTCTGGAGTTAGATGGTATCTTAGTGATGTTTTGATTTGCATTTCTCTTATGGCTGAGGATGTTGAACATCTTTTTATGTATTTATTGGCCATTTGAACTTGTTCATCTGCCTGTTCGTTTATTTTTCCTATTTTCAATAGAGTTTTTGATTTTTGAGAGGCTTCCTTTTCTTCAGTTCCCTGCATATTCTGAGGTATTGGTTGTGAATATTTTTTCCCAATCTATCGGTTCTCTTTTTACACTGTTGATAATTTCCTTTGCCATGCAGAAACTTTTTCATTTGACATAATCACATTTGTTAATAATGGGGGCTATTTCTTTTGCTTTTGGTATCTTATTAAGAAAGTCTCTGCCTACAACTATCTATTTTAGATATTTGCCGAATTTGTCTTCCAGAAGGTTCAATGTTTCAGTTTTATATCTAGGTCTTTGCTCCACTTCGATTTGATTTTGATGCATGGTGACAGGTGTGTGTCTAGATTCATTTTTCTGCATGTGGATGTCCAATTTCCCCAGCACCATTTGTTGAAGAGGCTGGCCTTTTTCCAGTGTATTCTTTTGTCTCCTTTATCAAAGGTTAGGTAGCTGAGGGTATTTGAGTTTGTCTCTGCATCTTCAATTCTGTTCCACTAGTCTGGCTGTCTGTTTTTGTACCAATACCATACTGTTTTTACAAGTATTGCTTTATAGGATAACTTGATATCTGGAATTGTAATGCCTCCTGCCTTAGCATTGTTACTTAAGATTGCTTTGGCTATTCTAGATCTCCTTTGGTCACATATGAATTTAAGATTTTTTAAAGTTCTGTGAAAAAATTGTTAATATTTTGATAGGAATTGCATCAAATCTATATTTCAGTTTTGACAGTATAGCCATTTTGACTATATTGATTCTGCATACTCAAGAACATGGGATGTCTTTCCATTTTCCGATGTTGTCTACAACTTCTTTCTTCAGTGTAATTTTTTTTTAACATATAAGTCCTTCACTTCCTTGGTTAAGTATACTCCTAGGTATTTTATTTTTTTCTGGGCTACTGAGAATGAGATTATTCTTCTGAGCTCATTCTCAGTGAGCACATTGTTGGTGGAGAAAAGCTACTGATTTTTTAGTATTGATTTTGTAGCGTGCAATTTGGCTGAATTTGTTTTTTCTTTCCAAGAGTTTCATAGTGGAGTTTTGGGGTCTCCTATGTAGAAAGTCACATCATCTGCAAATAAGGACAGTCTGACTTCCTCCTTTCCAATGCAAATTCCCTTTATTTCACTTTCTTGCCCGAATGCTAAGGCAAGTGTTTCAAGTACCATGTTGAATAAAATTCATGAGAGTGGACAGCCTTATAGTGTTCCTGATTTGAGATGAAATACTTTAAATTTTTCTTCATTTACTATGATATTTGTGGTGGGTTTGGCGTATATGGCTTCTATGAGATACTGCCCTCAGAGTTTTTACCATGAAAGAGTGTTGAATTTTATCAAAGGCTTTTTGTGCACCAGTTGAGATGGTCATGTTGTTTTTTGTTTTTGATTTTGTTGATGTGGTATATTATGTTGATTGATTTATCGACGTTGAACCAGGCTTGCATCCCAAGAATGAAACCCTCTTGATCATGGTAATGATCTTTCTGACTACTTGTTGGGTTTCATTTGCCAGAATCTTATTAAGAATTTTTGCGTCTATATTCATTAAGGATATTAGCCTATAATTTTCTTTCCTAGTTAGGTCTTTGTCTGATTTTGAGACTAACCTTCAGAAATGAGTTTGGTAGTATTCCTCCTCTTTCAATTTCATGGAACACTTTGAGAGGAATTGGAGTTAGTCCTTCCCTGAAATACTGAAAATATTCTGCTGTGTATCAATCTGGTCCTGGACTTTTATTTGTAAGCTTTTTTATTACTGCTTTAATTTCTGAATGTGTAATTGGGTTGCTCAAGATTTTTATGTCCTCTTCATTCAATTTTGGTATTTTTTATATGTCTAGGAAGTCAACCATTTCTTCCCAATTTTCTAACTTATTAGAATATAGGTGGTCAAAATAATTTCTTATAATATTCTGAATTTCTGCAGAGTCTGTTGTAATTTCACCCTTTTCATTTCTAAGTGTGTTAGTCTGTGTTTTTTATTGCCTTCTTTTGGTGAGTTTAGCTAGAGGTGTTTTCAATCTTGTTTATCCTTTTGAAGAACCAGCTCTTTGACTCATTATTCTTTTTTATTGTCTTTTTAATTTCAATTTCATAAATTTCAGGTCTGATCTTTATAATTTCTTTTCTTCCTCTGCCTTTTGGCTTAGAGTGTTCTTATTTCTTTAGTGCCGTAAAATACATCATTAATGTGTTTATTTGTCACTGCTCTGTTCTTTTAATGTATGCATTTATGGCTATGAATTTCCCTCTAAGTACTGCTTTTATTGTATTCCATAGATTTTGCTATGATGTATTTTCTTCATCATTTAACTCTATGAAGTTTTTAATTTCTTCTTGGATTTCTTCTGTGATCCATTGTTTGGTAAGTAGTAAGTTTTTTAGTCTCTATGTATTTGTGTATTTTCTTCTGTTTCTTTTGCTGTTAAATTTCAGTTTTATTCTACTATGATCTGAAAGTATGTCAGGAATTATTTGTATTCTTTTATATTTATTTGAACATGACTTATGACCTAGAATATGGTCTGTTTTAGAAAATGTTCCATGTGCTGCTGAGAAGAATGTGTTATCAGTTGATATTGGGTGGAGAACTCTGTAAACATCTGTTAGGTCCAAGTTTTCTGTAGTATCATTCAGCAGTTGTGTATCTTTGTGAATTTTCTGTCTGGTTAATCTATCTATTTGTGATGTCAGAATAATAAAATCTCCCACTGTAATTGTATTGGGACCTATATGTCCTTTCAGCTCTAACAATTTTTGGTTTGCATAATTGGGTGCTCCAAGGTTAGGGGCATATATATTGATAATTATGAGTTCTTCCTGTTGTGTTGTTCCCTTAATCAGTGTATAGTGGCCATCTTTGTCTCTGTTCACCTGTTTTGTTTTGAAATCAGATGAGTCTGTGACTAATATAGCTACTCCTGCTTGTTTCCTGGGCCCTGTTGCATGAAATATTGAATTTCATTCTTTTATTTTCAGTCTATGAGTTTCCTTGTTGTTGAAGTGTATCTCTGGTAAGTGGCAAATTGTGGGTTTATGTGTTTTAATCCAGTCAGCCAGTTTATGTCTTTTAGTAAGTGAGTTGAGGCCATCCATATTTAGAGTAATTATTGAGGTATGTTTGGTATGCCTTGCCAATGTTATTATTTTTTGGCATTCTTTACTAGACTTACTTTCTTCTCAGCTCATTCTCCTATATCTGTTGTCTCTTTTTCTCTGGGGTCTTTGGTGTCATTGGCCTTTTTTTCATTTTCTAAGTTTCCTCTAAGTATTCTCTACAGTGCTAGCTCAGCAGCTGCAAATTTCTTGAAGCTTTCTATATCATAGAAATTTTAATTTCTCTCTCTAATTTAAAATATAATTTTGCTATATATAGCAGTCTATGTTGGCATTTATGTTCTTTTTGATAATATCGCTCCATGATCTCCTGGCTTTTAGGGTCTGGGTTGAGAAATCTGCAGTTACCCTGGGCTTATCTTTGTAAGCCATCCTCTGCTTTTCTGTTACAAGTTTTAATATTCTCTTTTTGTGTTGGGTCTATAGTAATTTAATTATGATGTGTCATAATGAGTTTTATTTTCTTATCAAAATTGTTTGGTGTTTTGTATACCTGTAGTAGTTCAGTGTTCATTTCTCTCCTTAGATTTGGAAATTTTCTTCCATAATTTCATTGAACATGGTTTTTAAGCCTTTTGATTTAGTCCTCCATTTTCTCCTGCACTCCCATAATGCTGAGGTTGTTTCTCTGTGAGTCATCCATCAGCTGTTGTAACCATCCTCTTTCTTCCTTTTTTGTTTGGTTTTGTTTTGTTTTGTTTTGTGTTCTTTATGGCCTGAATGTTCCAGCTCAACCATTTTATCTTCTAGGTCTGATACGTTGTTTTCAAGTTGTTCAAACTGGTTACTTATTTTTTTCCTTTGTCTTTTTCACATCCTCAGTGTCTACTATCAATATATTTATATCTCTGCTGTATTTTTCTCGAGTTTCTTGTATTGTCTTTATTATCTTCTGTTTTATATCTTCTTTGTTTTTCTCTAATCTTGTGTCAATATTTGCTGATAGCATTACTACATCCAGCATCCCCTCTTGCATCTCCTGTTTCCTGTTTCAATTCTAAGTATTTCTAGGCCCCAAAATTATCATCATTTTTGCCTTTTTCATCTTTGGGTTCTGCTATTTCAAGATCCCTGGTATCGTTTTCTGGGTGTCAGGTCTTTCTATAGGAGATTTATTACTACATTTCCTCATGGTTCTTTTACAGTGAGTTGAGGTACTGATATTGTTAAAGAGCTCTGTTTCTTTTCTTGAGATTCTTAAATTAGGCTCTTTCTGTTTTAACTGTTACCTGGCTGTCTCTGGGCACAGGAGGGATTGGGTAAGGCCCAGTCCTGAAAGTTTTCAGGTGCAGGTGGGGCTTTGGTGGCACCCACCTATCTGTTTCTCAAGGGGTAAATTTTGATTGAGATTCCCAGAAGAGACAAGAGAATGTAAGATAGAAATTCTGAAACAGAGTGAAAGACCATCATCTTCTAGAGAAACAATAGAGCAAGAGAGAATGGAGAGGTCAGGTGAGGAAGGAGGATCCCAGCTTGTCACTAAGGCTCCTTGGAATTTTGCTGGTGATGTTGATGCTGAGGACCAAACCCAGATTCCATATTCTGAGCTCATGAGCCTATACTCTTAGTCATACACACACACACACACACACACACACACACACACACACACACACATGATATTTTTGCTCAGAATATATGAGTTTTTAAAATATCTTCTTATGGACCAACAGGCTATATTTTGAAGCCATATTATATATATATATGGCTTTCCCAACTGCTCCAGGCTACACGATAAAGATGATTCCTTCTTCTCCCTCCATAACAACAAGAGTAAATCTGTAATCACTATTGCATTTGAGAAAAATAGCAATAAGTCCTAGGTTAGGAACCAAACTATGATGTGTTAATAAGCGGCACTGGGCACATGTCCTTTGATCAGATTAATCAGGGACTGAGCAGGGCATTGACAATTGAGATTAGCATTGGCTGGATTGGCTGGCAAGCTGAAGCTGGGAAATGCCAGACTTTGAATTCAGCAGCACTTCTTGTTTGCATTTATTTTCAGAATTGTATCTCGAGCATAAATAGGGCTCCCAGCAGATTGAATTGGCTTCACAATTAACATGATGTTTGTGAGCATGTGGTTTTTTCAGGGTAGATTCTGTGCTCCTTGAGCTCACACCAGGTAGGAGGCCTTGGTGTTACCATTTTTTTTTTTTAACTTGACCTCCATGATTCTGGCTTTGTTATGAAAGGTTGAAGTTGCTGGAAATCTGACTGCCTCTTAAAGCAATGTCTCAGCTCTTGAAAATGCTGGCAACTGTCCTCACTATCCCCAGTGCTGCAGCCCCTAACAGACATGGAATGAAACAAGGACACATGTTGTCCTTCCAGGCAGAGGGCAATGGCCTCGGGCTGCTTTCCTCCTTCTCATTGTGGTGGTTTCCTTGTTCAGTACTGCCGCTTTTAGCAATGATGCCTTTTGGAAAGAATGGCATAACTTCCCTTTTGCTCCAGATAGATCTTAGGAATTTTTATTTATTTTTCTCTTACTATGATTTTAAGTAGGTGTGATAATGCCAACAAACAAAAGAACAAATAATGTGTCTAGGAGACTGTCTTCTTTCTGAAAGAGTACTATTCTCAATGATACTAAATGTGTACACATGGATTCCTAAACTTCTATCAATGCAAACTGGGCAGGAATAGTTGAGGAATTGGAAGAGGCAACAGTTGATCTCCTTCCAGTGTGAGTCTTCCTCCTCCCCTCCCATCTCACTGTGGTCCTTTTTGATATTGAAACTGCCTGTGTATGGAGTTGGACAGTTACAGCTCTGAGCCCCTGGGGGGACATGTGCTCCAGGCCTACGGGAGAACTCATACTCAATGACAGATGGTGGAAAATTAAACTGGCAATTGAAAAAGCCAGGGCATTTCCAGTCCTCTGCTACTGGAGTCATGCCAGAGGGGCTGAAATCTGGGAGATGGATAGCTGGGAAGCAGCCCAGAGCATTCTGTGCTCAACATCAGTTTGCTCAGTAAACACTTTCTGAACACCTGGGTAGAGAAAGCTATTCTAGACACTGGAATTACACATAAAAATTAAGAGAACATTTCGTCTTACAAGCCAGTACGATTGACAGCACACCAAGGGAAACAGTGACAATTCTAGGCAGGGCATACATGGAAATAAAGTCTCATAGGAGGGTGGCTCATAGTTTGGAAAGATGTTAATGTGTAGTCTTTGAATGGCATGACAAGGAAGAGAAAACAGAATCCTGGGACTGCTTGCGACACTAGAGAAACTCTGGACAACTCCTCCACTTGAAGATGAGACGGCTGGAATGTGTGCTTAGTAGAGGTAAGTGGTTCGTCCAAGGTCAAGGTCACTGGGATACTTAATGAGTACCAGAATGAATAATGTTACCAGGGACAGAGATGATGGAGCACTGAGAATGTGCCTGCCACTGTTCCAAGTGCTTCAAAATTATTAATAGCTAATCTAAACCTCACAGAAGGCTTTTTAAAAAACCTACAGTTGGCAGATAGAAAAACTGAGGCAGAAGGTAAGTTCCAATCACAAAGCAACTAGTCGATGAAACTGAAACTTATACAAGTAGTTGTATAACTATTTTGCCTTCTAAAAAAATTGTTTTCAATAAAGCCTCCTCCTGTTCCCCTGAATAGAAGCCTCCATAAACATCCCTTCCTTTTCTTCAATTTGTATGCAAGAACTTGACAAAATTTAGTCTGTCTGTCCTGGAGTAGATATCCATTTAAAATGGGAATGCAGACGTTGATCCCTGGGGGAGCTGAGATGAACTTACGCACTCCAGACTAGGCTTCCGTGACTAGGGTAGAACTCCTTGTCTGTGTCTCACTGTACCCCTCCTTTCCACTCTTTTTTTTTTCTTTTAAAATGTAAATGCCTCTGAACCCTTGTACACTGGGAGGTGGAGACTTGAGCTAGAGGTCCCTTCCTTCTCTCTGGAGATAGCTATGTTTAAGCTTCCTCCCTACACCCATGCCCCCATGTGTGCTTAGTTTGGCTCTTCCCTCCCCAGCTGCACTGCTACTGGGTCTTTCACTCCTTGCCTAGTGCTGCTTGTCCTTGAACTGGGCATGTAAGATACTAAAAGACACAGCACTGTCCTGAAATAGTGAGTGATGTAATGAAAAGGTGATATTTAAAGAGGCTTGCTGTGGCCCCAGTGGCCAAGGTGAACTAGGGATGAAATGAAGAAAAGAGAGTAGGCAGAAGATCATCTAAATCCAGTTACGACTGCAACAAGAAGGGAAAAGTTTGCACTGGGGTAAAATGATTAGGTAGCAGTCATTTATTCCATAGTAAGAATCAGCTTGACTTGATACTTATTCTTAAGCAAAAGAAAAGCTCTAACTAATGAAAGAAGGAATAAAGAGATGGTAGAAAACAAGGAGGAGAAATAGTATAGTTAAAGACAAGAGAGCCAAAGTAGAAATGGAGTGAATGGTCATGTCTAGAGTCCTTACTACTTCCTGGTCTTGTGGGGCTAGTATAATTTAGGTAAATGTCAGTGTTAATTTCTCACTGAATGAGGTGAGAAGGAAAATTTTAAAGAAGTCATTTCAAAGTAAAAGTGAAGCCTTTACAGTAAGAAAAGACCACCTTACGAGTCCTGCTGAGGGTTCTTCATCTGAGGGCTCCTACAGGGTAAATCTTGTTACTCCTCTGCTTGGACTCACATAAGCAGACAGGCTCCAGCAGTTGAGATTCGCCCCCTTATCCCAGGTCATGGCCTTCATAGGCAACTCATGTCCAATGCTGATTCAGAAGGACGAAGGCCAGACCATAGTAGCCCAACATGGGCAGCTCTGAGAGGCCCTACAGCTCAAAAGTTCCCCGTGGAGTTGGCCATGGCAGCTCATGCGGCTGGTGAGGGCTGCTTTGGGGCTGCATCTCAGCTTCATTTCTCCTCCCCCTCTCCCTCCATTTGCTTCAGGGCTCTCCCTTCTGTGGGTACCCATCCCAGGAGCACTCCTGCACCAACATCCTGCCCACTGGTCCAGGCACAGTCGTGGATGCTTTCTCCAGCCTACCAAGCTCTCACCTCACACCCCAGCTGCTCTGGGGTAGAGGAATACATCCTTCCTCCACTCTGTGTGCTCCCCCCCCCCCCCCCAAATCGTCAGCATTGTTGGAATACAATCTTGAAATAACAAAGCCTTCTCTTTGGTTGGGACACAGTTTAAGCTGTCTCTCTTGCCAGAACTCTTAAGCTGGCTTGGGACATGGGTTTATGTCATGTTGACTACAGAAGTTATATAGAACAAGGAGTTGATTAGAACTTTTTTTTTTTTTTTTTGTTAGAAGCAAGTTTTTATTTCTGTGTAATCTGCCAGCATAGAATTCAGGATCAAGTGGTAGATCTTTGTGCTGTAGGTGTGTGTGTGTGTGTGTGTGTGTGTGTGTGGGAGTGGGAGTGGGTGTGGATGGGTGTATGCATATGTGTTTTTACCTCTCTGTTTCCAGAGAGCCTGCTTCAGTAGTAAAGGGGAATTTATTGTTACAACTAAGAGTGACTCATTAAGTCCAAGGGACAGAGTCCAGCTCGAAGCCATTGAATGCTCTGGAGCTGTGTGTGCTCTGGGCTGGTTCCTACTGCCTGCAGACTGGCTGTGCAGCTTCACTGTGCCAAGGACAAAAGCATCTGTGCCTGGTACTGGAGTCCACCTCATGGCAGATATAACTATATTAGTTCATGGCTTCTAAACACTGGTTCCAAATTTCAGGGCAGTGAGGACATGATTGCCCAGTTTGGATGGTATATTCGTCTTGCCCAACCAAATGTTGGTGGGAGTTCGACAGATTTCCCTGCGTCTCCTCTCATGGGAGGTGCAGTCCTTGAGAGTAACAGGCCGTGGTGAGCGGAGGGCAGACCCCCACAAGGTGTCTGCAAGTGCTTGAAGAGTAGAACTGAACAAGAAATATGTCTTTGTATGAGGAATGACTAGATGTCTTGAGAGACAGCTCTCGAAGGTCACCGTCCACAAATGTCTGTGATTCAGAGAAGCAAGAATTGTGCTTGGGGAGGAAGAGAAAGACAATAGGGAGCTATTTAAATTAATTATAAACTGGATAATATTTTCTGGTGCTTCTTTTGGGGCAAGAATAATAATTGTCAGAGCCATGGGGAGTGAAACAAATGAGTTATCCCTGTTACTTGGGAGGCTGAGGCAGGATGATTACAAGATTGAATCCTACATGGGTAATTTAGTGAGAACCCACCTCAGAATTTAAAGGTAAAAATTGCAGAGGAAGTACAAGATGCAACTGAAAAATATGATGAGTGTTTGAATTTATAAATGTATTACAATAAAACACACATTGTGACAGAGCCCCTCATAACACCTCCCCTCATCTTTGAACACACTTATGTCATCATTCTAGCCGCGTTCTGAAGCAGTTCTGGACAGTGTCTTTCATGAGGGTCTCTATGTTATGGCTGCCTTGGTGGAGAAAAACACTTACCTTTCATGACCATTTTGATGTTGGGGAAGAGCTGGAAATTGCATGGCGCCAGATCCAGCGAGTAAGGTGGATGAGGGTGGGTAATGTTTTATTGAGCCTGCCTTTCTGTCAGATGGCCGTGGCAGCAGCCTTCGCTGTGTTTGTGCTCACGTCATAAAGTCGTGAAGGAGGACTCTTCCAGAGCTGCTTCGGAAAGTGGTGACAAGGATGGGCAGCCTGTAGGTCTAGACATTGAATTCAAATACATGTATTTGAAGTGAGGAAATTTTTGATTATTTTAAGGGGGGTGAATGGAAATATGTCTTTTATCATAAGAACTTTTTTAGAAGTCAAATATTCACTGTATATTTTGATTATCTCTGTAACTCAGTGGTACCGTGCTTACTTATAAGGAACTATATTCTATTTCCAGTATCACAAAACAAAAGCCAGAAGAATAACTGACCACTATATAGAGTCAGGTATTTTTAGATTTTTATTTGATATAATTGCACACATATATGGGGTACAGTGTGAGGATTTCATTTATGCATACACTGTCTATATAAGAGTACTCAGCATACTCATCTTTTGTAGACATTGGCTCTTTGTTTGCTTCGGGAACCGACAAGCTCCTTTCATGTTATACTTTATAAAGTGAAGCTAAGGAAGATCCATGTATGTGAGGAAATCAGCCGGTCAGGCATATCGCGCTCTCACGCAGTCCCAGGGTGACGTTTCCACTGGCAATCACACAGGCAGCCTGAGACTCCCATTTCCAAACACAGCGAGGGAGCAGTTTCCCAAGCATCCACAAGATGGTACCTTCCTACCAGAAATTAGGTTTCAGGTTGTGGAAACCAGACACAGGCTGTAGCATTAGATGCTTGCCCTGGCTATAGTCAAAGGAAAGGAAACTTGTCAGAGCGACTCCCATAGGAACCACTGTCATGTTTTGATTCTACAGAATGTGAAAGAGCAGTTAACGTGCCCTGTTTGGGGGTGGGGGGGAGCCCCCTGTAGATGGGTTGGACAAGGTCATGGAGAAGGCCAGGTGTGACTGTGAGGGCAGCATCTGAGAGGGACTGAGTGGAAAAGTCCTTCATGACTCCTAGATCTTATAACTAGTTGCAAGTACCTCTGAGTCTGCTCAGCACTGATGGCATGTTTTGAAATTATAACTACTTACCCGTATGCCAGAGCCCTTGTTGGAGACACTTCCTCTTTTTCTGGCCCTTTGGATTCTGGCCCCTGAGTCACAGTCTCCACAGACTGGCCAGCCATTGAGGAGGTCTTAGTGTGGACTATAGTGTGGCCACCTCATTCTGGTTAGACTGGTGCTCACCTGCTGTTAGCACTAGAAGTACACGTGGACAGCCATCTTGGTTTACCAGTGTGTACACACGGGAGACGATGCTAGGTCCTCACTCATGTTCAGTGAGCTGAGTGACTGGAGGCAGTGGGATACTATTTTCAAATTATTAATCATTACATTCTTAATATTTTAAAATCAGAATCTCATGATCTATTTTCCCAATAAAGCATATGTCAAGCAAAGTAAAAGCAAAATTTGCCTTCTCTTGGTTTTCGAGTTTCAGAAGTTTCAACCTTATGAGAGGAAAAACCCAGTAGCTTTGGGACAATATGTGGTAAATAAACCTAATTCTTCTAAGCTGAGGAGAAAAAAGAGGACGGGGTGGGAGTGAGGTGGGGCAGGTGATGAAAGATGGATGCTGATGAGTCAGAGAGCAGGAGAGGCTGCTGCCTTGGCCTTCGTCGCTGCTTCGTGGACAGGAGTAGATTTGGAGGCCTGGGGCCCTTTTCCTAGGTACAGTTCGGGAAGAGGATGAAGGTATGAGGGGAGGGGGCTGTTGCATTTCCCCAGAACAGAAGGACAGGGATCCAGGTTGCTTTCAGAAGCAAAAGAATCAGTAGTGGAATTTTTTTTTTTAATACGGGCATTAAACCTAGGGCCATGCTCTGAGCTAAGTCCCCTGTCTTCCTGCCCCACTTTTAATTTTTATTCTACAACTGGGTCTTGCTAAGTTGCACAGTTGCCCTGGCTGGGCTGAAGCCTATGATCCTCCCGCCTCAGCATCCCCGAGTGCTACGATTACAGGGGTGCACTACCACCCCCGGCTCAGCAGGGCAAATCCTGGTGCACAAAAGTAGCTCTCAGAGTGTTGTGGATGGTTTCATGCTTATCTGATACCTCAGACTGTCACCTAATTTGAAAATAAGTCTTTGCAAATATAACTTTGCAGATGTGGTGTACTGGTTTAGGATGGCCCTTAATCTAGTGGCAAATACCTTCTAATAAGAGGAAAATTTGAGGGCCATGGGAAGACAGAAGCCAAGAATGGAGGGTGCTGCCACAAGCCAAAGAACCCCAACAGTCGCTTTTACCTACCAGAAGCTAGGAATGGCAAGGACTTCCTGGTTCTAGAACCCAGGAGCTTTTGGAAGGAGGGTTTCAACAGCTTGAATTGGAACACGTAGCCTCCAGAACTATGAGAGACACGTTTCTGTTACATCAGACACTTGTTTATGGTTTTTTGCTAAGGCAGCCAGAGCAATGTAATACAGGCACGAGCGGGGAATGCTGGAGGAGCGGTGAGCGCAGGCACACCTGAGAACCGGGAAGAGGCAGGTGTTTCTGTGGGTCCACCGAGGGCTGTGTGGGTGCCACCTTGATCAGACCTCCTGCAGCAGGAGTCCTTAGTAATCGTTATTATGTCTGCTCCTCTGGCAGAATAGGCCTGAAAATTTAAAAAAAATTGAGAAAAGAAAAGAGCAAAAAAAATTCTCCTCACATGGAGTCAGTGGGCTGAAGTAGAATACCTCATACACACCCACTCTCTTCTCCAAAGAGGAAGGACCTTTTCTCACGTTTGGGGTTAGGAAGCTGAGCCTTAGGGGAGTCCACTGGCGCCACCTATTGGTCAGCGGTGGCAGTGCGAACAGGCGTGCCTAGGCCTGCAGGCCCAGCCTTCTTGCCAGGCTGTTGTGGTATCTGAAAGATTTTTTACGTGCCTGATATTCTGGCTTCAGTGAGATGGTCTTGTGCCCCGAACATAGCCCTGTGCTTTCTGTATGACCCTTAGATCAGGCTGTATCTTTGCAAACAGGCTCTTCTTTTTCATGCTTCCCTTAAAAAAAAAAAAAAAAGAAAAAAGAAATTGTTCTAGGCCCAGCTTTTACAGCCTTCCCGAATCCCTCAAAACAGTTTTTACCTTTTCAACTGGGACACTTTTAGAGCAATTGTCGTAGGTCAAGCTTTCCCCACCTGGCTCTCTCGGCTTTGGAACTGAACCTTGAGTTTCCACACCGAGCTATATCCCTTTTTTAGAATTAATTTTTAGACAGTGTTTCAATGAGATTGTCCACATGGGAATGGAATTACATTTCGTCTGCCTCAGCCTCCTACAGGACTGGAATCGCAGCATGCCCCTCCATGCCTGGCTGGCCGACGTTTTTGAGAGCAGCTGCTGTCTGTCCTGCCTTGCGCTCTCTAACACCAGCATGGTGCCCCTGTGGCAGCCCCGTTGACTTATATGGTGATTGTGGCTAATTACTCCTCATGCTCTTCCAGATATACCCTTCAGGGATGAGATCCAGCGTGTCCCCCGCCCCAAAGCCTCGAGGATCTGGAGGGTGATTGGATCCCAGAGTCAACAGATCAAGCAGATTAACCCACTGAATCCAAGTGTGGGGCCTGGTTTGGAGGGCAGACCCCTGGAGGGGTGGCCGCGTGGGTCCCTCCCTGTCCAGCTCCCTCCAGCTCCCTTGCTCACCTGTTCTGCCGTGCCAAGAACAGCTTTCCTCTGGCTATGCCCTCCACCAAGCCCTTCCACCCTGCCCAGCCTCCCAAGAATGACTAAGAATATTAACAGTAAACAGAATAAAACTCCTATCACATACGGTCACCTTCACTCGTGAAAGAAAAGAGGTTTTTACGACAAAACTTGGGAAAGGCAATTTACGAGGAGTATTTCAAAAGCTATTTATTTAAGCTGGAGAAATATAATATTATAGGGGAAATGACTACGTTGCCTCTACTTGTGGCTTGATACCACCGCATGAAATGTTGACGGAGATCGGCATCCAGTACACCTAGTAGGTTTTGGAAATCCCGGTCTACACAATCTGAAGCCCAGATCAGTTTATCATTCAAGACATGATGCTGCCCACTGGTGGCCAAAAGCAGTTACTGTCACTACGAGCTCGGCCTGTTGGTAACACGCAGTATCACCTCAATTTCCGTGTTTATTCAACGTTCACCGCGTGCTGAACATGGAACCCTGGAGGAACCGGGGCACACGAGGATGAAGAGACCCCTTGCCATCAGGAAGATTTCCTGTAATATTGGTGTTTTAAACAACGGTAAACAAGAACCTTTTGGTTTGTGTTTCAAAAAGTCTGTCCTTCCAACCCCCCCCCCCCCCCCACCCCCAATGCTTTCCCAGCCCCTCGCTGTTACTGCCTGCAGCGCCTGGAGGCGCTGACCCAGCATCCGGTCTGTGTGGTGTAGGCATTCAGTCCTCAGCTCCCGGGAACACCTGTCAGCTTGGGTCAGGCTGGTCACCTGGCTTTTTTTTTCTTCAGCTATGTAAAGCAGCCTGGATTCTTGGACTCTGATGAAACTGGAAACATGGCACCAAGGACCCACATGCCATATGTCTTCCAAAGACTCACATGGCCATGTGTTTCCCTGGGACCTGCCTGCTCTCAGCCCTTCCATAGTCCACACCCCAATTTGTTTGGCGATCCCTAGCCAGCCAAGCTGACTTTCCCATGAAGTCCTGGTAAGGGAATGCATCGTGGTGGGAGTATGCCAAAAAGCAAAATTGCTCACCTTGCAGCCAGGAAGCAAGAGAGAAAGAGAAGCAGGAGAGACTGAGGCCTCATGATCCCTTCCAAGGGCACAACCTCAACGACCTAAAAACCCTTACTAAGACCTGCCTCCATCAAAGATTTCACCACTTCCCAATAGCACCGCCCTGGGGAGCTAGCCTTTACCACAGAGGCCTTTGGGAGACACTAGATACCCAGCATATCAGGAAGGAACTACATATTTTGTGAACAGAGAAAAATCTACAATGAATTACATTAATGATCACCTAAAGCTGTGGCACCCTGCTCTGAAGGATCTTTCCCTGTGGTGAAAGGATTCCATATCTGTGTCTTGTTGACCATTTGACTTCTTTAATCAATGACACGTGAGTGTGACAGGTGTCACCTTGGAGCAGAAGGATTAAGAATCACTGTGTTAATTTTCCCTCTGCCGTGGCAGCTGACAACAGTCCTGACTGAAGCTGCCTTTTCAGCTTTGTCTTAAAAGTGAAGATAATGGTGAGCAAAACCACGAACAACACATTGTGAGTATAGTTTATAAAACTCTGGATAGTCATTATTAAGAGAATGGCCTTGGTGGGACCCTGACAAGGCTCAAGTCTGTCATGCACAATGTCTACTAGTCTTTTCAGCTGCCCAGTTTTGCTGTCCATTCGGGAAAGGCTGAGTTCCTAAACTGAGAGAGAGCATTTTGGGACACATTTACCTCCAGGTGGCCCTCTAGCCACATACACATTAATGTAAAGAAGAGACAGAAAAAGAGCCTTTGGTGTTCTAGGTTTTAGTCTAAGGAAAGTTGGCTAAGTATGGCCAGAGTTGTGATGGTGGCAAGTTGGGAGAATCCTCTGGCCCTGCCTGCTCAGATTTTTGGCGCCCTCGTGATCTCTCACCTTCAGCTTTCTCATTACATAATGAAGATATTGCAGGGACATTGGGAGGGTGACTGGATGGAAGAGATGGCTCCCTGGCATAGTTCCAGTACAAAGCAGGACGGAGGCTCAGATATGGAGGTGGATTAAAGATGGCCATGCATTATTTTCTTATTCCACGGAGAAATAAAGTTTGATTCCTTTTCCTTTGAATCTGGACAATTCTTCATGGCCTGACTATTCAACAGAAAGCAGTAGAAGCGATGCTGTGTGCTTTCCAAGGCTAAGTCAGAAGAAGCCTTCTAACTCTGGCTTTGTTCTCTTAAACACCCTGTTAAAGCCCCAATTTCCTGCGTAAGCAGGTCTGATACTCCTGAGATGACATTAGCATAGCTATGGACATATGATTCTGTAGTAGCAGTCCCAGCTAAGGACACCCGTCAGCCATTCTGTGCCCAAATTATTTTCCTCACCACCAAAATACCATAGATTCCTCTCAGCTTACACCATGTGAAAATGAACCATCATCCAGCTAAACTCTTACAGGTTCCTCACCAGAAAATTCATGAGATACAGTAGGATGTTTTTTCTTTAAGCCATTAAGATAACAGAAAAGGTAATAGACATTTATTGCCCACTCTTGAGTCATCACTCTTTCTTCCCCACTTTCAGGTTGCATACGTGAGCGCTTTAATCAGACTTCTGATTGTTCTGGGATATGTATCTTCAACAGAGAGGATCAGGTAAGCTTCACCATTTAGGGTTTGGGCTAGCCTAGAGGCTCAATTATGTGCTCAGCATAAACATAACAAGGGATGTAACAGCTGTGGGAGACAACTGTGCTGCTGCTCATGTAAAAGAACTTTTTAGAAACGTGATGACACACAGCACTACAGTTTAACAACTGCACTCACATTAATTTCTTTCTTATGGCTATTCTCTGAGATATGTATTAGTTCCACTGTACAGACAAGCAAGTTGAGTCCATGCCACATACATGTGGGCATCAGAGGTGGAATTTAATTTTAGGCTTATTCGCCAAATAGGCTACCATGATCGTAAAGCCTGAAGAAACAGATCCAAGCTTTCATTTTCTAAGTGAGAAGACTGAGGGTCAGGGAGAAGCAGCAGTATTACTGTGTGCTCCACCGCTAAGCAGGAATATTTTGGCTGGTGGACTTCAGCCTGGCCCTCAGGGCTCTCTGGGGGCCAGAACAGCCAGGGTGAGCGGATATCTTCATCACTGTTGGTTTAGGGAAGGAAATGGATGAGACACAATCTGCACTGTCATTTCTTGCATGTTCCTAGAGAAAGCAAGTCCCGTGTCCTCTCCCACCTTGTTTTGTCCTGACAGAGGGACTGGGGGTTGTGATTTGGTCAAACGAGGGCTACCAGTTGGTTGATTAAGAGCACTGAGTTGTTATCATGTGCACCTCTTTGGAAACTCGAGCTGCCTCCTGTGGAACAGCCATCCATGTTGCCTGGAAAAGATCACAAAAGCAGCTCCATCCAGAATAAACAGTAACACTGAAGGCTGTTCTGGATTTCTGAGTCAGTCCAAAGATCATTCCTGACACATCCTCAATCTCTGAGGCTGCCTGGATGGCAAGATCCAAGCTAGAATCTATGAGCAGCCGGGGGAACTGTGAAGAGGCTCAGGGGACATTACGTATTTATAAATAGAATGGGGACCCTGTGTGACTTGGATAAAAATAAGTCCAGATGGAGTCAAATTCCAGGTTGAAGTCACTCTGGAGATTAAGTATTTATGAAGTACTTTGTACCCACAAAATGAATTTCAATCATTTATCATCCAAACTCACAGCATCACTGTAACATGTAAGTATCTGTGTTATGACTGAGGACCCAAAGTTGAACTTACAAAAAAACAAAACAAAACAAAAACCCCTTTTTTGTGCACTTAGGTTCTATTTTAATGCTCCCATGAAGCAAAATCAAGAGTCCAAGTTTAGTAGCTATTGTTCAAGACAAACTTGAGCCTTGTTAGGGTCCCACCAAGGCCATTCCATTAATAATTAATGTCCAGGGTTTTATACACCGTGCTCACTATGGGTTGTCTGTGGCTCCATGGCTATGTGCAAGCCTCCAATTCTCTCCAGTGGCCCTTTTGAGTGTGTTGGCTCTTCTGTCAGCAGGCAGCAGTGGAAGGCAAAATCTCTGTGATGCTTTCCTCAATACTCCTCCTGTTTTATCCCATGACATGTGACTTACTGTTTGTGCTCTGAAATGAACAGATGACAAATTGGGATATTGGTAATTCTGAATATGCCTGTAGCTAATAGGATCACACCAACTGGTCTTCAAGGCGAAAACTACTCTGGCAGGAGAAGTTGACTGCAAAACCAGGGGCTAATTGTGGCTGATCTGGTTATCAAAAATCCTCTAGAAAACCATAGGTACATCTTACTTTTTCTCTGAATGTTCAAAAGACTTCCTTTCCAAAAAAAGGCCGTCCTAGCTTAATCTACACAATCTTTATGATTGACTAAAATCTGAGTTCAACTTTAGTTATAGTTATTGATCATAGGCTCTAAAAGAAATTTTGTAAGTCATTTAATACAACCTTCTTATTTTACTAATGAGTAAGCCAGATTTCTAACAGTTAAAAGGAGACTAGAATCCAAGTATTCCCAGTCTTTTTTTAATCTTGTGACATTAGGTGTTGTTCAATATGTATCCCATAGCTATATTAAAATATTTTTTACACTAGACTCTTCAACATGTCCAGAATGCCTTACACAGAGTGCTGCTATGTATATTTAAAATCACTTATATCCAAATGGGTGCCTGACTGGTCATGTCCACCCTGGGAGCTATATCTAGGAGGAGGCAGTGGGATAGGTACTGCCACCACAGCCTGCTCTTTCTCATTGGTCAAGTTTCTCCTCAAATATGACATCTGTTGAGGAGACATTGACCACTGAAGCTAAAAAGCATTTTTCCACCCCGTAGGCATACTCTATCTCCTTTTTTGCTCAGGTGTCTTCCCAGGACCTCCCATTCCTGGGAATTACCTCTCATATATATATATATATATATATATATATATATATATATATATATATATATATATATATGCTTTTCTTCATAGGCTCTATTCTATTATGGACAAGAGGGCATCTCATTACGTATCTCATTAGCTGGAGTGTCCACTGTGCTTATTAGAGTGCTGTCACATAGAAAAGACTCAACATGTATTTGTGGACTAGATGGCCAAAAGCTGTAATTGATTAGTGGTGTCTGCTATGAGCAGGGACAAGTTGTAGAGGCGATGGCAAGGTTTTGTCTTTGGTTTTCATTGGCCAACCAATCCAGCATACAAAACTGATTTCTTCTTGACATTAAGCATGAAACTAGGCCTTCATGTGATAGGCATTTATTAGGTGCTGTAAAGAGAGGAATTTTCCTTAATCATCAATTAAACATTTAATTAAACGTAAAAGGAGAAAGGCATTTTTTTCCTGCTATATCCTTGTTCAATGATTTATCATGAAGCTTCTATGAAATAGCCCAATTCAGAGCACATCATAGGCACACAATAAATATTTATGCAGTGATTGTTAGTGTTTTTCAATGCCTTTCTAAAGGAATTAATAATTTTTTCTGGTAATCTGAAATAGCTGTATCAGGGCACACAGCATATAGTATACATGGTACAAATTGGTGTAGCTAATTGAGACTCAGGTGCTAAAAGCCATGAGCAAATTTCAGGTAAATTTCCAAATTAACCTATTCTAAAGTAGGGTGAGTAGCATCCATTATTTCAGTCCTGAATATTGGCTGTTCTCATCCATTCCCTGCTTGGTCAATATTTGAAATAGGCTAGTCTGAGGCAGGAGAGATTTAAGAAAATAAAAGTCCAAAGAGGGATTTAGTGTCTAAATATATTTATGAATTCATCTCAATTTCCTTTATATCTTTCTAAAATCATTGTGGTACATATGGAAACATTTGTGGTAGGCTGAAGTTTTGGGAAAGTGGCTCATTTTTAACCCATCCTGTGGTTTCATGTCCAAAGCAAGATTTGATTCAGTGTCCTGATAAATCTGACTTAATATTCTATAGGACTCTAGCATTGTATATCATTTGAATTCTCTTAAATTTTATGGTGTCTGTGTGATCTGACATTTAATTATTTGCATAGTTGTTTATAATTAAAATAGCCACAGGTTCTGGGTTGTTTTTCAGCTTTAATACACTCTCCTTTTAAAAATATATTTTTCATAAATGACTCCACTGTGTGGCAAGGCATCATATTCTTTAGTTCCTGTAATGAAAGGGGACAATGTGATTTGGATGTGACGCATGGAGGATAGCGCCATGTTCCAACAACAGCAGACACTGATCAAGTCCATTAATCAGAGTGCCTTTTAAATCTCTGCAAGTTGAGAACTGTGGCATCCAGGGATTTGATTAAAGAGGAAATCTAAAATGGCAGAAGCTACTCGGGCAGGTCACATCTCAGAGCCCTTGATTAATAGAATGCTGCTCTCTATGGGATTTGTTTTCCCTGCATCGTCTTATGGAACTTATTTGCAAAGGAAAGGTAGATCTGAGCCGCAGTGTCTCTTTCTTGTGGCAAACTTAAAGCCTATTTTTTACACTAAAAGTAATAGTTATTGTCTTTCATGCCACTTAGTCAATCCTTTATTTATTCACTTATTTATTAACTTATTCATAAATACTAATTGAATATTTCTGCCTAAGCTCAAAATTACATGTCAGAAGAAAAGTAAAAAGACTCCATGGCTACCCTTTATGTGATTACACTAATCAGGGAGAGAAGTCAAATAGCACCAACCACAAAATATGGCAATATCAGGCTACCCTGAGCTGTGCATCTGTGCAATATAAGCGAGCAGAAAAGAACTCTGACCTCTTGGGGTAGTTTGGGAGACTGTTCCCGGGAAGCTTGCTGCAATGCATGGAGTAGTTAGGAGCCAGGAGGAGCAAAGACAGCGGCGCTGGCCACAGTGTGTAGACTCCCAGGGCTGGCAAGAGTGAGAAGAATGCGGGTGTGAAAGTGCAGAAAGGTTGGTGGGAGCCAAGTAGCAAAGGGTGTCAATTCTCGGGATGACAGGACACTGTTGTAGAATTTCCTGTGGGCAAAAGACATCAAACATATGCTGGATAGATGGCCCTGAAAGAAACATGGAAGATAGGTGAGAGCCTGGTGGGGATTTGAGTGAGGGAGAAAACCAGAGCTGAGTTTTAATCTGGGAGAGAAAGGGGTAAAGCATGAGCTAATAAGTGAGATGGGAAAGGAGAATTTGAGATATGTTCAAGAAATCTCCAAGTGAGGTAGCGAAATCTGGTGAGAGGGAGGACTTGAATTCAGCTTCAGGTTGGCGTTATTTTGATTTGCCCATAAACCCTCAAGTGAGCAAATGAAATGAGATTTGTGAGAATAGGACAAAGGCTTCCCAATGTCTCCTTATTTCTAGAGGTGTCCTTTGTTTTGGAGGTAATATAAATCGCCTATGTGAAATGTCTGTGAAGTCGAAGAAGCTAAGATCTATGGGTATTTTGGCCTTGGCCGCATCAGTGCTTATAGCCACAAAGAGTTGCACACATATAGATTGTTCCTCACATATTCAGCTCTGAATTCTGAATCTAGGGATTCTGGATTGAGCAATTTTTTCTTTTTCTTTTTTTTAAAGAGGTAGAAATGTCTCATCTACTTTGTGGTATTCCTATGGAACACATGTCCCATTGCTATATTCTTACCCCAGGGAAGGGTGTCAAGGGGGATTTGCAAGAGAAAGGGGACACAGGAAGTCACAGCCAAAGCCATGTAGCAATGGGCTCATGCTCATGGTATTTACTATTTTACCAGGTTCCCCATCATCTTGAAGCAGCTAATGTATCACCATAGTGGACTGGCCTTTAGAAGACACAGTCATAGTGCCAGATGGGTGACAATGCAGAGATAGAGCAAGGTTCTCCAGAAATTTAATATGCTTTCAATCAGCTTCCAATATATGGTATTTTTTTCCTATAACCAGGACTTACAGGTCTACAAATCAAGGGCTAGAAACAGGAATGCCATGATTTATCATTACTCTTAGTGATACACTAGCAAAGACTTGATATTATTAACTCTGTTCATATTAATTTTTGTTACAAATCTTACAAAGGGGTGGGGGGGTTTCTCACATCTTTGTGTTCTATTATCCGAGGGAGTAATACCCCAGGAGATTTTAGGGTTCCAGTGAATTGGAATCCAAGACTGCCTTCCAGCACCTCCTGAGGTCAGGCTTCCACATGTGTTCTGCCCCAGGAGGCCTTCTCCTTGCTGTCTTATTCCATGTTCCCCTTCTGCAATCTAGCCAGCCTTCAGTACAGGCTGTGTCTTCATCATGGCCGCGACTCTCTTCCCATTCCAAAGCTTCATTTTTCTTGAGACTGACCTTAATGTTTAAATTTTTCCATGTTTTATTTCAAATAAAGTTAGTTCCTTTGTCTAGAAGAAGCTTCTTCTAGACAAACATTTCTGGGTCAGGCTCTTAAGCTGGAGATAAGGACAAGGGCAAACTTCTTACTGAGTGAAACCACTGTCCCAAGAGGGTGGTTTGCCTTCCTGATGCCTCCTTTAATGTGAATCCTCTTTCTCAAGTATCGGGCCAGAGTTTCAAAGACATAACATTCTCAGCGTGCCACATTCATAATGGCTTCAATCACATGGGGGAAAGATGGAAGGAAAAGGGAGCCCGAATCCCCCATTTTGATGTACTCATTCAAGACTTGTTCTATGTTTGGAGATAGTTTGTTACCACAGAATTCATGTTAAGTCATGGGCCTCAGTGTAATAGCATTGACATGTGTTGGAGCTTTTAAGAGTACAAAGTCATTAAAGATTAAAGTGCTTGAAGTAAGTTTTTGAGCGACCAAATTACTTACTACAAGAGCAGGTTGTTATAAAGTGAGAATGTCAGCACTGGGCTTTCTCCTGTGCTCTTCTGCTTTTTCCATTATGCATGGAATGGCACATGCCCTCATCAGAATCTGAGCAAATATTATTGACATACTTCTAGACTTAAGCTTCTTTCCTTTACAAATGATCTAGTTTCTGGTATTCTTTTATAGCAACAGAAAATAAACAAAGACAACTTGATCTTGGCAACAGGGTGTTAAGGGCAGGATAAGAAATGTTGAAAAACTACTCTGGGTTGCAGTTGTCTGGGATGGACTTACCACATTATTTAGCCGGTGGGGAGGGAGGTGAAAGGAAATGTCTTGGTTCAGAGAAACTCAAATTTCTTTCAGAATTTTCATTGGCTTTCTTGAGTGGATGTTTCTTCATTGGCTATTATCTTCAGGGCCATTTCCAGAAGTCATTCACAGATCATAAGCAATGATAACTATGCCATTTTCAAGTCACAGTAACTAAGATTACTCTAGTCATTGTCATTCAGTCTTGCAAGAAAAAAAAAAAATAGAGGTGTTACCATGTGGAAATTTCTGGATCTGCCAGGAAGTAAAACCTGTCGCTAACACTTGCATTTCATTAGTGAACAGAATGACAAGGAAAGCTGGAAAATGTAGTTTATCTTGTGATTAGTGGTTTGCCCATATAGGTACTTTTAATTTTTTTACTTATATGAATTTTATAATTTTCCATAATAGACCAGTATTCCTAATGAAGTATGAATTTAAATGAAAAACAGAGAGGCAGTGAGAAAGTATAAAGTACATAGACAATTCCTCCTAAGACATTCTGTTGTTGCCATTCCTGGAGTTGGGAGCTAGACTAACATTAACAGAAGGTTACTAACTGTGGGGATTTGGCATATTCTTGTATGCCAATAGAATTATCTAGGAGAGAGGAAATAATTGATAACAAGTCCTCATCCAGTTCATAACAAGTCCTCATCCTTGTATTATCTCTCCTTAAAGATTGTAATAGACTCTCTTGAAAAAGAACAGGAAGATAGAAAGAAAAGCGTTTAAAATAATCACCCATGCTATTTTTATGCACTCTGGAGAAGAGTTCAGAATTTCACAGCTTTCCTTGGAAGACTTGCAAGCAGGGAGGAAAAACAGGCTTATTGAGCTTGACAAAGTAACAAATTATGGAAATTTATAAAGCTAATTATTGTTGTTTTTCTAAAAATTCCTTTGATATGCTAAGAGTTTTAATTAGGGTCATTAAATACAGAAATCCCTTAGGTTTCAAAGAACAGAGAAATAACCAACCCCCTGATGTGCTGATTATGGGTGATAACTAGCTACCAAATGACCCTAACCATGACGTGCAAAATGAGACCATCCTGCAACGGTTCTGCCCTCACTAACTTTCATGGATGAACTCTACTTCCAGACAATCTTTTGAAAAATATTACGACAGATAAGAAGAAGTTACTATGGGAATACTAAGAGGAGAGATAATTCTCTCCGAAGGAGGCGGGATCAAGTTCAGAGAGGAGGTAACATCTGAACAAATTCTGGATGGCCATTAGTATTTTGACAGAGGAACTTGAAAAACAGGTATTTTGGGCTGGGAGTGCTGTTATACCTGGAAACAAAGGAGAAGCTAGGCATTGGTTTGACTATGGCAGCTTTCTTATCAGCTTCATGTCACAGGCTGCTTGTGAAGTAGGGCAAGGCTCATTGTGGATTATGGTACTGAAGGTTCGAGTCCAGTACCTGGTGACTCCACCAGCTTGGGCCTCCAGTGAGCGCCACATATCATACAGGCGTATGTATCAGAGAAAGTGGTATAATACGTCCAGCCAGGAAGCAGGGAAGGGGTTCCACTGTCTTCTCTGAGGGCACCTCAAGACGTCTCCCTATAAGTCTTGTCTGTTAAAGGTCTACACCTTCTCTCAATACTGCTACTTTGGAGACCAAGCCTTCTGTAAAGATTTGTGACATATTAAGCATCCAAGCTATATACTGACAAGTGTGTAGAAGCATGGTGGTAGGTCTTTCCAGAGAGGAAGCTGATAACCACAGTGGGGAGAGTAGAGGGTCTCTAATATCATCCTAAGAACTTGTACTTTTTACTTTTACTTTTGGGCAGGTTTTAGAAAACTTCTCTGCTAACAGTATGGAGAGGGGAGAGAGGAAGTGAGAATGACTAAAAGCCAGCAAGGAGGAGATGGCTGCCTTCACTTAAGTTCAGGTGGTTGATGAAAATGTTGATTATGTCTACACAGATAGATGTGGGGGGGTGGAAACTGAGACTCCTCCAGCATGTGAGAAGGAATTTTTGCAGCTTTCAGGGAGTAAAGTGTGAATGCATGTCTGCAAGTATCCCCGATCCTCTCCCAGACAGGGAACTGAGGAAGGTTGAAGTCGATACCATTTTAAGAGCCAGCACACGGATTCTCTCCGTCAGGGCATCCTTGCACATTCTCAAGTACTTCGTGATGTTCAAGTTTTATAAGTTGTGGCATAAATTGTTCTTCAAGTGCCAAATGTTCTAGCCAATAAATCACTAAGAGGGTTCTCTGAGATTTGCAATTGTGGAATTATTGATTTTGTCCTTAGCCTCGAATGCTCTGAGCTGAGTCTCCTCAGAGGCCTCATGCTGCAGCCCTGCCCATCCTGTCACCTCACTCTGACCTGTTCTTTAGTGGGATTGAGTCACAAAGTCCTCATAAGCAAATATCCCAGACAAACTCCAGAGGGCTGCCTCACCTGCTCTGGTTGGTGGATGTTTAGTTCTCTGTAAATTTGTCAGTGCCATCGCCACTTTCCCAATCACCTGTCCTTCATTTATTCACCATCTCACGTTCAGTTAGCAAGACTCCACTTTGCACATAGAGGCTGGCTGCTTCACTAGGGGCCATAGCCCATACCACAGCGGGGCCAAGGTCGGGAAGATGGGCAAACAGACCGGGAATTGTAAGACTTGATGAAAATGCTCTCAAAGGAGAAGCACAGGTTAGCAAGGAAATGCAGGGAAGAGATACTTGAAATGCTTACGCTGGGACATGTCCAGGGAAGAATTCAGTCTTCTTGGATGAGTTCCTCCACCTCCACATCACCATCTTCTCGATTAACCACATAACACTTGCCAGGTCAGTTCTTGTGGGCTTAAATCTTAAAGGTTTTTTCCAGTAGCCTCCCTGGAGGCAGACTCCCAGGAATACAGGCTGTATACAAGCCATGTGGCCTTGAGGAAGTTACTAAGCTCCTTTGAGTGTCAGTTTCTGCAACTGAAAAATGGAGACAACACTTTCCTTATAGCTATATTAAAATAAATAGGGTAGTATGTTTAAAATGGACCCAGGCCTGGCATCTAAAAGATAATATTTCCTGTCTTTCTTGGTCCTATAGTCTCTTCTTTTACTTAATATACTCTGTTTATTGCTGCTGAAAGCTTTAGTCAACTCTCTTCCTTGTTGAACATTTTTGGGTTCTGTAGGAAAGTGGTGTCAGCCAGGATCTCTGCAGGAATAGACTAGAGAGAATTCAAAGAAGAAGCAAGGCAGGGTCTCTGGGAGCCCAGGGCAGGGAAGTTGCTTATCCAGGCTGTTGGGCATTTGGAAGTTTCCCTGAGGAAACCATTTTTGAGTGAGATCTAAGGAATGAATTAGTTACTCTGCTAGGCAAGAAAGTGGCCAAAGGGAAAGGGGCAATGGAAAGATTCTCTCAGATAAAGGCTTTCAGGGAGGAGCAATATAAAGGCTTTCGGGGCAGGAGTGATGAAAGAAGACAGAGAAGTAATTGTGTAAGACAGGGGCCCTTCCAGCACCAGAGCCTGGTAGGCTGAGCACTTGAATATTTACCATGAATGAAATAGTAGGAGCCATAGGAGACCTTTAAAGCTGTTCATCTATCAGTATCTTTGGCTAACACAGGAGTTTCTCTGGCTGAGTCTATCTCTGTATTCTTTCTAGTACACAACAGAAGTACACAATTAATTCAACTGACCAAGAGAAGGGAATGTAGAAATGGAGAAAAAGAATCCTGGTGATTGAACTTTCTGATAGTCTTAGTAAGAGTTCAGTGAAGATTTATTATAATTCACAAGCCAAAGGTTGGACTAGGACTACTTTGAATTTAATTTGCATTTCTTTTTTTCTCCAGGAACTTACAGATATGACTAAAACAAAAATCATCCTTTCCCCAGAGTTAGACAATTCATTTTACTCCAGAAACTCAAACAAAATGGTATTAAACGTGTTTGAACCTGAGCCTGGGGACCAGGGTACTCAGGGAGGCTTTTCAGATTCTTGGGTCTCCATGGAGATAGCTTCTGAAAAAGTTTCCTTCTTGGAAAGAAAGGCAGCATTGGCTGCTTCCTTTGCTCTGGACACCTCAGAATGTAAAATTCATGAAGCAGCTGTGTGCAGATTCTCTCCTGCACCCTTCTAACCTCTATGGAGCCCTCCTACAGAGCTCTCTTTCAGTCCACGTGTATCCACCTGCTTCTAAAAACAGTGAGTGTTTCTCAGGCATGAAAGACGCAAGCCATGTTACCCAAGGCCACGTGTCTGGTTCATCCTGTATCTGAGGGCTTGGGATAGCACCTTACGTAAAGTGAAAATCCAACACATTTTTAGCAAAAGATATATGAATAATGTTAAGGAAGCCTAGCCAAGTCCCCAGGTGGCCTTTTTCTTAGAATTGAGAAACAAAAACACATAGCCCAGTCTTCTCAAATTTTAAGAGCATACAATGAACCAGAGATCTTGTTAAAGTGCAGCTTTTAACTCAATAACTCTAGGAGGTAGTGAGAAGTTCTGCGTTTCTAACAGGCCCTCAGGAGAGGCTCATGTTGCTGGCCCAAAGATTTGTTCTAGGGCAAGAAGAAAATAAATGGATCAAGGAAAACTAATTGTGAGAAGGGCAACAGTCATTTATAGCATTTTACAAAATAACTGTGCATCTAATTAACCTGTAACATAAGGAGTGTTAAGACATTAAGTACAGTGTAGTTTGGAACTTTTATTTCTTCTATGTGTGTGTTGAATATGTCAATGTACACACCAATCGTGAATATTGCATGGCATCATCTTTATACCAAAGAGACTAGTCTCACAGGCGATTCAATATAGCATGGAGTCGCCGGTAACTTAGTAATTATGTCAAAATTATTGGTCAGTTGTAATTTTTCTGGTCATAGGCTTCATTCATTCAGCAATTATTCACACAATATTTGCCAGATATGAAGTATCTCTCTAGGTCTGGGGCCTACCCTTTTAGATCTCTTGGAGATTTTCCTGTCCAACAGTCTTATGTGTGAAACAGAAGTAAAACAAATAATAACTGTATAATGTAATGGATAATATTTACCACCATAATATAGTAGAAATATTAATATAGCATGAGCCACAAATTTGGTGCATCGAGATAATTTTAAAAATTCTAGTAGTTATGTTTAAAAGTGTAACAAGTACAAAACAGCATGTGAAATTCACTTTAATAGAATATATTATTTAACCCACTGTATTCTGAATATGAGCACTTCAATATAACCAATCTAAAAAAGTGTTAGCGAGATATTTTGCATCTTTTAATACTAACTCATCAAAGGGTGGTGTGTATTTGTCCTCATGTCCTGTATCAACATGTACTAGCTGCAATTCTAGCACTCAGTAGACACACGACACTGATGACACTGTATGAAACAGTAAAAGTCTACATGCTGGGGTAGAAAGCTACAACCATTGTCTGGAGAAGACGATAGATGGGTCAGGGAAGGAACTAACCAAGCACACCACAGAGTAAGGGTGGGTAAGCCAACAGTGGGGGCAGAGAGATTTGAAAAGATGACAGTGCCAAGGCACAGATGTGGCAAGTGAGCAGCACTTCTGGAAATGGTTGAGAGGGTGGCTCTGTGCTCAGAAATGAGATTCTCTGAAGCTGTATTGGCCTATAGCTCTCAGCTTACCTTCACATAGTGTTGGTGGCCCAATGCTGTCTGATTGGGATGCAGTATTTTGGATCTTGTTCTGAATTAGTCCGAAGCCTGTGATGGACCAGGACTGTCTTTTATAGAGGATCACTATGTTCTGTGCTGAAGAAACCTCCGTCTGTTGGGGCAGATGTGGAGTAGCCACCCCCCACCCCTATTTGCTCTTCTCTTGCTCTCAGGAACTCTAGTACTTCTCCTGAGGTAATATCTCCATGGAACCTCTAGCTCTTTAGTAAAGAAAGGAGCTGCTCTCAGCTGACTATGTCCAATAGGTACTTCACCGAATACCAGGAATAGACGCCATCATGAGGGGCACTAAATTTGGCCCTGACTCAGGAATGAAATGTCCTATTCAGGGCCATTTCTGACTTATTCCTCTAAATAAGCCAATAGTCAGGAATTGTTTATTTAGAGATAATGTATATTTTACAGATGTGAACACTGGAACTGAGGAAGGATCAGGCACCTGTCCAAGATCTCACACATGCCAAATGAGAGAACCAGAATAGAAAGTGAAGCATGCGTGAGTCTCCAGAGTGCCACCCTTTCTCCACAGCACACTGCTCAAACACGAAGAGCCTAGCATGGTACATTTCCTAGGAGAGTCACATCTTTGGCTTTGTACCATAATTAGCCAACAGCATTAGTTCATCTTGATGGGAGAGTGCTGTGCCAGATGTGTAGTATATGGGTCTCTTACTTACTTACTTACAGTCTGGAGTGGAAGGCATACACAAGCCCATGACATGCAAACAAGCAGTGAAACAAACAGCAAACACACAAACAAAGAAATATTACCGTACTATCAAGAAGGTAGTATAGCAGTGCACACCTATAATCCCAAATACTCAAGGGGCTGAGGCAGGGGAAACACGAGGTTGAGTCTAGTCCAGGCAATTTAGCAAGACTGTCTCAAAATAAAGATAAAAAGGGCTCAATGTAAACTCTTAATTCTCAACACTACAAAAAATCAGGGTAATTTTGTGAGCATTCCTAGACATTATTGGTTAGAATTGAAAGAAAGAGAGAAAGAAAGAAAGAAAGAGGAAAGAAAGAAACAAAGAAAAAAAGAAAACTTCAACTTTGGTAGAGGCAGCATTTTGAAAGTGGGATGGGGAACAGAACTGCACACTCGTGGACCCACTTAAAAAGTTGAAAATACAGTCAAAAACTGCGTGCTCAGTGTAGCTAGGACAGGAAGGAGCACCCTGACAATTGAAAGCAGGCCAAAGAAAGGTCAGAAACACTAAAAACATGTCAGGAGTGGAGGTAAACAGAGGCCCAGGATGCCACGCCAGGCTGACTGCAAATGGCTGTGAGCCACCAGCATCCACAGATGGAGGAAAGCCCCCCCAAATCCCAGAAACTCTGACAGAGATAGGAGAGTAAGAAGTTCCCAAATGACTGAAAAGAGGCCACAAGAAGTTTAGAAATCTTGGAGACATTTCAGAAGTGGAGAAAAACAGCAGACCAAGAAGCAGCCCCATGCCAACTGAGCACAGCCCTGAGCTGCCAGCATTCACAGATGGAAGAAATCTTGGAGTCTGGAACCTCAGACTAAGGTAAGCATGGAGCTGGGAGAAGTAGGAATTGTCAGCAGCTGGTAGCTCCAGCTTCTAAAAAATGAGCCTATGGGCAGTGCATACTATAAATGCAAGGAAGCTCCCAAGCAGGCATTGGCATAAACAGGAGCCACTTTTTAAAAAAGAGCCCAGAGCTGAACTGTTTAGAGGAAGAGAAAACTCAGAAGAGCACAAGCAGGCTTTTGGAGTCACTCTTAAACAGTGCCTAGGAAGAAACTGGCACATGAGACAGTCGTAGAGAGGAGAAAAAGGCCACTGATGTTTGGAATGGCCCTGGTGGTAGCAGGAGCACCTCTGACGGTAGAGAGCACTGTTCTCAGGGGCGGGAAGCCAGGAGAGGTGGGAGAGCTTTGCTGAGGACGCTGGAGGTGACTAAGACATCGCAGAGACCATCAAACTGTCAGATCCTCCCTCACTGCCTACTCCCAGCACGGAACTCAGAGGAATTTAGACACCTGATGCAACCCTAATAGCTGTTCAAAGAAACCTTTTGGCTAAGCCTTTAAAGTGAAGTCCCTCAACAACAGAAACATGGGAAGAAGACAAGACAACAGGACACATACAGAAATGCCTGAGACCCCAGAAATGAATGTCATGGGCTCTGAAATAGTGGAACTCATAGGGAAGGAAGTAAAAAAGCAAATAGATGAATTGAACAGCAAGTTCAAAGAAGATAGCCTCAAAAAAAGTAAGCAATGATCACTGCGCTTAAAGAGGCACTAACTAAACAAATAGTGGTCCTAATGGATACAAAGCTTACGGAGCATATGGAAGACACAAAAAAATTGTTTGAGGTATATAAAGAAACGCAAGATACAAAGGAACATTTTGATAAGAGAAGTGGAAATTTTGAAAAGAAAACGAGCTGAAATTCAGGGTATGAAAAATACATCTGAAAGCAGGAGAAACAGACTTGAACATTGTGATGATAGAATTTCAGACCTCGAAGATAAGGCACAGGAAACAAATACTATAATTAGTCATGATTCCAAAATTAGAAACGAGTAAATTAGGTGGATACATCTGCTGATCGATGATTCAAAGAGAACCAATCTCAAAATTATGGGTGTGGAAGAAAGAGCAGAAGACACCACTGAAGGTATAAAGAATTTATTCACTGAAATAATGCAAGAAAATTTTCCAAATTCAGAAAAAAATTAATTTTCAGGTACAAGAAGCTTATAGAGCATCAAATAACCTCAACCAGCAATGAGACTCACTACCACACATCATAATCAAAAACTCAGAAATACAATGTAAAGAGAGAATATTAAAAGCAGCAAAAGAAAAGCAGACATTATTCTCCCAAGGCAAACCCACTCTAATTACTTCAGATTTCTCAGTGCCAACTTTAAAGGCCAGGAGTGCTTGGAGCAACATCTTTCAAGCTTTAGAAGACAGCAAGTGTCAGCCTAAGTTGTTTTTTTCCACCCAAATTATCCCTGAAAATTTAAAAAGTAAAAATTTTTTTAATGACCAAGAATACTGAGAGCAATTTGCAACCACTAGCCCATCATTGCAGAAAACACTTGAAGGAATCTTTGAGAGAGACAACAGGACAAGCAGCACCAAAGAACGTGGAGAAAAGGAAACATCTAAGAGAAAGTACAACAACAACAAAAAGATTGGTATTTGAATCATCTGATTAGCATCTCACTAAAACCATGCCAGCTTTCTCATAAAATCTGTGAAACTTCCCTCCATAATTATTATTTAATACTAGTTTGCAAAACATAATAATTATATTCAACAGAAGGAATTAATATAAAATCTTTAACATATGTATGTGTAAATTTATGGATGGATAGGTAAAATGATAAATCTAGCAAAATATTAGTAATTAGTGAATGTGAGTAAATGATTGGTGAAAGTTAAAAAATTCTGAAACAACTAAGTATGCCATTATATCTATCGCTTTATGTATAACATTTTGTGATATAAACATAAGCTCATTTAATGTAAGAATTCACTTATTCAGTCTTTGATGTAAGTTTATCCTAAGAAAACTGCTTGATGTAATGATAGCCTGAATGTCTTTTGAATGTATAAGCATTAACCTTTCAGTACTGAGCTAAGGAATTTGAAACTTCTTTTTCTTTCTCACATTTTCTAGCCTTATGAACTTTATTGCTATAATTCTTTTATTTCTGTAGTGGGTGAGGCCCCGTTACAGAATCTCAACAAAGATATAGTAAGATACAAAAAAAAAAAAAAACCCTTTTGACAAATTGTTCCAATAAAGAGGGCTCTGCTGAACCCAGAGAAGAGGCATCAAGATATGGCCACTACAGCCCATTGTAGAGGTGGGAAGCTGAGCTGAAGAGTGGTGAAATGACTCAGATGCAGAAGAACAGATATGTTAAATATTGCATAGTTTCTCTGATTTGGGAAACCCAGAATACAGGCATTTTATAGAACCACATGGTGTGATAGTGGGAGTTGGGGGGATGGGGGGTGCGTGGAGAGGGCATGGGATGGCCAAAAAATAGGAAGGGATCATAAAGTGGATGTGATCTATATGTGCACAAAATACTCAAGTTCGTTGTAAACCTTATGTATCACATATCTATATCCTAGCATGAAAGAGTAGAAGTCAGAGGGCCTGGAGTGGAGGAAGCCCAGGCCATGCAGGGGTCAGAGGTCTGCAAGATGAGGCGACCAGGTCCCACAGTCACTGAAGTCTCTGACAAGATGGAATTTACACTTGAGAGTGCTTGGATGCTGCTGAAAGGTTGGGACAGTAGAACTATGTGACTGTTAATCACGATATATCAAGTCAACTGGATTAAAAAAGCCTCAAAAAAGGGCGAGGCACACTTCCAGGTGGGTCTCTGAGATGTTTCCAGAGGTGACAAGCATGTAGGCCAGCAAACTGACAGGAGGAGACCATCCCTCATGTTGGGGTGCTGTCTAACAGGCTTGTAGCCTAGATGGAAGAGCGAGGAAAAGGGGAAGTTGGCGTGTGTTTGAAGAGCTTTCAGAGAGGCTGGATCAAGTCCCTGAACTGAGGGCAGTGGCTATTTCCAGACTTCTTCTTTTATGAATAGACAAATTCCTGTCTGGAATGCTCTGCAGTGGCTACCAGCTGACTGCTTTCTCTTCAGAGAAATGGTATCTTCAAAAATCCTTTCCCTCTCTGCACCTCTTTACTTGGGCCACATCAGCAAATGCCCACATATAAAACTACTCACCAGTGGCTTCCATGAAGCAAAAGCCCCCTGCGTGATTGCAGGAGAGAGGACTAAAACCTGCTTTCTCTTAATCCCCATTCATTTGAGCTAATCTCCAAGTGGACAAAGCAATCAACTTAAGTAATAAATTTGGTTTATTCAAAGGGCTGAATAACGGGCTGGAACAATTCCCCAAACTGTGGTTTCCATTGAATAATTGAAATTATGCAAGGGCATGGAAATTTTTCAACAAATAAAATATGTCTGAAAATCTATTAAAGATATGTCTGCAAAAATCATTTGAAAAAGCTCAACTCAGCAATAAAAAATAAATTACATTTCCGTTCTTGCTGTTGCTCCCTTTGGGAAAAAGCACATTGCTACTCACTTCAGGGACAAAGAGAACTAGCACATTTCAGAATAAATGAATCTCTATATTCTAACCACAAGGTTTAGGCCATTAGGTAATGAATTGACAAGAAAAAGAAATAGGAAAAAATTTCTCCCTTAATGTTGGTAAGATAATACATCTGCTGGTTTGTTTCATTCATGGAGTTTTGGAATCTGAGTTTTCCACCTTTGACTTTGAGTGACAGATGATGCACTCAGAGATTTTGGAGCTGGTTTGGACCAGTTAGGTCAGTCTTAAAGAATTCAGTGGAATCTCTTATTTTTCTTTTCATTTCCTGAGCACCAGGACTCAGAGGAGAAAGGATCTCCAAGGGCTATGCTATAAAGTTGACCAGTGGAATGTAACTTCTGAACTTTAAGAATTAAAAGATTCAGTGAGTATTTTTTTTCTAGTGTGGTGGAACTTTGTGAGTTGGCTGCAAAAGTTGGTTGTTGTTGTGGTTGCATTAGCCTTCCACGCTCTCCTGGTCATGTTCGTTTCAAAGCTGTTTGCACAACTTTTCTTTGGGTAAAGACCACATAATCCTTTTGCCCCTGCTTTCTGATTTTCAATTCACTTGTTTTTGTTGTTGCTGTGGCTGCCAGTCTGGGTTTTGCTAAGTGCCTCAGGCAGGGCATGATCTATGGTTTCCCCTCTCCAAGGGGGCACCACCACTCAGAAGCTGCACATTTATGCTGGACTGGGCTGGCTGTGCTCACATCTAAACAGAGGTGATTCATTCTCTGGGATTTTGGAATAGGAGGGAGACCCAGCCTCTCCTCACACTGAGTTCAGATCTCCTCCCAACTGAGAAATAGAAGAGCCATCACTGTATTGTTTCAAAGAAGTGATTGCCTCTGGCTCCAAAGTAAGAAAAAGAAAATCAATTGACCACATCAACTGCCTGCTCCACTGAAGACAGCTCACAGGGACAGAGGCCATACCCAGTGGCTTGAGCAGAAAACAGGACTGATGTAATGTTAAAGGCTGATTTCTCCTGAGAAAACTACAAAGATGACACTTCCCTTTTTATCCAATTGACTTGGAAGATAACTGAGTTGGTGATTTCTGAACCCCAGGGAAGAGTCCCATTCCCTACCACCCATAAGCCCTCATTCCCATCTGTATTTCTAAAGTTCATAATAAGATACTTGTTCCTTCATTTAAGTTTTCTTGTCTTACAAATCAGTGGTGGATTATTTAACAAAAAGAGAGAAAGGAAAAGATATTGTGAGGGAAAGATCTAGATTTTTGTAATCAGGAGAATTATAAGGAACTCTTCAATTATGACAGATGTAAGCTACGTATAATTTTAAAAAGTAACATTTTATTTTGAATTGCAGCATATGAAAGTGATTGTTTTGATGGCAAAATATTTTTACCACTTTTAATGCTTTAGGTCCTAATATACATCTAGTTAAGGGATTGTAAAGTCGATATGATACATAGGTGTACAAAACACCCAAATTAATTGTAAATACTATGTATTACATTTGTATATTAATAAAAATAGTGGGGGGAAATATAAGTTCTCTTGAAAACCTATGATTTCGTACTGATCTGTAATAATTTGCCATATATTTATACACCTAAAAATACATTCATATATTAGCTTTATGATTTCAGGCAAGGCACTACCGCCACTGCTAGGCTTCAAATTTCATATCTGTAATGTACTGTGGGAAACATGGTTCCTAGATCACAAATGATTTTCTAATTTTATAGAGGCTTAGCATTAATTACAAAGAAAATAAAGTGGCTTGAGTGTAGTTCAAGCACGTTTTCCCAAAGTTTATGTGTTGGAGGATAGGCCACAAGAATGGTAGTGGTAATATTAAGATATAGCATAGACCTTTAAGAGGTGGGTCCTAACGGGAAATCCTTAGGTCACTGGGTCCTCCCCTTGGAAGAGACTTTTGGATGAGAGTCTCTCTCTCTCTGGCTTTTGTACTAAAATATAAATCACTTGTTCTAACATGTGCTCCCCTCATTGCAACTGGACATAATGGAATGCACCTGGGAGGGCTGACCAGATGATGCTTTTGAGCCTACAAGACTAAGCTCAATAAGTCTCATTTTATTTGTAAAGTTTTTTTTTTTTTAATAAAGGTAGGCTGTATCAGTCATTTTGCTATGGCAAAAAAAAAATTCAAAGAGTCATTTCAAGCCTCAAAAAGATGCACTCTATTGAATGCCCACCAATAATAGAGTGGTGAGAGTCACCTTGTTGCATGAAGGGGAGCTCTCAGAAGGCAGTTTATGTCAGAGGACAGTAACAGCCACAGTGGCCAAAACTGAGTTTCCCAAGTTAATCTATTCACAAAATAATCTTATTCTGAATTATCAGAACAGAGCTTTCTGCCATGTACTTTATTAGAAAAAAACAGTGCAAAGTCAAGCAAGCCATCTAACTTTGGAGTAAATGTGGTAGATAGTAGGGTTACCACCAATATTTACTGTTGTCTTCACTTCAAGTACACGATAATATATGCTTCCCAAACTCTGTGGATGGACAATAATCCAGGTGATTTTTTTTCTGGTCAATGGAATGCCAGGAGAGGAGGTATAGGTCACTTCTGAGTGAGTGCATTCTCTATGAGCTATCTTCCCCTCAGTTATAGTTTGAATCTTACATGTTCCCCCAAAGCTCATGTGTTGAAGACTTGCACTCCAGTGTAGAAAAAAAAAAACTGGTGATTTAAGACATGATTAGATCATGAAAATTTTGACTTCATAAATATATTAATCCACTTGTGGATTCATAGCTTAATGGCTTAGGGGAGGGATTGTCATAGCAGATTTCTCTCTGTCTTTCTCTCTCTCTCTCTCTTACCACCATGAGGTAAGAAGCTTTTCTCTACCATATGCTTGCCACAATGATCTGCCACATCACAGGCCCAGAAACAATAGAACTATTGACTATGGATAAAATCCACAGCCAAGGTCAATTTTTTTTCTTTATATTGATTTTCTTATATTTTGTCATTGGATACACCCTCCTACAGGGTTGTAGTTCAGATCTGGAGTATTCCCAGCAAACCCACGTGTTTAAGGCTTGGTCCTCAGCTGACGATGCTTTTGGGAGCTGGCAAAAACTTTAGGAGGTGGAGCCTCGTTGGAAGAAGTGAGTCACAAGGAGTGTCTTCGAAGGGTGTGTCTTGTAACAAGTCACCTCTTTCCACTCTCTCTTCCTCCTCTGCCATGAGGTGAGCTGCTTTGATTCACCATATACTTCTTGCCATGATGATTTGTTTCACTAATGACCCCAGAAATAATTGAGCCACATGACCACTGAAACATGAAGTAAATTCAATCTCTTCTTCTTTCAGTTGTTTCCTCATGTATTTTGTCACAGTGATGGAAAACTGGTGAACACAATGACCATGCAAGTAGATGGTGACGCAGAGGTAGTAATTACAACTGTATCTGGAGAGTGCTAGGACTTGGGTACATTTTGAACAACTGAGAAGTAAACTAACACCTAAATATCCTGACTGACACAGCAAGTCACAAGTTTTGCAAATGGTAGAGATTGTGATCTAGGGAAACATTAATTTACAGGCAGAAAACCCAAAATAGCCCTGATAATCCAAATTTCCAGATGAATTATTCTGATTTTTTTTCTCCTCCTGTCTCCTCCCAGGCTTGAGGAGTTGGTGAAGCATTGAAAAGCAGACAGCAGGCATCTAAAAGAGATGAGGAATTAGTTGGGATTGACAGACTGAACTGCCAACCTCTGGCAAACTGAGAGTTGCAAGTTTGCAAACTTGGTTTTTGGAGGATATGCATTTTATAATAGTGTCTAATATTTTCTCCTGGCTCACTTATTTTATTTCTAAAGGGCTGCATGCAGAAAAATCATTGGAATTCTGTCTTTCAACTAAATAGCTTGGGATTTTAAAATTAAAAAAAAATATTTTTGCAGTGCTATACTGTTTGGCCAGATGTGTTTTTCCCATCGTCTCAAAAGCCTTCACTGCTGCTTCTGTTTTAGATCAATGTCCTGGAATATTCCTCGAAGCTAACTGTGGCTCTCATCTCTCTGACCCTCATGAGGAGGAGCCTATTCCAAGTGGAATCTCAATCCCAAAACCCAAACCTGGGATTCCTCCTAATGAAATGGAGCCTGCAGTGGTTTTCTCAATCTCCCTGTTTTCACGAGATAGTCATTTTTAGATCCCGGAAGAGATAATGTAGAGTTCCAAACATGTAGAAGTGAGTTTTATGGAGTCAAATAAAGGCAACTCATTTCCTTATACATCAAGTATTAAGTCAATTCTTTTCTTTTTAACAATTTTTATATTTGTAATACACTTATGGGGTTCAAAATCACAAAAATATAAGTAGATATGTTGTAAAAGATTTCATTTTCACATGTATTCTCCAGCTGCTTAGCTTCTGTCTCCAATATGATGTCTTATACCTTTAAGTGTATATATGTACATATAATTCATATGTATATGTATCTGTGGATAAGGACATATTTATATTTTTATTCCCTCTTTTCTCTTTTTTATTCAATTAGTATCATTCTTTCTTGTTAATTCTCTTTACTTTTGTTGTTTATTGATATATCTACCTTGTAGCATTTCCTCATTCTTTTAAATCCCACTAAGTCAATTTAGCCCAATTCCTTTCTTTTTTGTTCCTTCCTTCCTTCCTTCCTTCCTTCCTTCCTTCCTTCTTTCTTCTTTCTTTCTTTCTTTCTTTCTTTTCTTTCTTTCTTTTTTTTCAGTGCTGGGTGTGGAAATCCAGGTTTTCTCACTATGTCATATTACCGGCACATTCCCAGTACTCTGGAAGGCTGAAACAGAAAGATTGCCTAGTTCCAGCCAACCTAGGCAACTTGGTTTCATACTGATGATTACTGTTTCCAGATGTTGCTTTTGCAAACTGTGTGGCAGTAAAGTCAGTCTTGTCTTTGATTCAGTCAATGTTGGTGTGTATACATTTTTGGAGATAATTTCTAAAAGAAGACTTGTTGGTCTAGTCTATTAGTTTAATAGTGAGCTAAGACTGAGTGATAGTGTAATACATGTGTTCAAAAACATAAATACCCTGAAAGCAACAGAGGTGGAGTGTACTTTTTCACAGTTTCAAAGTGCAATGAGATCACAGATTCTTTTTTTTATTTTGCACTTATTGTTTCCTGGGTACTGTGTAAATGTTAAAAATAAAGCAATAAACAAAATATTTTGTAATGATTTCTTTCTAATAACTCATGACATGAGAAGGGTAGTATGATGGTAAATTTTGGACTAAGGTGACCAGTTGTTTTGTCAAACACTTTTTTAGCTGTACATTTTAAAGAAGCAATTAACACTTATCATCAGCTGATTTTAAATATAGCAGATTACTCACTGTAAAGCAGAGAGGGCTTATAAAATAAGCTGAAGGCCTATGAACAAGAGACTGATGTTTCCTTCATAAGAAGAAATTTTCCTCTAAATATCAGTACAGAAACTAGGGCTTCCAGCATGCTCTCCTGCAGAATTTGTACTCACGGCCGCAGCACCAACTCTTACTTCAATTTCCTTTCTATCAGCTGCCCTACAATTTCAGGATTGCCAGACACCACAGTCTCATGAGTCGGTTTCTTAAATTGTTCTCCCTGTATTACATACACTACTGGATGGGTGTCTCTTGAGAGTTCAGACTAATGCAAACACTAATGGTGACCTCCCTCCAACAGATAACTATGCAGAGGCTCAGGAGGTCCACATCCCTCATCCCCTGCCAAGCATCCAGGCTATAAAACCAAAAGCTCTTTCCAGTGCCTTCCTAACAACACTACCAAAATTCACATTAGGATATACATAGTTGTAATTCCGTGGTGGAATACTAGGCATGACTAAGACTGTCACATCAATTTTCTGTTTTTTTTTTTTTTTTTTTTTTTTTTTTTTTTTTTTTTTTTTTTTTTTTTTTTTTTTTTTTTTTTTTAGTTCTTCGCCTGATTTGTTGCTAAAATGGAGAAGAGGCCAGTATGCTCTTTCTGCATACCCACTACCTTCTAAACAATTTCTTCCATGATTCCTCTTCTTAGAAGTATCTTTTAGTAGAGCCTGAAAATCCTTGTCTTCTACTATCATTTCTCTATCTTTGAAAAATCATTTCTTGACACTTGAAAATGTAATTTTTTTTTTCTATTCTCCATTTGATTCTACCCAAAATGTATACAGTGTGGGATAGCCTGGGAACTGACCCAGCTCAGAGTAACTCTTTCTTCTTAGATACCAGAATGAAGAGTCACACATACTTTTTTGGTTGTCATTGTTTTACAATGATATTTCTCTGGTTCTATGATAGGTGAACTTCCCAATAATTCTTTTCAGATACTGAGTGGAGAAGCATGCTCAGTACCATCTGTTGTTTCAACAATAAACTTAGCTACAGGAAGTTTTTTCTAACATGATTTTCAGTTCAAGTGCAAAACTTCGGCTTTATACTGAATCATATACCACGTCAAGGATGATTTATCAGCCTGTAGTAAAGATAAAACTATTTTAATAGTTTAAAAGGGAACTTCATTTATGCTGAATCTCTTGGCTGTCATAGATTCATTTTCCCTCGTTCTTTTTTTCTCTTTCTGTTTTTATTTTCACTACAGCAACTACCAAGAGCAATTCCTACCCCGGTGCAGCTCACACAGCTTGGTGGATGTGAAGTTTGAAAGCTCACATGCGCATCAAGTCTTGGGTCTGCTTTTCTACGGAAATGTCCCTATTGTAGTGTGGATTACAAGTGTCCTCCAAAAGTATCATGTATTTGGATGTTATGGATTGTCCATGCAACCATGTGCTGTTGGGAGATGGGAGCCTGGTCTGGAGGGATGGATTGCAGGCATGTAGACTGGATTGCAGGTGGGTCGTGGGGGCTTACCACAACTTCCACTCCTGGAATGGGTGGAACACTGAGCCTGGACTAGAAGGGGTGGGTCAATGGGATGGGACCTGGAGGTGTATATGTAAAATATGCTGCTACCTTCCTCTGGGACCAGATGGGTCTTGGTGGGACTTGGATTTTGTTTGTCATGAGGAGCTGCCTCCATCTCTGTCTCTGCCATGTACTTCGACTGTTGCTGGCCACCCTTGAGAGAACTGTGACCTTCTGAAACTGTGAGCTAAAATTAACCTTTCCTTCCTTAAGTTTGTGGATGTCAAGTATTGAGTCACAACAATGAAGAAGTAGCTAAGATAGTCTCCTTGGGCTTTTATCTTGGTAATAGTTCTATGAGATACAATTCACATATCACACAATTCACTCATTTAAAATATGTAATACAAGGTTTGTTAGTATATTCCCAGAGTTGTGTGTGTCCATCATCGCAGTCAATTCTAAAATACTTTCATCACATTAAAATGAAACCCTATAACTGTTAGCAGTTACTCTGTGTCCCCATCTCTCAACCCGTAACAACCACTGATCTACTTTCTGTCTCTATGATTTTGCCTATTACAGGCATTTCATATAAGTGGAATTGTACTACATACAAGTAGTTCTTTGCAACCGACTTCTTTTATTTAGCTTAATGTTTGTAATATTTACTCATCTTGTACTACTTATCAATAATTTATTTCCTCATATGGAAAGGTACTATGTTGTATACATATAGTTCATTTTGTTTATTCATTCCCATTGATGTCCCATCGTTTCTTTTTTTCAAATTTATTCTGAAAATTCTAATAAAAAATGGTAGGATTTCGAAAGTCAGCAGACAGTAAGCCCATAGTTGTTTCCTCAACCAGCAACTGCATTGTGTGGACGCTGGAGAAGCTCCCCCACGTGTGCATGTGTGTGTGTGTGTGTGTGTGTGTGTGTGTGTGTGTGTGTGAGGGTGCACAAAAGCTAGGTAATCTGTTTATAAGAACATGGGACTTCCAAAGTAGACCAATGGGGCTTAAATCTTGGCTCTATTCCTTACTTCCAGAAAGAACCAAGCCTCAGTAGGCAACAGTGTTCCCACCTACTAAAAAATGGAAATTGCACCCACACATTTCTGTGGCAGAGACTTCCAACCAGACTCAGTTACCACCCTAACTTTCAAGATGACAAAGATTTGTGCTTTATTTTGTTTTGCTAGGCATATGGCTGCTCAGATTGGCAAATGCATTTCATAACCTCTTTTCAGTTAGGCATGTCCATGTCTCCACACCTTCTGGCCAGTGACATTCAAGCCAAGGCACTGCTAGGTCCTAAAAGTTTTCTTTCAAAAGCTGGAACATGCCACTTTCCCTTTTTGACTTCTTCCCTTCCTCTGTGTTGCTTTCGGGAAGCTGATACTATAATCTTGGCCCATAGAACCAAAAATCAAGAATACCATAGCTACAGGATGAGAACTAGGACCGGATGTGAGAGACTGAAGGTAACAGAATTTAAGTACTTGCGGGTAGGTTCAGTTAAGCTGCTAGATAGTAGACAGGATGCAGATACTGCAGGCTGGAAACTGGTGAACCTTGTTAGGTGATGGCAAAACACTTGGTAAAAACTGTTCTGTAGTTTGTTGGGCAAAACAGTGACAGACTACTGAGGTTGTAGCATTAGGGAAAGGTGGGGAAATCCCATGTTGTGGTATGTATTGGCCATTTTCAGACACCCTTGACAGGAGACATATGAGTCTGGCCATGTCAACAGCCTGTGAGCATTGATAAGAGGGAGAATAGCTTTGTTACAGGAAGGCTTTCTGTTGTATACTGCAGTCTAAGGAAACAATGAGTTTATTACCTGGGACATTGCAGGGCTAAAAAGGCCAATTACATTTGTATTTCAAACTGAGATCAATACTGAGGACACAAAAGGGGCATCTTACTTGAAAAAATATGTCTCAAGCATCTTCTATTAATATTTCTGTGGTAAACACTACCATAAACACTAAAAAGACAGAAACCAGCTTGAGTGTAGCCTTCCCTTTACAGACACTTAAGGTGGCTGCCATGAGGACATACATGAAGGGTATACAGCAGAGGCCAATGGAGAACAGAGTCGAGCTGGGTTGCCACATCTGCTGGGTAGACCTGACTGGCTGTTTTTGTAAGGTTGTAGGTTAAAAGGAGGCGGAAAAAATTTTGTGAAAATTTGTTTTGTCTCTATTATACAAATAACTACATAATATCAGTAATTTTTGCCTTTTGACCCACAAATCTTAAAATATTTACAACCTGGCTCTTTAGAGGAAAAGCTTACTGACCTCTAGACTTAGCGTCTTTGGCATAAATAAAAGGTTTAGATAGGATTTTGCCCATTGAATGAGGGCAAATATATAGATACGAAGTTTAGCAAAATTTTGAGAGAATTTTATTGCTCCAAATAACTATCCTCTTGACCTATAAAAGCCTGTAATTGCTCCACTCCCAGAGCCAAGGCTCCTGATCCCCCGTAGAACCAGGAAGCCTGGTGTCCTCCAAGGACACACTCTGGAAGACCTCCTTTATAATCCAAGGGTAATCGGCAAAGTGCGGGATGGGCCTGGCCACCAAGTATTTCAGCAGCCTGAGGAGAGAGCTTTATAATCTTTGCCCTGTGGAATTTCATAAACTCCGAAAGGCCTGTGAACAGTGCCACCGATTTTTCAAGTCTTTTTTTTTTTTTTCTACTGGTAGTTTTATTTGGCACTATAAAGTTTTGCTCTATCATTGCATACTGGTGAGTGAATGAGTGTGTGTGTGTGTGTGTGTGTGTGTGTGTGTGCCCTTTAGTGGCTAGGTAAATGAACCTCATGGATCTACTTGTGTTCCCAATAGAGGGGACTGAGTTCTCTCCCAGAGATCCTGGACTCGAGTTGGCATATCATGAGTGGCAGTGTCTCAGTGAGTCCCAGGAGAGAGAACGCTGAAGCCACATTTTTGTTTAGGTATTTCAAACATTTCTATGTTGCTTGAATTTTATTTAAAACCCCTTCATTATAATGTCTATCTTGAAAAGTAAAAACCAAAAAAATATAAACTATAAGTAATGGAACCTCACTAGTGCGTTTTTGGCCAAAGGCTACATGTTCAGTATTTCTTTGAATTTTGCAAGCACAGAACATGCAATATTTACATTTTAACACACAACCCTTAGGGGTTTCATCTCAATCTACAATCCCTATTGAGAAAGAGGTAAATTTTGTCATAGAACTTTTATGCTTCTAATGTTTTAAAATGTTTTTCATTTTACTCATATGATACCTTAAAATAGAACCCTTTTAGCTTTTCTCCTTTAATAGATACTTTTCAATAATTACTTGCACAACTATAAGATCTAGATTATAAACTTAGATATTAGAAAATGTTACCAATCTAATATAATTCTTACATTTTGGTTGATCTGTTTTAATATGGATTTGTATGGTTGCAATTATAATATACATAATAACATTTTGTCATTTTGTTTTTACTAAATATTATGGAAAAGAATTTAAGTTTCTAAGTTTTGAGTTTTAAATTGAACTTTTGAAAGGGTACATCATGTTCTAGTTCTAGCCAGTAGGGATGTGTTCTAGCATCAATTACATTTAGTAAAACTATTTAGAGCTTAGCAACTTAAGGTCACAAAAATTCTGAATTACCTTTCATGCTGTCTCTGTGTGGGATTTGGTAAGGACTTGGCTGGGTGGTTTGGGCTTATGCTTCTGCTATCATAAAGTAAGTGGATTTAGAACAAAAGAGGCCAGGACAACTGCAGGCTGTCTGGGTATGTCTCTTTTCATATTATGTATAGTCTCAGGGCAGGTCAATGTCACCCACACCCTCCACCCCATATAAGCTAATTCTGGCTTCCTTACCTAATGGCCACCTTAGAATGCTCAGACTTCTTATGTGATAGCTCAGGGCTCCAGCGTGAGGAGGCCAGGCAGCATGTTGGGCAGTGGCTGCACTATCTTCTCTGACGTTAACCTAACAACACTCACCTCTACCCTCTTGGCTAGCCAGTAATCAAGATGTAAGGGGAGGGAATTTGCTTTAATGTCAGGAAAATGAAGATTTTGAAAATGATATTTTTGCTGGCTTTAAGAGTCTTGGTTCACAGTTACTGTATTCTAAGGTATTGAAGACTTCACTCCACGCTATTCTGGCTTTTAGGAATTGTGTTGAGAAGTCTGCTGTTACCCTGATATGCCTTGATATGTCACTTGCTCCCCCCTCCCCTTACAGCTTTTAGAATTCTGTCTTTGCTTTGTATTTCTGTAAGTTCTATTATAATATGTCCAGGAGAGCTTCTGTTTTGGTCCTATCTAGTGTGTGTATGGTATGCCTCTGTTATTTGTGTGTCTGTTTCATTTTCTATGTGTGGGAAGTTTTCTGTTCTGACTTTATCAAACAGATTTTTTAGAACTTTAGTCTGAATTTCCACTTTTTCTTGTAATCATGCTCTTCTGAGATTACGTTTCTTTGAGTCTTCTATCATCTGTAGCATTACATTTCCTTGTTGACATTGAATTATTTCATTTTTGTTAACAATCTGTCTTTTGTTAGATTCTTGTCCTCTAAATTTGAAATTCTGTCTTCATTTTGTGTCTTTATATTCCCTGTCTTTTCGATGGACGTTTTCATCTCTCGGTGCTCTTCTTTCATCTCTTCATATTTTTGGAATTCTTTAGTGAACCTGTCATTCATGTCCTCTATTGACTTCTGTAGTTCTGCTACTTTTGCATTTGTGTCTTCCATAAGTTCTTTGGTTAAATCTTTTTTTTAAAATTTCTTCAAGTATTTTTTTTGTAAATTTTTGTCTGAGTCTGCCTTGTATTCTATAAGTGTTTTATATAGTTTGTTGTCTGAGTCAGACTGTTGTTCCTCCAGCAGGCTACTTTTGTTTTGAAGTTGAGAAATTTTGGATCTTTCTCTGGTTCTATCTGAGTCTCCCTTGGTGGGCTTGGGGGTTTCTGTGGCATCTTGTCCCCGTGTTTTCTCATCTTTCTGTTGACTATTCCTTTGGCTTGATGTGATTATTCTTTGATCTATCTCTACTTTTTGATAGTGAAGAGTACTATTCTGTGGGTGTGTATTATGCTGTCTGTGTCACTGAGGTAGAATTCCCTGTTACTAGATAACTAGTTTATTTTCTCCTGCTTGACAGTTGCTACTAGATCTGCTTTTGAGAGGCTTTTCTTCTGTTGAAGCTGGCGGGCTAGCCATTCTCTTACCTTCTGGTAGGTCATTCAGGGATTTGATTCCTCTCTTTGCCTCCAGTGATGTTGGTAATTAGGGTCTGTTGTGCAGGCAGGCATCTAAGGAGAGCTACATGGATACCTCTGGTGTGCAGCAGATATGGTTGTTGAGTAGGCTTCATTGGGTTGACTCTGAGGTGTAGGGAAGGGTCTGGGTGCAGCTACCTGGGTGTCCCTGTTGTGCAGTTATGATGGGTAAAGAGTAGGCCCATTTGTATGGGCTCTGAGGTGTAGGTGAGGGGTCTGAATGTGGCTTCTTATATGCCTCTGGTTCACTCCAATGGATGGAGTTCAGGACCAGCTGTGATGACTCTGAGGTGCAGGCAGGGACCTGCGTGCAATGTCTATATGATTTTTAATTTTTGATAGATAACTGTTCTACTAATGGGGGTACTGGAGTAGGTGGGGAGTTGACTATAATTAGAGCTTAGCTGTAGGTATGAACCAAAGAATAGGCGAATACTCACACGGTAGTGGAGAAACTGTCAGTACTCTTAGCCCAGACTGAAACTAACAGGGAATAGAACTGTTATCAAGATTCAGAAGAGTTGGGGAGGGTTTAGAGTGAAGTGGGGAGAGTGCAGCTTCCAGACTTTAGAATACTTTAGAATATATAGTTCAGAGAGTTAACAAAGAGAGGAAGTGATTTAGCAACTAACTGATATATATATAGAGAAGGAGTTGAAAGTAAAGGAGAAGGAAGGGAAAACAAAAGAGAGGAGAAAAATGAAAGCAGAGAGGGACACAAAAAAGTTTGTCAAAAAATAGTTGCTGGAAATTAGCAAAAAGAAACAAGAAAGAGAAAAAGGAAAAAAGAAAATGAAAAGAAAAATGGAAATAAAAATAAAAAAGAGAAAAACTCACAAAAATAAAAACAGAACAAAATCTAAAAGAGAAAAGAATAAAAATACAATAAAGAAGAAAAGAAGAAAATAAAAAATAGAAGAAAAAAGCTAAGACAAAGACAAAAGAAAAATCCAAAGGGAGGAGAATTTAAAAAGTAGCAAGAGAAAAAAAAAAGAAAAAGAAAAAAGAAGGCAAAAAGAAAGAAAAGAAAAGAAAAGAAAAGAAAGAAAAGAACACTTGATTTGTTGCAGGAAAGGGAAGGAGCTAACTTAAAAGTGATAAATCATAGACCAAAATGTAACATCACGACAATATCACAACTTCCAAGGCAGGAGATGGTGGTGGGTGGCGAGACTAAATCCGTGGCAAGCAATGGTGGGCAGTTAGACCTGGGCTTTGTCCTTGGCTAGCGATGGCAGTCCGTGCGGGGACACTGGTTCGCATCTGAGGCTAACAATGGCGGCGGGCATGGCTGTAGGCAGAGACCTGGTCTGGATCCACTGTGAGGGATGGCTCCTCAGCAAGCAGTGGTGGCAGGTTGCAGGGGCAGGGAGGATGCAAGGCTTCAAATCACAGGCCAGCTATGGTGGTAGTGGGCAGGGTACCTGGCTCACTCCACAGTGGGTGTGAAGGTGGCGGATGGTGAGATTTGGGCTTAGTCCGCAGGGACTGAAAATGGCAGGCCTGGAGGCCCGGGCCTATATCAGGAGAGTGTGGGTACTGGTGGCAGGCTGGAAGACCTGGCTTGTTCAGTGTAAGCCATGATGGTGGGCAGAGACACCCTGGCCTCCACAACCATCATTTACTCTTTATTAGCAATTTGAACTACCATATGTAGTGTGTATATTGTCAGATAATATAAAATGTGCATTTTAGTGTTCATTAATTTGTATTTTTTTATATTTGGCAAGGTTGTTACCTGTGTTTGTGAATTTATTATAGTAATGTTCATTCATTGTAAATTGCTCTAAAATTTACATATTAAAATATTAAGCATTTCTACGTTGTATTTCTTCATTCTAATCTTTTTTGATTAACAACTTTTCCTTGGAATATAGGTGTTTACACTTTTTTATGTTAAATCTCTCAATATCTCTAGTTTCTTATCTCACATTTATATTTAAAAAGTCTTTCCTCCCTCAAATTTCAAAATGTACTAAACTATTCATTATGTGAGTGTTTACACTTATATTTTCATGGTTAGAATGTTACATTTAACTTCTTAATTCATGCAAAATTGAATTAATCAATTAATTTATTTTGATTTTTTCCTAGTAATAAAATTTGAGCCCAAAATCTCTGCACTTAGCTACACATCCTTAGCCCATTTTTATTTTTGATTTTGGGACAGGGTCTTGCTGAGTCATTAAATTACCCAGGCTGGGCTTGAACTCTTTTACTTTTTATTTTGAGACAGGGTATCACTGAGTTGTTAAGTGGTCCAGGCTGGACTTTTAATGTGTGATCCTACTACCTCAGCCTCCCAGAATGATAGGCTTTCATAACTGGGCCTAGCAGAATTTAGTTATTATATTAATTGGGTCTAAATTAATTTTTTCTTTAATGATAGTCAGCAAAACCAAGGCTATTAATTAGTCTTTTGGTTTTTCTCTAGATATGCTCATCTTTTATTTTGCTCTTAGATGAACTTCAGAATATTTATCAAGTTTGGAAATATTGAATGGAGAATAGGATTGACATTTCATTAAAACTTGAAATTTATCTTGGGACATTTGTCATTTTTGCAATGCTCAGTTTACAAAATACAGAGGCACAGTATGTATGTCATTTATTCAAGCTTTTAAAACTATCTTTTAATTCTGTTGTACTTCTCTATATTTTTCTACATGTTTGATCCAAAAAACAAAATTCTTTTTCTTTTGATGGGCAGTGTCTACAGTAGGCAGATACGGGAGCATGTTTATAAGTGAAAGTCTTTTGACTCATGTTTATATAGTCAGTTTTTAAACAGTCCCTCTTGCTCTATTTTTTCTTTTTTGCATTGTACATAAGAATCTGTGTAATTTTTGTTTTGTAATTTTTTTGTGGATTTGACATTTAGAATCTAGACATAGTCAGGGTTGATGGGGTTGAGAGATTTTGCAATTTCATTCATAAGAAGAGAGAAAGAGAGTGAGAGGGAGAGGGAGCAGAGATGGAAGGAAGAGGTTAAGAGGTGAGCAGCTGCTGTCTAGGATGGTACTTGAAGGGTTCAAAGCATCATCATGAACTCACTGGCCAACCCAGAACATTCTAGAAAGCAGTAATACTGGAAACACCCATCTCAAAATTCCAGACTCTTTCCCAGTGGTTATCCAAATGGTAAGAAGACACTGATACCTTCTGTGGGTAGAGGAGATGATGGGCTGCCAGCCTGTTGCAATGTCAGGGCTCCAGAAAGGGCCCATTTCCCATTCTCCTCAATTATTCCCCTTCTATCTGCTGGGTTATGTCTGAAGTGTCTTTGAGAAGAGCTTAAATATTTTTCTCTGCAGTCAGAAATGAGGCCTAAATGCTCTGAACAGGGAACCCTTTGGGTAGGGTGTGAAAGTCGAGGGCAGCACATCCTCTCAGGTGGCTGCAAGTAGAAGGGTATTCAGAGCACGAGGAGGGGTGGATAATGAAGCATATGATGATGACTGGGAGAGCAGAAACACTGAATAACAAATCCCATTACTTTAGGTCAGTACTTTTCCTCTGGCTGGGCCTGTGGATTTTGAGATGTCTGGAAAGAGAAAAAGATACTAAGAAGGGAAAGGTGGATCACAGGCTCCTTTTACCTGCCAGATGTGGGCACCTTGGGAATCTTATTGTATCAATACTGCTTCATGTTCATTTAAAATATCCTGGCTGGGGCTGGAGGGCACAGCTCAGTGGTTAAAGCATTTGTTTACCAAGCTCAAGGCCATAGGTTTGATTTCCCAGCACCACATATGCCGGGCAGGGCAGCATATGCCTGTTATCTTAACACTTGGAAAGCGGGAGGCCCAGCCTGGACTGAAATGTGAGACGCTGTCTCAAAAAAGCAAAGCAAAGCAAAATAACAACAACAAAATAAAACACTGGTTAAAAAAATTAAATGAAATGTCCTGGTCTCCAAAATGCCAATACACAGGCGTCATACTTCTCTTCCAACAGGATGACCTGACAGAGGAGTCATTTGAATATCTAAATTAACAATTAGTTCCAATAATCACTGAGGGTGCCTGGAGCCTCATCCAGAAGAGAGAGAGAGAGAGAGAGAGAGAGAGAGAGAGAGAGAGAGAGAGAGAGAGAACCAAGGAAAGAGGGACTCAAATGTGGGGGGCTGGGGCGGACGAAGGGGAGAGCATGAGTAGATCGCCGGTTACCAGCTGACTGAAGGCTGCCATGTGGCTATCTGTGCTGTCGCTGGCTGTGCAGAGTCCACTCTGCGTGACTGTCCATGCCACCTGCACTGAGGGTCACAGTGAAGCCTGTGCCCTCTGGCAGACGCCAGCCAAAGCTGCTTCACGTTCAAGGCAAAACCTCCCATTTAATGGTTAGGGAGCACATACATCACACACCATTAAAACTGCCAGTTTCCATCTCTTTCACACCATTAGTAGAAAATATATATCATTAAAGGAAGTGAGTTACAATATAAAAATATGGTAATTCAGACTGTCAGGTCACAATTGACAGCACGTTCAGGAGGCTGCGTTCCTGAACTGTCTCCAGAGACCTTATATTTAGTGAAAAGACGTTTCCCAGAAAAGTTTTCATAAATATTCTCCATGGGGGAAAATGTATATTTATTACTCCATATAAAAAGAAGTCTAAAGCAAATGTTTTAGTACCTGACTTCTCAGAAATTTCGTGGATATTTTTAAGCTGTAGATAGAATTTTTACCAACTTTACAAGAGTCAGGGCTCTGCAATGTTATTAGGATTAGCATCTATCTATGTACTGCCTCTCACTGCCATCTCTGTCCGTCCTTCTGTCTGTCAGTTGGTCTATTATCTATTTTCACTTCTTTAGCCCCCTGCAGCCATGTACCCCGAACTCTATCCTGCTTCTAGTGTGATAGAGGATCTTATTCCCATTTTTCCATTTCAGATCTCTTGTGAGACTTTGGCAGTTTGGGGCTTTAATGACAATGGACAGAACTTCCCAGAACTGGCTAATTCTTTTGTCATACAAAAGTCATTCAACCCAAAGATCAAATCCACCACCCACACCTTTTCTTTTCTGAGGCTTCCACTCCTCAGGGAAGCATTCCTCTAATCACTTCAGGGTAAAAGTGTAGACAACTCAGGATGACCACTGCACCGCAAGTGCACAGGTGGCATCCAAACTAGCCAGTTTTACAAACCTGCTTAGTGTTCCTACCCTGCCTCCCGGGTTCTTCTGTGGAAGTCCACATTGAAGTCTTTTACCTGTATTTTATTCTGGCTCCTTCTGTTTCCCAGCTGATTTGGGTGCATGGTCCCTTGGGCCTTCACCCACTGTGTAACAAGCCTCTTTGTTTTGAGAACTGTGATTGATAAATTACCCTTTCAATGGTAAACCTCTCCTGATCTGTTGGCCTCTCTAGAAGTGAGTAGTAGTGATAAAGCTTCATGAATCTGCTGTCTAATAGCTAGGAATAGTGGATTTAAGGATTATCTTTTAAATAGCCTCACTGACCCAAGGTGGTGTTATTACTTTTGGTGTTAGTTACAATCAGACATTTCTATGGTCCAATGGTTAATCCTGCCTACTGAGATCTAAAGTTCCCTGAAAATAGGTTCCTTCACAATGAGTATACTAGGATCAGCTTACTGGGGTCTCCAGGGCTTGTGGAGAGGGTGAGATGTTTCCACAGCCAGATTATCAATGGTTACTCAGCCCTTTTGTGGCCCCTGTATCTGAATTAACATTCTGTGATAAATCATTTGAAAAGTAACATTCCTGTGATTACTAAGTAACATTTTGGAAATGTAAAAACAGACCCCTTAGCTTTCTACCAACCCCAGAACTAAGAATGTTGTTGGAAGCATGTGAGGTGTATAGCACAGGTTCCCTGTTCAAAGTGACCTGCCCACTTGGTGATGCTGCAACCATTGCCTTAAAAAGTGCTTTGATTTATGACTTTCTTCTGTTCTTATTTATAAATACTGCAAGTAACTGCTAACTCATTGAAATTAGGTATTTGGGGAAATCTGCATATATATTCTCAGGCCATGGTCAGAATAAACTACCTCTTATTCTCTTGGAGGAAAATGTAATGTTTTGTGTTGACACCACCATCCGTAGAGATTTAGACATTGGCATCACCTTTGGAATTCCACAGCCAAAGAGGTAGAAAGAGGTAGAAAGAGGTAGGAAGAAAACAAAATCGGAAAGGCTAAAGTTAGTCGAGGTAGGACCAGGCCAGTGTGGGAAATTTAGTGAGGAAAGATGAAGAAAAAAGCCAGATTGAGGGAAAAGAAAAAAAAAAAACATCCATTTCAGGTGGAATGAGGTGAAGAAAATGTAATTTGACAGAATTCTTCTTAGGCAGAGCAGTGAGTTCTGATAAATGCCTTGATAAACAAGCTGATAAATGATAAATGGGCCACTTGTTCATCCCCAGAGACGCAGAGAAGAAAAATGCTGAAGTGTTTGTGTGGGAACTTCACAGTGCCTTAGGATGAGCTAATGTGGAAAAGGGGCAGGCATTACTTAATTGAGTGCCTCAGGGGTGAGTCTGGAGGCAATGTGAGCACAAAGGAAGGACCACCAGGAGGTGGTTCTCTAGAACAAGGATGTGTTTGCCTGCGGCAGAGTGAATGGGGGAGGGAAGGTGCTTTAAAGACAAATGCAAGCACAGCAGAAGAGAAAACGAGTCAGAGAAGGGTTTGCATATGGCAAATTACATAAACATATTTTTATTTAATTTTTAAAAGAAATTCTGGTAAAAATCATCAAACATCAAATTTACTAATTTTTTGTGCAGTTGTGTTTGATATGGTCACATTGATGTATTGCAGATTTCTAGATTTTTTTTTTCATTTTGCAAACTGAAAACTCACCCACAAATCCTGTATTAACTCACTAGTTAATCATGTTTTGTCAATTTGAATGGATTAAGAAATCCACCCCACCCACCCACTTGATCCCTAAGGCAAAGTTCTGCATGTGTCTCCTGGTGACTAGAAGATTAAAATTCTCAGTGTCCACAACTTTGACCTAGCCTTGACCAGGACAAAAGGAAAGGTGTGCAGCAGAGGGGGAAAGTAGAGAGAGAGGGAGAGAGACAGAGACAGAGAACTCCATACAGTGAGTTTAACAGGTTAAACATTGAATGATTTCTTCAACATGAGAAACCCAGAAAGTAGTCATTTCATAGAACTATATGGGAGGAGGAAGTGGGAGTTAGGGGGAATGGGCAGGTGTGGAAGGGTCCAAAAGGGAGAAGAGAAAGGTTTATAATTTTGATGTTTTATATATGTGTACAAAACACTCAAGTTCAATGTAAACATTATGTGTTGCATGTATACATATCAATGAAATGGAGAGAGAGAGAGAGAGAGAGAGAGAGAGAGAGAGAGAGAGAGAGAGAGAATGTGACACAGGAAGTCAAAGAGAAAATTTCCCCAAGGGGACTTATCTTTGTCATGGAGAAAGAGTCACCAAGATTATCCTGCGGTACAGTCTCCTGGATCCGAGTCCATTTCTTGGAGTGCTATGAATAATGAATTAGATGTGCATGAGCTTGGCAAGGGGTACAGCACCAGTTTTTGAAGCAAGAGTACACAAGTCCAGCCCTAAGAAGTCTGAGGCAGGAGGACTGTGGTGTGTTGAGGCCAGCCTGGGCTGCATAGCGAGTTCAGAACCAGCCTGCAACTACTGAATGAGACCCTGTTTCAGAGAGCACACCCAAACAAAAAGAAAAAAAAGCGAAAAAGAAAAAAAAGTGCACCAAGAGTTGCAGGGTTCATGCCAGCAAAGGGATAAGGCCTGACATGAACACAAAATGGGGTTTGTTCGGGTTTCCATCTTTTTTCCCATTTCCTAGGCACCTCCCGGTAATCTATTCCATTATAATTGTATGCATTAGATACAGTCCATACGTATGAACCTGCAGTGAGTTCCAGAAATATGGAGCTGTATAGATGTGCACTCCAGTCCTATTTGGAATTTCCCCAGGTGGGTTTCTTTGTGATTTCTGTTTTTCTTCCCTTTCTCCACACAACAATCCTCCTGACTCAGCCTCTCTGGGGTGCTAGGACTACAGGCCTGAGCAGCCACTTCACCTGCTGCGTGGGAACCTGGGATCGTGTCTCCTAGTCAAGTGCTCTCAACTGTTTTTCTTAACTTGACCACCACTTGCTCGGCTTGTGGTCGGCCCTGGACGGGGTTAGGTTTTGGCCCTGTGGTATTCCCCGGAATCAATTGGGTGACGAGCAAAGAGGAAGGCTCCCGCAGCAACTGGAAGGGAAAAGTCCCACAGCCCCCAGCTAAGCAGCCTATATTAATCCCTCATCACTAAAACTCCTAACATCAATGAGAATAAAATGCTTTAGAAAAAGAATTTCACGGCCCTTTTCTCACGTCTTTCTGCTTATAAAAACCCCACTCTCACCTGGCCTGAGAAGATTTTCCTTTTAAATTCTTGCCTGCTGTCTCCCTTGACGGCACTCTTATCCGAATAAACTCTTGCCTTTTTGTTTTCTTAGAGTACTAGTAAATTCTTTTCCCACCCACTTCAGGGGCCCTTCTGCGTAACGCAGTGCGTCCGCAGATGACTGACGCTTGAGCCAGCAAACTGAGGGCAGGAGACCCGCCCCGGAAGTGGCTGTCCCTACCAATAAGGTTGTAGTCTGAACCGACTAAAAGAAGAACGAAGTGTGGCTTCTGGAAGAGCGGCAGTCTTTGCCCATGCTCTGAATATCGTTCTCCGCTGCGGGTAACGCCGGCTACTCTTCAGAGACCTTTCGGGCCGGGCCTTCAATCTGGAATTGGTGTTGAATCGTTGGTCTCCTTGTTCTGCGGCCTCCATCTTGGATTAGTGTTAAGTCCTTCAGGCCTGCTTTGTAGTTACCGCCTTCTGGAGCAGTTGCTGTTTGCTTCGGCTTTCTCACGTGCACGTGGCCTTGCAGACTCTTCTGACGCTTCACTTCTGACTCTGTAAGCTGACTTGTTAATTCTTTCTAAAGATATTAACTAATGCACTGACAGCTCCTAACTATACGCTTATTTTTCCATTCCCTGTCCCTGCTCATATCATTTTCTACGTCAGTTTCTGTAACTTTGACTAGTCACCTTGTATAAGTGGAATCACCCAGCAGTTTTTGTGTGTGTGACTGTCGTATTTCATTTTTTATCCATGTTGTAGCATATCAGAATGTCATTTCTTTTTGAAATCAAATGATATCCTTTGTATGTAGATACCAGAATTTGCTTATCAATTTATCTTTCTGTTGTCACTTGTTTGCTCCCACCTATTGGCTATTGTAGGTAACATGGGTATCTAAATATCTTTTCAGATCTGTTTACAGTTTTGTGTGTGTGTGTGTGTGTGTGTGTGGGTGGGTGTGGGTGGGGGTATTGTGGCCAGGGCCTTCACACACAGCTGTATCCCTAGTCCATTTTTATTTCTGATTTAAAGACACTAAGTTTTTCGGTCTGGAGGATTATAGGCCTGTGTCACCTGCCCAGCCTATTTTTTTCCTTACTTTTTATTAGTATGTGTATGTCTATCTATCTATCTATCTATCTATATCTATGCAATGCACAATGTTTACATCACACTTGAGCATTTTGTGCACATATATATTACTTCCATTTCACACTCCTTTTCTTTCCCCTTTCATGCCCTCCCATACCCTCTCTTATCCCCTAAACTCCCACCATCCCACCATTTGACTGTATTATTTATTTATACTCTGGGTTTCTTACATTTGAAAAACCATGTTGATAATTAACTGACTGATTCACTTCATTAAGCATAATAGTGTCAAATTGTGTCCATTTACCTACACATGGCACAAAGCTATCTGTCTTTATGGCAGAGAAGTACCTCATTGTGTATATATACCACATTTTTGTATCCGCTGGCCTGTTGATGGGTATTTCAGCATCTTCTGTGATTAGCTATTATTATTTGTGCTACTGTAAACATGGGGATGCATATATCTCTGTTGTCATATGATGCTTTTAACTCTTTTGAAAGATACTCAACGGAGGTATCCTGGGCCAAATAGAGGAACTATTTTAAGGTTTTTGAGGAATCTCAATACTGCTTTCCATAGTGCTTGTACCAGTTTACAGTCCCACCAACAATGTGAAAGGGATTTTTTTTTTATCCCTCCCGTCTCTCTGTCCCCTACACCCTTGCCAACATCTATTGCTTTTTGAGTTCTTGAGAGAAGCCGTTCTCATTGGGTTAAGATGGTATCTCAGTGTGCTTTTGATTTGCATTTCTTTAGTGGCTAAGGATGTCGAACATTTTTCATGTATTTGTCTGGCCATTTGTACTTCTGAGAAATGTCTATTCATTCCTCTTGCCCAATTCTAAATTGGGTTTTTTTTGATTTTGAGGGGACTATTTTTCTTCAGTTCTTTGTATATTCTAGTTATTAGCCCCCTTGTCTGAAGTATAGGTGGTAAAATTTTTTCCTGTTGGTTCTGTATGCACTCTGTTGATTTTCTCCTTTGCTCTGCAGAAACTTTTTAATTTGGCATAGTCTTCTTTGTTAATTCTGGGTGTTATTTCTTTGCATCAGGTGTCCTTTCAGGAAAGTCTTTTCCTACATCTACATCTTGAAGAATTTTACCAATTTTGTCCTGCAAGAAATTCCGTGTTTTCTTTTTAATATCTAGATTTTTTATCCAGTTTGATTTGATTTTAATATGTGGTGATATGTATGGGTCTAGCTTCACTCTTCTACATGTGGATAACTAATTCTCTCAGCACCATTTATGGAAAAGGCTGTCCTTTCTCAAGTGTGTGTTTTTGGCCACTTTATCAAAGATGAGATAGCTGAGGGTACTTGAAATTATCTTGGTGTATCTTCATCTCTGTTCCACTGGCTAATCTGTCTGTTTTCATGTGAATACCATATGTTTTTTAAAAAATCACTGTTGTTTTGTCATATAACTTGGTGGCCTGTGTAATGATACCACCAGCTTTTGTCTTGCTCAGGCTTGGTTTGGCTATTCTGGGTCTCTTGGTTCCATATGAATTTCAGTGTTGAATTTTCTAGTTCTTTGAAAAATATTTTTAGTATTTTGATAGAAATTACATTGAATCTGTATATTAGGTCTGGCAGTGTGGTTATTTTAGTAATATTAGTTCTGCTTATTGAGAATGAATGTCTTTCCATTTTCTGAAGTCCTCTTCAATTTCATTTTTCAGCATAATGTAGTTTTCATTGTAGAGGCCCTTCACTTCCTTGGCTAGGCTTATTCCTAGATATTTAACTTTTTAAGGAGCGCTTGAGGATGAGATTATTCTTCTCAGCTTTTTCTCAGTGAGTTCATTGCTAGTATAGAGGAATGCTATTGGTTTGTGTGTATTAATTTTGTATCATGTAAATTGGCTGAATTTGTTAATTAGTTTTAAGTGTCTCTTGGTAGAGTTTTGGAAGACACATATGTAGAGAGCCATATTATCTGCTCATAAGGATTATTTAACTTCTTTCTTCCCAATATGTATCCTTGTTTCATTTTCTTGATTCATTGCTCTGGCTAGAATTTCAAGTACTGTGTTGAAAAGGAGTGGTGAGAATGGGCAGCCTTATTTTGTTCCTGACTTAAGAAGAAGTACTTTCAATTTTTCTGCATGTAGAATAATATTTTTAATATTGCCAGTAGGTTTTGTGTGAGTGACTTTTATCAGTTTGAGATATGGTCCTGCTATAACTATTTTTCTCATTTTTAAAAAAAAATCATGAATGGATGTTGGATTTTGTTGAAGGTCTTTTCTGTATCTATTGAGATGATGATGTGATTTTTGTTTTTGCTTTTATTTATGTGGTATATTACATTAATTGATTTATGTGGGTTGAATGATCCTTACATTCCTAGGATGAAGCCAGCTTGGTCTTGGTGAATGACCTTTTTAGTGATTTCAGCCTGTTTTTCATTATTTTTGGGTAAATTTGCATGAGTAGGATTGCTGGATCATATGACAGATTTTCATTTTTAAAGATTCTTCTAGTGATTAGATACAAAAATATTGGCTGGGTCAGTTTTAGGAACAGGGAGACTTACTGAGGTGTTCAAACAATTAATAGTTGTGAACCTAAGGTGGGAAAAGTAGAAATGGAGTTGGATCCCATACAGGATGATTATTATTATTAGTGACTGGAGAAGATGGGGGAGGTGGGAGGAATCAGTAATGAAGCTTAGGTTTCTGGTCTGGATAACTGGGTGGATCTTGGAGCTAGACTTGTGGTAGAAGCTCAGTAGGAAGATGTGGATTGGATCACAGAAATGCTTTGGAAGATGCTTCAGGCACTGTGTGTCAAAGTCTGGAGATGAAGAGGCTCAGCATCATAATGCCAAAGAGAGTCTGGGCCAAGGCAGGAGTGGATATTAGGGGGATCTGCAGTGTGGCTTAATGATGGGGGTGGGAGATTCTGGAGGTGTAGGTTATAGAAGAAGCATCTCTCAGAAGTTTGAAGGAATTCTTACTAGATGGATGGTAGCTACATGGAATTTTCATAAATATTTTGCAGTGTTTGATAATTTGATTTTGAGGTGTCTGTTGGATATGAGAAGATATCTAGCTGAGAATATTAAAATACTAGTTTAGTACGTTTTTATATTTAAAAATTTTTTTTGGCATTTTTGTGGGTTGAACTCAGGGCATTAGCACTGAACTACATACCTAGTTCTTTTTATTTATTTATTTGAAATCTTGAGTCTGGGTCTTCCTAGGTCACTCAGTTATCCAGATTGGGTTTGAACTTGTGGTCCTCCTGCTTCAAAGCCTTTTGGAGTGCTAGGATAACAGGTGTGCACCACAATGCCTTGGCTTTAAATTATTCTTAAGTATTTAATTGTAGTAGATCTTCCTAGTTTGTGGCTCAACAATGAGTTTCTTTGAAAGTGGGTGTTGGAAAGAGTCTGCATAGCCATTCTGCCTGTTTTTCTTCCAATGAGATCAATTTGCATATAAGTACTGTAATTTTATATATACTTTTCAGTAAAATCCATAGCACACTTAAGAGAAATATAGTTGTCTTGGTTACTTTTTCATTGCTGGTACACAATACCTGACATTTACAACTTAAGGGACGAAAAATTTATTTTAACTCATAGTTTCAGAAGAGCTGAGTTCATTCCTAGGCAGCTAGCAATGGTGGAAGCACATGGCAGAGGCATAGCAGGAGGAAATGCTGCTCATGGCAGGGCACAGCGGAAGCCAAATGAGTAAGGTAGGGTGGAGCCAGCACATACAGGTCATATCTCAGTGATATGCTTCTTCTGGGACAAGCCCCAGTGTTCTGCCCATTTCAACCAGGCCCCACCTCTTAGCAGAACAGTGTTCTATAGATATTCCACAACATCCATACAGGAGGCTTTTAGGAGACAGTTAAGATTCAAACCATAAAATTCTGTTTCTGGCTCCTAAATGACTCAGGTCCATCTTAACAGTTCTGGCACTGTTAAATCCCAAGTCCAAAGTCTCCTCTGAGACTCAAGGCAAATTCTTACTCATGAGCCATTGTGAATATCCAAGAAAATACAGGTGCTTCCAATATACAAGAGCACAGAATAACATTCTCATTCTAAGAGACAGGAATAGAAGATTAGCACACAATCAGACCAAAGCAAGCACGAAAACCAACAGGGCATGCAATAAATCCTGCAGTTTCATTGAATCATCCAGCTTGAAGGCCCTGCATGAGTCGTCATGAGATGTGAACTCCAAAGGTTTTGGGGCAGCCCACCTCCTATGGCATTACCTCTTGGCTATAACCTTCATGACTTCTCTTTCAGGCTGGCTTCACTCATAGCCTGTGGCCTGCCTCAGCAAATGATCTATGTTTCTGTCTTATCCAAATTTCTACACCTTTTGTTACTCCTTCACAATGTTATGCACTACCCTCCCAGGGCACACTGCCAGGTCTCCAACATCTTCTGAAATCTTGGTGGAAGTCTGTGACTCCACAGCTCTTGTAATCTGTGCTTGTGAAACCAGCACCATGTAGATGATGCCAAGGTCTGCCACTTCCTTCAGCAGTAATCTGGTCCCCTTGTGCCATGATGTAGCAACTTGTGAGCACCTGGATGACTGAACTCCAAGTGGTTGAATGCTGGTAAGCACTTCATTTTTTTTAGGCCTATAGGGATCTCTGGAGTACTCAGAGAAAAGTCTTTTATCTTATTCTCTTAATAGATGAGGTCTTGCTGATTTCTCAGATACCCTCAAGTCATCTTTCCTATAGTCCTGATGCAGAGTACCTAGCTTTTTTTTTTAAATGTAATCTCTTCAGCAGCTGCTGTGATTTGGATCTTGTTGAGATTGCGGGTTGCTCAGGGCAGAGCTTTCTTTCAGGTTTATGTTATTGACTTGTGGGCCAGAAAGTGAGGAGGGCACCCACCCTGTGTGTTGGGGAGGCTCAACTGACAGTTGAACTAAGTAAAGGAAGGAATAATAAACATTGTTACAGCTTCTTCCAGGGAAGGCCTTGCCATAGTCTGTAGACTTCACCTGGCTTCTATTTGGTTTCTGCTTGTAGTGGAGAGAGCAACTCTCCACCCTCTGGCATGTGCTTCCATCCTTGCCAGCTACCCAAGGTCTGTGTGACACCTTCCAAAACTGCGAGCTACAGGATGTCAGATATTCTGTCACAGAAATGAGTAAGACAGAAAGTGGTACCAGGAGTGGGGTTGTTGCTTTGACTTCAACTGATCATGTGGCAAAATCAGAACACACTTTGTGCCAGAGAATAACACGGATGGCTTATAGAGCAACTGCCAATAAAGTCATACTTCTCATCTGAAATTTCTTGAGTCTGGCCTTTACAGGCAGTAGTTCTGTCAGCATTCTTGCTTTTGATCTCTGACCAGAATTTCCCACCAAGATTGCCTCACAGCTTTTTAAGACTTCTCTAGCCAGCATCTTCAAACCTTTCCAGACTTCTGCTCCATACCAGTTCCAAAGGGTTCTAAACCACATTGTTGGGTAAAGTCATAGCAAAGACCCTACTTCTCTGGTACCAATTTCTGTTTTAGTTACATTTTTATTGCTGGGTCACCATACCTGACATCCACAACTGAAGGGAGGAAAGATTTATTTGAGTTCACAGTTTCAGAGGGTCTCAGTCCATACATGGACAGCTGACAATGATGGAAATACATGGAAGAAGCCCAGAAGGAGGAAAATCTGTTCATACATGGCAGACAGGAAGCCAGGTGAACAAGGAAGGGTGGAGAGAGTGTATACCCTTCCAGTTCATGTCCCAGTGATCTGTCTCTTCCAGATTGAGTCCCAGTGTTCTGACCCTTCCAACTCAAGCCCCAGTAGTTAGCTCCTTCTGGAGTGAGTCCTGTGACCAGCTCCTTCTGGGTCAAGCTTCATTGTTCTGCTCCTTCCTACCAGGCCTTACCTCTTAATAGCACATGATTCTATAGTTATGCTACAACATCCAAATCCATAAGGCTTTCAGGGGAAATTTCTGATCTAAACCGTAATAGTAGTCAAATAATTATGCATTCGTGCTCAGCAAGATTACTATTGTGGTTTGGATTTGGAATGTCCCCCAAAAGCCTCATACATTTGGATGTCATGGATTATTTATGGAACCATGTGCTGCTGGGAGGTTGGGGCCTGGTCTGGAAAGGTGGACTGCAGATGGGTGGATTGGATTATAGGCTTGTTGATTAGATAACAGGTGTGTGGTGGGGTTTAAACCTGGAAGGGGTGGAACACTAAGGCTGGATTCAGAAGGTGGGGGGGATCTCTGGGATGTGGCCTGGAAGGATGTTGCCTTCCTTTGGGGACTTGACTTAGCTTTCTGTTTGCATTGTTGTGAGTAGCTGGCCCCACTTTTGCCTCAACCATGCCCTCCTACTGTAGTGGGCCATCCATAAGTGACCTTCTGTACTCTGAACAAAAACAAACTTTTCCTCCCTGAAGTTGTGGATGTTGGGTATTGAGTCACAGCAATGAAAAATTAAGACAATTTCTCTTCTTGGTACTCTTCTCTCAGCTGCTGCTGTGAGTTCACTCACTTTAGATTCTAGAAGTGAAAGTGAGTCTTCATTTTAGTTGGTCTTTGAGTACCTTTTAAAGCACTGTTCCTTCTAATACCAAGGCTTGTTGGTTCTGAAGCCCTGAGTTCTTTTCAGCTTAGCTGATCACAGTAGAGAGTTATACATTTTCTTCTTCTTCTTCTAATTGAGAGCACCAACTAATAGCTCCATTTCCTAGAAATCAAACATTAATTTCTCCTACTGGGTGACTAAGCTTCTCAATGTTTCTGTTGATTCCTCTGGTTTCTATCCTTAGGACTTAATTCTCTTCCGTTGGTGTGTTGGAACCAGAAAAGTAACACAAAATGCTATATGTTCTCACTCTCTTCCTTTCTGTTTTTATTGATGTGTATCTTAATTGAAAGAGTAATTGTGTATACTTATTGAGTATGGTGTGTGTTTTCAACACACACATGCAATGTGAAATTACCAGATGGGGTAAGTGACAAATAATACCTTAGACATATCTCATTTCTTTGTGTTGGGAACATTCAAACTACTTTTATCTATTTTCAAATATTCCTTTAATTGTAGTCAGCTGTAGTTCTCTTTCTATCCTATTAAACATTAGAAATGATTCCTTTTATCCAAATATAATGCTGGCACTTTTTTCTTTTTGAAGCGGGGTCTTGCTCTGTAGCCTAGGCTGGTCCTGAACTCACTTTGTGGCCCAGACTGGCTTTAGGCTTACAGTAATCCTCATGCCTCAGCCTCATGAGTGCTGGGATTACAGGAATATGCCACCACACCTGGCTTTATGTGGTATTGAGGAGTTGAACTCAGGGCCTTGCACTTGTAAAGCAAGTGCTTTAACCACTGTGCCATTCATTCATTAACCATCTTCTTTTCACTTTTCCCTCCTGCATACCCTTCTCAGGCTCTGGTAATCACCCTTCAATTCCCTACTTCTTTGAGATCAAGTTTAGATTCTGTATGTGTATGAGAGCAGGCAATATTTGTCTTTCTGTCCCTGACATCTGATTTAACATAATATCCACCAGTTCTATCCATGTTGCTACAAATGCCTAGATTTTGTTCTGTTTATGGTTGAATGATACTCCATTGTTCATACCGTCTCTTGCCATCTGTTCAATTCAGTTTGCAGTCTCAACTCCCAGAGCTACTTGTTGGACATTCTGTGTGGGGGCCCAGAGCTCAACTGCCTGGGTGAGAAATGGCTCACTGATCCCTCAGCTGGACAGCAAATGTGGGCAAGTGATGTAATATCTCTCTTGATGCTAATTACTCCTTTGTAAAATGATAGCATATAGTACTTTCTCCAAAAGGTTATTGTGAGGATTAAATGAAAAAAAAAATAAATAAGATTGAGCCCTCAAAATAACGTTGGCAACACTGATTATTAGATACTGTTTTGTTTTCCCAGGCTGCTGTGACAAACTACTACAACTACTACTACCAAAAAAAAAAATACCTGGATGCAAAAATTAACATTATTACAGTTCTGGAGGCTAGAATGCCATCACTGACACTGGTAAGGCCTTGCTTCTTCTGAAGTTCTGGGGAAGAAGCCTGTCCTGCCACTTCCTGGCTTCTGGTGGTTGCCGGCAGTCCTGGGCATTCCTTGGATGCTCCATTCCAGTTTTACCTCTGCTTCACATGGCCTTTTCTTCTGTGTGTGTGTGTGCCTGTGTATCTCTGCATAGCTCCTTCCTGTCATTGGACTTAGGACTTTCGTCCAGTAAGACTTCATTGTAACTGAATTCCTTATATATACAAAGACCCTGTTTCTATAGAAGGTCACATTTTGAGGTTGTAGATGGACATGAATATTTGGGGTAAACTTTTCAGTGCACTGTAGTACCATAAAAGTTAATCAACAAATTTATATTTGCGTAGCAAATGCTTCTCTTACTAAGGAAAAGTGATCAAAATGTTTAGTAATTTTAGAGAAATTTAAAAAGCTGATTCTTTAGATTTTTAACCTGAATGTAATCTGAACATCATCATGTAGAGACAGTTTTCAAAAAAGATAAAATAAAATAGTGTTTGATTCAGACTTCTTGGCATGAAGGCTTGCAAGGAGAGTTAGAGTGGGAAGAGGTAGCTGAGTTCAGTTCAGCTCACCACCTGTCCACTCTGGGTGACAGCCCTCCATGAAGTACTCTCAGGCAGCAGCATCTTCCGTAATGGAAGGAGGCAATTTTCTGGTTTATGATAAACACAGCTCTCTTCAGTGTTCACAACACTGAGCCCTGCAGAGCCCTGGTGCAGTGTCAGGAAGCACAGTAGACAGTGGTTCCTGCCAATACTGCTTATGGGCAGAAGAGCCTCACGTATGTCTCCTTAGATGGGTGTTCCATTCCCCAGGTTTCGCATATGGAGAGCCTACCAGGCACACAGCTCTTATCTATGCATCTGATGGCATATGCTGCCTGGAGTTGGTTAGTCCAAGGTGTGTGCTGGTGTCCTTTTCATTCCTGCTGTGCTTGAGACTCAAGTGATGATTGCCAAGTCAATGTCTGAACATAGTCAAATAAATATAGTATCCACTAGACTGCAGGGCACATCTGAGAACATTTCCAGTCTTTGTATCTGTTGATGACTGACCTTATGGACGCATCTTCTACCACAATGATTTGCAAACCTTTATTACACACAGATCACTTGAGACCTGGTTAAAATGAACATCAAGACTTGGTATTTCTAGGGTGGATCCATGATTTTGCATTTCCAGTCAGCTCCGAGTGCTGCTTCTGCTTGCCTGTGGTGAGCACAAAGAACAGTTTAATGAGCAAAGCTCTGCGCCTCGTGCCCTGCCTCAGTGCTTCTCCAGCATGCCTACAACCTCTGAAAGGGCACTTTGGGTAATTTGAGAATGCATCTGAGACATTTGCCACCTGACAGATGCTTCCATATGTAGAGGAAAGAGTATTATACAAGGTATTGCCCAAGCAGGTGCTGATATTCAAGTCCTGCTTTTGCTACTGGCTGTATGAACTTAGATACATCCTTTCCCCTTTCTCATGTCTCAGTTGATGAGCCTGTATATCTGCCACTTAAGACTGGTGAGAATTAACTGAGATAACTTATTAAAAAATTCTAAATTCATGGAGAGTGTGAGACACTGTTAAAAATATGTTATTCTTTCCCTTCAGCCAGTCTAGAGAAAGAAAGACTCATATTGGTCCAAGTGAGAGCATGCTGCGACGTTAAGAGCTCAATGGGTGGTGTCTTTACATGTCTCTTTGAGAAATGTAGCCTTCCATGTCCTCTAGGAAAACATTGTATTCATCCATAATAGTGGAACCAATAATTTCTAGCAATTCAGTGTATTTAGCATTTCCAAAGCTCTTGTATGTGCCCAGCATTGTCCATGAGTTGTGGATATATCAAGATAACTAAGGCAAGGCTCTGGATCTAGAGGAGTTTAAATCCCGGTGAGATTTATCATCACGGGCCCAGATGGCCAATGCGGTGGAGAGTAGATTCTGTTCCTGAGAATGAGTGTCTTTATTGCCTGTGGCCCAGCTCTTCCCACTTCCTACCACAACCATGCTGACTTTCTCCATCTGTTTCAGGAGATTTTAAGTATGTTCTGAATTATAACTAGTTGTGTTGATCAGTGATTGAAGTCAGGGACCTGGAGTCACACTGCCTGGGTTTGACATTCAGCTCTTTGTGTCTTTGTGCAATCTATTTAACTTCTCTGAGCCAGGGCTTCCTCACCTGTACATTGGAGATACTAGTGGAAATTAGAATCTCTTCCATGAAGGCTTGCAAGTTCCAACTGGGAGGAATTAACTCACTTAACAAAGGTTTTTGACATACCTGGCTTGTCAAAATGGAAAGAATGTAGAGTGAGATTTTGGTTTTGCCACTCACTGGCTGTTTGACTGTTTTTGAGCAAGTTTCTGAGTTCAATTTTCTCATCCACTATGTAAGCTCAGTAATACTTGGGATAGGTAGTTTGGATGGTCATTGTGAAATACTGTAGACTTGGTGATTTCTGTCTATTTCCCGCAGTTCTGGAGGCTGAAGTCCCAGGTCAAGTCCAGCAGGTTTGGATTCTTCCTGGCTTGCAGATGGCCACCTTTGCTTGCTTGGCATCTTCACATTTTAGAGAGAGAAGAGAACTGGAGGAAGGTGGGGAAAAATACTTCATTATTCTTCTCTTATAAGGATATCAGTTCTATCAGATTTGGGCCCTCTATAGTCTCACTTAAGGGGATAATTAATACCCTCTTTATAGGCTCTATATCAAACTAGTCACATCCAGGATTAAGAATTCAATTTATGAATTTTGGGAAAGCAAAAACCAGTCCACAAGAACATCCACACACCCATTCACCAGTTTATTCCTTAGTGGAGGAAGGGAACTCAGAGCGAAGCCACCGGTGCCTCCTAGCCCTGCCTGGTGAGGAACAAAGCCTGAGCTGGCGAACTCTCTCCTGAGATGGTGTTTGTTTTAGGGAGCTTCGTTCTTCCTTTCCAAACCACTGTAGTCAGTTGGCATGCTCACTAAAACAGCAGGCAAGTCCCTGGATCCCATCGTCCTGCAGAAGGCTGCAGGACCCTGGCGTGAATTAGCAGGTGCAAATAGAAGTAGCAGGAAAGGCATAAACTGACTTCTACCACCTCTAACGCTGGAGCCCTGGACCTTGCTAAGATAGATGCATCTGTAACCTCTTCTTACAGAATGAATGGGAGCTTGCTTTCACCAAAGTAATTTAGAGAGGCCACTCAAGTGCTTCTCCAACAACCATCTGTTCCAAGGTAATGTTTGTGCTGCTACAAAGAAGAAGGGCCAGGCTGGAGAAAGTCGATTTTCTTACTAGTGATTAAAAAGCATATTTTCACGTGTGATAAAGTTCTGTTTTACTGGGCACATTTTTATACGTTGTTGCCTTACTCTGGCTTGATTGATGTATGATTGATAAGCTGGAATTGCCTGTAAGGTGTATAACTTGATATTTCAAGGTGTATACATTATGAGTTATCACTGCCACATTAACATTATCTCATATAGTTACTATTTTATTTCAGTTTTTTTCCAAAATACAATGAAGTGAACCTTTTTATTCCTTCAAACTGAGTTTATTGTACTTCTGGTTGTTCTATGCAGGCCTTTAGGGTTCGAGTCAAATTGGAGAATGGGAGGAATCAAAGGCAGCTTCCCACTATTGAAACATTTCCGGTGCCGCTGTAAAGACAAAGCCTGAGTATTTTGAAAGGTTAATACAGTATGAAACTTGACAGCAGTTCAGGATGATGGTAGCAGTCTGTCTGTAACCCCTTTATAGGGTCATGGTGAAATTTAGATTAATGGACAAAGGAGGAGGTGGTAGGCCCTGAGCAATACTGTTTACGTAGATGATGATAGGCAGAGTGGACTTGTGGACGTGGACATAGCAAGAGAATGTTGTAGCAAATGAGAGCAAAGTACAGCAAACTTAGGAGCCAGTGGTATGGGACTATGGTGTGCCTCTGGGAGAAACCTTGAGGCACACAGCCACCTGGACTCAGACAGTGTTGTACCTCGGAGGCAGCTGTCATTCACACTGGATCTCAGCTCTGGCCGGTCCCTGGAGCACTCACTTGAGTTAGCCCCCTACCCCTCCATTCACAAGGCTCACCTACTAGAGATCATTGGTTCAGATTGTTTCTCTTTTCTTCCTGCTTTCTGCTTTTCAATGGATAAAGCAGATGGAAATCTTGCTTTCAATTATCCTTTGTCCTCATTTGATCTGAGTACATCTGGAAGATTATTTGGATACATTTGCTTTTTAAAAATGGGGGTGAGAACAAGCGTGGAGTATAGTGGAGGTCTTTTCTTTTATTCCCCTCAGTCTGCCCCATCAATACAACTTTGCAAAAAAGAAAAAAAAATCAAACAAAGAAATAAACTCATAACATTAAGTCACAGCAGGAACTACTTCTGTTGCATTTCTCTCATCTCAAAATAAACTTAATTTGTAAGGACTGGGAGGTTACAGTGATATTCTGCAATGCAAATAAAACACAGCATGAACACAGACACAGGAAGAAAGTTTTGTGCTGTAAATATACCCAGGAAGTTCAGGGGCACATAAAAAGTTGGGGCAGGCATTAGAAATGATTACTTTGGAAATGAATTGCAATTTTCCATTTTTAAGGGAACATATGTCGCTACACTTTTCTCTTCCAGGATCGACAAGCAGGTGGCCTTGAGCCAGTTTTTCAACCTGATTGATTTGGCTGATGGTATTGGGTTGGAAATGCCCATGACAATGCTGTTCTTCATATATTTTCACTTTACTTCTCTTCTCGCAGGCTGGCTCATTCAGAGCAGTGTCGCCACTGATTATAATTCAACCATTTATTTCTTCTGCCAATTAAGTGTGCTAACTAAGCCATGACTGCTGTACCAAGCGAAGCATGTCCAACCACCACTTGTCTGAAATTCCTTTTTCAGAAAAGGCAAAAGCAAGGACTGAATGATAAATATTTTCTGACCTTGCTATTAAGTTAGAGGAAAATACTGGGACAAGGCAGGAATGGGAAAGTGGCTCTCAGCAAAATGATTTGGGGTCAAAAAGTTTTTCTTGGTCACTTGCTGCCTCCTTTCTGCCAATGGCCCTTCCAGAACCTTCTGTGGTTCCTGTCCCCCACCATAGTCTAGCTAGAAGAAGGCTGCCTGACTACTACTTTCCTATTCAGGTGTGACACAGTAAGCTACTAATTCAGAGATGATTCATACACAAGAAACATGCATGCAAAGGGAAAAGGTACAGTTTTATTGAAAGGTATCTTGATGGCATTTCAGGCATAGTAAATCTTAGATGGGGAAAATATTTGAAGATATGAACTTTCTGGTTATTTAAAAAGATCTATCAATCTACATATATCTGTCTATCCATCTATCCAGTCATTGATCCCCACAGTTTCTTATTTGGAACCACCAGCTGACTGTGCTCAAGTATTTGTGCCTTGAATTTTTTATACGTGAGGGCAAGGTACTCCCAACATGGACTTTATAAAGCCCTGTAGAATTCTGCTCTTTTCTTGCTCTGTGTAAAGAAGGTTATGGCTACTGATAAAGTTTGAAAAGAGCAATCTTTTTTGTTTGTTGTGTCCAACCTCTCTTTCAAACTCTTCCTTATATAATATTTGGAAATACAAGGATGCCCCTTTTTCTTATGTTGAGATAAATTGGGCGGATTTCCCATTAGAAGTTCAAACTTTTAAAAGTGAAAACTGAACACCAAAGCAAATAGGGAGAAATTTGCTATTGCACAGATTCAATGAAAGAGAAAATGAATCCATTTAATTTTTAAAAATCATTTGAGTTTATTTTAATAGCATTTGCACATTTTAACGACGCTCAGTGTTTAATGGAGGCTTATTGTCCTCAGATCACAAAGTAGTCTGTAGATGGCAGCACTAAGGAAGTTTGTTGGTCAGCAGGTAGGGGCATTCTGTCTTTTGGGATCTTCTTCCTCATAAACATTATTAGATTATTTACTCAGGGATGTTATTCACAAAGAGATTGGACTGGCCACCTGCCTTCTACTCTGCAGCTTTATTCCTCCTCTGCTGAAGTGATCACTCCTTCTCTTAACAAAGCATACATTCTATGTCTGTCACAATTGCAAGTGCTTTGCATGCATCGTTATTTTGTGATCACAACCACCCAGGTACATAGATACTGTTATTATTATGGTCCTGTAGATAACTAAGGCACAGAGAAGATAATAATATGACTTGCATTGTCATGTATCTTGTAAGTAGCTAATTAAATCTGGGCCCCAGGTGGTGTCTGGCTTCTGCATGCAGACTGTTAACCAGACTACCACCCCATCTCTCTCATCTCTCCTTGTGAGGGCTGACTCATGTTTACTGTCCAGCTCTTATCCCACTCTGTCCTTGGCTATAGTTTTCTCAGCATGGGCCTCTGGCACAACAGATGCATCACCTGAGATTTGGGATTGCGCCTTACATTTCTCCTTGCATTCCTTATGATGTGTTGCTATAACATAGTGGGTAAACAATAAATGTTTTCCAACTTTATTAAAAAAAAACTTTAGAGTAGCTCTGCCAAGTGAAAAAGAACATGCTTGACATGGTCCCTGGGCTCTCCTGTCCAAAGAGTACTCAGCCCAAGATTGAGGAAGGAGCTGGCCTTGGACCTTCCCTACTGGGCCCCTGTGGGGGATATGCTGAAATCTAGAGAGGGACCCTTTATGGGACAGTGGACCCAGGAGGGATTCTTAAATTTACTGTTTCAATTTTGAATCATCTTAAAGTTACCATATGCCTTTGGTGCAGATGGATTGGTGCTCTTGGAGTTGCCAGAGCCCCTGTAAGCTGTCTTTAGGCAAATGCCTGTGTAACCTGCTGGACACGTGTTTGTTTTTGTCTGGAAGATCTTTGGGGCATATGATAATGCAGTATTCCTCAGTCATATCTCCTTAACTTTTATTCCTTCTTAGGAAGAAATGTAAGTACTCATCTATAATTCTATCTAATGTACAAGTTGGGATAAAAATAACAGCAGAGCTCATACTTTAAAAGGAACAACAGGAATAGATGTTCCCAGGCACCTAGGATGTGCTAATTTAACACTTTTTCATTGATCTTGGCTCCAAGATTTCGACATCAAAACCAAGAAGTGAAATAAGGTTACATAATTTTCCATGCCAGATAAAAGAGATCCTACAAAATTTTTATAAATGATAAATGTTCTTTGGGACTAACTCAAGATGGAATTTATTCACAAGTTCCTTTAAAGGGAACATTTCCTCATTAGTGAGCAGTAACTTTAAACATGAATGATAGTACTTTCACTGGTACCTCTCTCTCTCTCACTCTCTCTTTCCCTCCCTCTCTTTTTTGATGAGACTGGGGATCAAGCCTAAGGCCTTCCAATGGAGCTACATTTCAAGGCCCTAGCCCCTTTTTTATTTTTCAGATAATCTTTCCAAGTTGCTGAATTACCTGGGCTGGGTTTGATCCTCCAGTTTCAGTCACCCAGAGTGCTGGCATTTCAGGCCTGTGCCTCTGGGACTGGCTTCATGGGTATCTCTTAAATCTGTTTCTGAATCATAGTTCATCAAACACTTTCTGTGGAGGCGGGAAGTTTATGCTCTGCTGGTGTATTTGTGAGCAGAGCATGTGCACAAACATGCACTATCGCACTGGCTCTTATCTGGACACTCTGGAGGCCAGCAGTACAGTTAATGTTGTCTTTACATCTCATGGCAGATGAGTGATAGGCCTGAGGATTGGAGCTGGGCCCTGTACACTTAGCTCTTTGCACTGTATTGTGTAAGGTCCAAGTGCTTGGCTTTCTGAAGATCTAAAAAGGAATGATCCTAAGGCCCCTTGGAAATCATTAATTAATTCTGTCTGGCATAATATTTTTCTTAATATCAAGTCTACTGGTAGTCCCAATTGTCTATCAAATGCCTACAATATTAGTTCTTAGTATACTGGAAATTCTGCATTGTTTTCTACAGTGTAGGGCTATGAGAAACAGGCTTATTATTCTGTAGAGGAGGTTATAAATTTTATGTCTTCACTCTGACAAAGGTCACTTCAAATGGCAAACATCTTTCCTATTTTTGAAGGGTCAGGGGTATTGTCTGCCTCTGGGCTCAGGAAGGTCTTGACTGCCTGAACTTGACAGAGGTAGCTGGTGACAGGGAAAAGCATTGTTGGTACAAGGGCTGCACACAGTTGAAACCCACGAGGGCCAATTTTTAGTTAAAGGAGAAAAAATAACTACAAATGTCATAAACATTGGTTAAAGTGTATGGACTCAAGTTCTCTATCCATTTATCATGAAAAAAAATTAAGGTATATGTTGCTAGCCAAAGAGTTTATTCATTGAAGTGTTCTAGCATAATCTCAGCGAAACTTCTGATTTCAAATTTAGCTATATCATTGGAATAGGCCCACTAGGATGCGTTTACTATAAAGTATACTCTTAAGTAGACCATGAAATTACTTTATGGGCCAGCTTGTTTATGAGAAATGTGGAGATGGTGTGCCAAATGCAACTGTCTGAGCTCTTATGCAATGAGAAGCAGAGCTGCTTTTTTGGACAATAACTGGCCAACATATTCAAGTGCTTCTTATAATCTTAACTTTCTCTTTTCTCTCTTCTTTTTCTTTTGGTCTTTTTCTACATGCCAGTTACTGTCCTAGACACTTCATGAATTTTAGGTTATTTTGAATAACATCCCCATCAAATAGGTACAATTGTTATGCCCATTTTGCACATGAAGATGATAGGTCACATTGAGATTAATTACCTTGGTCAAGGTTGCACAGCAGTTAAGTGGGAGAGCCAGTGACCTAATATAAAATGTGAAGCATAGCAAGAGGGGGCCCTGGAACATTTAATTTTATGGAAACTATCTGATGTTCTCAGATTATCTCCCCCACCAAGGATCCCTGACTTGGAGTGGGAGTCACACAACAAACAAGGTTAGGGTGGAATTTCATAACCCTGACTCTAGTAGAAATGAGATCTTCAGAGTCTGAAACTGCCTTGCTTCTCTCCTCAAAAGAGACATTGCAGGTGCATTGGTATTTGGTTCACATCTGAAGGATTTTTTTTTTTTGAGATAGTTTTTGGACTGCTTCCTGGCCTAATTCCTCAACAAAACAAGTAAATCAACTAATCAACCATCCAGCCAACCAATTGCAAGCAAACAGAAAAGAACCTAATCAATAACCAAACCAACCAACCAAACAAACACTTGGATGCTTCCTTCCATGGAAGTGGGTGTTAGGGAAGATGCTGTTCATTGGAAAATACTATGTCTGCTACTTACAGCATGCCTAGAGTCTGGTTAATGGCCTACTGTCCCAAGAAAGCAGCTACTAGTTAAATAGACCTGGATGTGGTCGTGTTAAACGACATTTAGCTTTGATTTGTTTCTGCCATGTGATCATGACTCCCTTTAATTTTAGTGCTAAAAGGTCAAATTGACGTTTCCTCTACTCTTATTACAGTAGCTACTCTCCTAGACTGGTTTCTCATTATTCCTTTTTCAGATTGTTGCAATTTCTTTCTAGTTGCTTTTCCTATATTCAATCACCTTACCCTCTAATTTTGCCTATGAACTAATAGGCAGCTTATGTAACACAGGTTCTATCCTGTTCTGCCCCACTAAAAGGTCTTCAAAGGTTTCCCAACTTCTTTAAACTTCGGTGCTTAACTATTTAGTGTTCTTTCCTGTGACTCCTCTTGACACTTTGGGCCTGTCAGCTAAATATGAAGTTTCTCTTCCTTGCTTTTGCTCACAAGGTATTATTTCAATACAACTACTCTTCAGAGCATTACCCTAGGTACTGAGTCTCTGTCGTGTCTTCACCAATCTCCTTCATAATCTACATGTTGGTGCCTTCATTGCAACTCCTTTTGATACACATATTGTGCTTCTGTATTATTTAGGATAATTTCGGTTGCAAAACAGCAACTATCTTTACTTAGCTTTTAAAAAGAGAATTAGTACAGATACATAGTGTGTATCATAAACCTCAAAGGCAGGGACAAAGCCAGTGAATTGGAAGATAGTCAGGAGTTAGAATTTTCACAGATTCTTCTCTTTCCATATCTTTGAATGTTACCCCATTCTTTAGTCTTCTTCATAGATTGACTTTTCCTGTTTCTGTGTTCCATAAAGTAAAAAATCCCCACACTTCAGGTACAGAGTCTGATATGATTGTTCAGCCCAGCTCTGTTTCCCAGGAGAGTAATGATGACCCACCTGAAGGATGATATCAGCCCTACAGTGAATAAAACATAGCTAACACGTGGTATTGCCATACAGCATGGCTGTTGGTGACCATCTGGAGAAATGGGATGGCATTTCCAAAAGGTGGAACATCAGGCTATTGAAACAGATAATTCCAAAGTGTTTCCACTTTAATCTTAACTGGTTTGTGAGGAGTTGAAAATACATATTATATTCTCTTAGTCATTTGTTTCATTTTTTTTCCACTTTCTTACCTAACCCAAGGACTAAAAGTGGCTGGCTCCAAAGTGCCGCTTAGTGAATAAACCAGTTTCTGCTAAAGACAATAACATATGGGAGAGTAACAAGTTGTTAGATGCTACTTGTACTCATGTCTCAGATTTTCAGTGAAGAGTCCACAGCCTGAGAAGGAACTGACTCCTGCCAAGTGTCCACTTGCAAGACAGTATGCTAGACCAGACTACTTGGACACAGTATGTAAACAGGAGTGAAGTTGGTTTTGTCCTCATTAGCCCATCACTCACTCTTAGCAGCTGTTGGAGAGACAGTGAACCGCTGGAGAAAGCTGAGCAGGTTCTGTGTACTTTTACACTCTCATCAATATTTTTCACTGATTTTAAGTTAATTAAAGGGAAAATTCAAGGAAGCTATTTAAAAAGGCTAGTCATATTGCCCAGAATTAGGGAGATTCAGAGGTTAATATTTGATTCTTGCTTAAAGTGAATCAATGTAGGTGGCCAAGACTGTGTCTGACTGTTCTGTGACTATAAAATTGAGCTAGAGATGGTCATGTTGAGAGGGAACTGAAAAGTCTGTTGCTGGTAGGGCAAAGTAACTCAGATAAATTGGAAAGAGGCAGGTACTATAGAAAAGAAGTGGCTTTTTTGATTGCTGTCTTGAAAAGCGCCCTTGATGGGAGGAGGTGTAGATGTAACCCTAAATAGAGAGATGAATTGCTGGTGTCAGTAATAGGACTCAGATATGGAGAAGTGTTGTGGCGTGGAACTGGAGTGTGCCCCAAAAGCCTTGTGTACCTGTGGATACTGTGTGGTGTTGAGAAGTAGGGCCCAGCTGGAAGGGGAAGATGCTTGGGGCTTGACATCAAGGGCTGTGTGTTGGTTCAGCTTTTCCTCCTAGACTTGTCTCTGTTCCGCCATGGAGTAAGAATCTCTGTCTCCAGAGCACCAGATCCAACTATAACTCCATCTCTAGCCACCGATGTGTGGACAGAATGAGACTTTCTGAACCCTGAGCTAAAATAAAATCTTTCCTCCCTAAACTTGTGGATGTCAGGTAGTAAGTCACAGTGATGAAAAAGTAACTAAGACAAGAAGGTTTGCATGAGAGAACAAAACTAGCGTCAAAAGTGAGAAATCGCTAATAAACAGCAAATGTACACCAGAGGAAGAAGAATTCACTTCAGGAACCTGTGATGACCAGAGGAGTGACCCCATCCCTCCATCACTGCAGGCTTCCCAACCTGAGGTGGTAGGTCAGGGAAGAGGATAAGTTTTATTTAAGCAGGAATTTTGGTAGTATGCTGCCTCTTATTACCATTGTGTTGTCAAAAAGACTGTACCGGACTGATGGTCCAATAATGTCTTTGTTGGACGTTTTCATGTGTTCAGGTGACCAGGGCAATGGGAATCTGTCCAAAATTTTACCAAAAGAGGTACTAAAGAATGACTGCAATCAAGCTAATAAAATCGGTGTTTGCTTGCTCCTGGTTGAGTCTAATTTATTCAGTAGTACATTATGAAGTTCAAAAGAAGGAATGATTGTTGTATATGAGGATGACCAGAGAAAGTATCAAAGTATTGGAAGGGTTTTGCTGTCTTAAAAAGCTCAAATGGATGCAGATATATGCCTGACCTTGTTCTTTACTATAAAGCATTTATTACAAAATCTAATTTTCTGTGCTCATTGGTTCTTGGAAGCTCTGAAGATTCTGACACCAGTCAAATTGAATTGGAGCAAATGGACTGTGCAAATCGTATGTTATTCACTGACCACTGGACACAGAGCTTAACTTGACAAAGACTTAGCAGCAACAGTCAGCAATGTCACTTGAAAGGCTTAGCCTGCATTGTGAAGTGTATTGTTAGAAGACAGTATTTGAGGAAACTTTGTAGAGGCCAACACCAAGGCCACGTACCTCTGTTAAATGACTGAGTGTAAAGTATTCACATGATTTGAGATCAGATACCTCAGTTATGTTCAGTTTAATACATATGCTAGTGAAGAAGACTTATAGAGAACATTTCTTCCAGATTCTTCATGTCTGATCTTATAAGGTATGTGAGGGGAACAGAATGATGAAGATTGCTGTTCTTATTTTAAAAGAATATTGCAAACTTGTTCATATTGCTACTGTAATAATCCATAACCCATGAAATGAATTTCAGTCCATTGGAAGTCCTCTGTCTAGAAAGAACATTTGAACTCTCTGTTGGGATGAAATTCTCCAGAGGAACTAATAGATGGTTTCTTGTCTGTTTCCATTATGATGTGGTAAGTTGCAAAAATGACCCCATATTGGCCCTCTTCTCGCCATCCATGTTCTTTGGTGGTGCCGCTCCACAATGGCTCTGGCCTTAAAACTACCTGCAGTCAATGGAAATTAAGCAAATTAAAGACAAATAGAGGTTTAAAAGCATTTGTGTATTGAAACTTTTTTCTTGGTGTGCTTGGAGCCTTGAGACCACCTTCTTCATGAGCCCATGTACATTGTATGGATGAATCGTGACCTCCTCAAATTTCTATGCTGAAGTCCAAACATTCAGCTCTTCAGAACATGACTGTATTTGGAGATACACTTTGTAAATAGGTAACTTTTAAGAGGTGACCTTATTTCTAAGGTCAAGAAGGTAGGTCTTAATCCAATATGACTAATGTCCATAAAAGGACAGTAGATTAAGACACAGACACCCACAGAATATGAAGACACAGGGAGAATGTGACTATCTATAAGTGAAGGAGAGAGGCCTCACAAAGAACTAACCTCATTGGCACTTTGATCTTTACATTTATTTGTGTGGTTTAAGTTCCCTAGTCCCTTTACTGTGACTACGTTAGGTAGCAAATGTGCCAGCTTAGTGGATAATGTGAGGTCAGGCGGAGGAGAATTGAGGTGTTCCAATCAAAGGGCGGTCAACTGCCAGACTCCTGTTGAGGCCATGCTAAGCTAACCAGTTGCCAGGAATCCGGGCGGCTGGGCTCAGCAAGGGAAGATGCCCTCTGTAGTGTTTCTTTTAATAAAGAACTGGGGCAGTTACTTCATGAGGAAAAGGAACAACAGAATCCCTGGAGACTAGTTGTTCTAGAGATGGGTACCAGCCTATCTTTCAGGAAGTGGTGTAGTGAGTTAGCTTCTAAGCACCAGGTGGCCTTGGCCTTTGGTAATTGTATTCCTCCTGCAAGATGTACCACTGCGGGGCATGCTGAATCTGGGTGCAGGCCTTTTCCCTGGGGAGAAGGGTAAATCTGTTCAGTACTGCCTTCTTACCAGAGTGAACTCCCAAGATTGTTTTTGGACAATCCTTTTTGTACTGTACTTTGTGCAAATCCAAAAACAAACAAACAAACAAACAACCTCAGAAGAAGAGGAGAAGCAGGTTACACTTTACTTTCTGTGGATTTTCCCCTATGAAAAGGCAATCTGTACTTTCCCTGGATAACAGATGGGAGAACCAAGGATACTGCACAGAGCTGTGCCATCCCTTGTATATAAAGATGATTGATTTTCTTGGTTAGTAGGATAGATTTGCCTTGAGGATTTCTTAAGACTTGTTAAGTTTCTATGCTGTTTAGGAGAATGTATTTTCTAAAATGATAGGTTGGGTGGAGGGGTGATATCAGAATAATTCAAAAATAGAAAGAAATAAACTGACTTTCATGTGGATGTTATCAGGTCCCACTGATCTTTCACCAGTTGAGCTAACTCACCTCTGTGGGATTTTCTCAATATCCTATCTTCATGGTGCCTGTTCCGTGAGATCTGTGACATCTGAAGGAAAAAAAAGTATTTTAATTTGTCATTTTACCTTTAGATTCAGACCTAGACATTGATACTCCTAAAAATCACTCTTTAAACAATTTATGCTGAAAATTAGTTCAGAGAAAAATAGATCATTATATCAAATAAAGTAAATGGTCCTGCATCCCTTCTTCCTTCCCTCCCCTTCCTCTTTCTCCTCTGCTTCCCTACCCTCCTTCTAGCTCCTCCCTCCCTCCCTCCCTCTCTTCCTTCCTTCTTCCCTCCTTCCCTCCCTCCCTCTTTTCCTTCCTTCCTTCCTTCCTTCCTTCCTTCCTTCCTTCCTTCCTTCCTTCCTTCCTTCTTTCCACCTTTATTTTCTCCTGTATATTTTCAAGCACTGTAGGAACAGTAGGCATTCTGACACTTCAGTAGAAGTTCTCCATATCAGTCTGATATCAGCTGGTAACTACTAATATTTCAATTTCACTGAGAGTCTTTTAAAACCTGCTTAAAGATAATCTGTATGAAGCCTTTGATTTGGAAAAGTGGAAAAGGGAAAGAGAAATGACTAGGTTTTTAGAAGTTTTTGCGATCAGAGGATTTGGTTAATACTTTATAATGTTTGCTGTAAGTTTGTAAGTCTGAGTTTGCAAGGTGAGTACCCAGAAGTTAACTGTTACTGAAACTCTGTCACTGTGTGGATAGGCTTTCCTAGGTTGTAGTAGTGTGGAGCACACGAGTTCTGTTAGATTTGGTTAAATTCATCAGTTCCCACTCTGAGCTGCCCATCAGAATCTCCTGGGGATCCTTAATATTTACAGAGACTCAGAACCCATCCTCACAGTCATGAAATCATGTCCTCTGGGGTTGAGACTGGGGATCACTTTCAAAGCTCTCCAGGTTGTAATGTGTAGCCAGGATTACAAGCTAGTGAGAGAGTTGTATCAGAGAAAATAGAACAACATCCTCAAATAATTATTCTTTAAAAATGTGAACAAAACCACTGAAATCAGCTACTAAAACCAGAACAAGCAGTACCTTTGAATAGGATGCACCAATTAAAATTTATTTGTAAAATTTGAAGAACACTTAAAGATCTTTGTGTAAATAGGCACAATTTCAGTGGAAAGGTCTATATTGTTTCAGTCATTGCTGATTTTTTCCCATTGAAATTCTATGATTTTTCACTTTGGTTTCTCAGATTTGAACAGGTATTTTTCTTTTAAGAGTCTTTCTGTTTATAACCAAAGTATTATTTTTTTTCCCCTGTGAATACACACCATGTTCAGAATCTTCCAGTGATAGAAAGTGTCTGGGGCTTTGCCCTGGCTTATGGATATGGCATTTGCCCTCTTCTCAGAGTGTGTTAATGATAGCATAACTGGTAGTTGTGAGGTAGCAACATCAGTCCACCTAGGAGCTTGTTAAATATTAAAAAATCCAAACTCTTGTTTCATCTTATTGACCAAAATTTGTATTGAATAAGATGCCTCATTTGCACCTTGAGTGTGAGACACACCAAAGAAACTCTTTCACTGTGTCTGCGTGGCCCTTTGTACTTGGCAGAAACTCTTTCACTGTGTTTGATCGTTCCTTGTACTTGGCTTTTACTTGTCTTTGTGTTGCAGGCATGAAAAGAGAAGGGAAGAGGTCCATTAAAAGCTTACATTTATGCATGTGACTGGTGCCTGCTATCCTAATTAAAACAAACTCTCAGGTCCGCCATCACTTTTGTTATTGTTAACTGCTTGTTGGTTGAAAGCAGGAGCCGTGTTATTTTTAGGAGACCTGCATGGTATAATTTGGAAATTTCTAGAATATTTAAAAAAAGTGACTTTAGTTTCAATGTGACAATACTTTGTATAATTATAGATATTTGAAAGTATAAGGTAAAACAACAGGCACCGACCAGTATTCCTAGTCTAAGCTTCTGAAGGGTTTGGCTCATTGTTTTTCTTTTATATTTTCACAGTCCCTGGCACCTAAAGGCAGTAAACAATCACAATTGGAAATGTCAGGGCAAAATAGAACACCATCGCTTATATTACTATGTAATATAAAAGTGCTCAGATTTCAAAAAAAAATTTAAATCATCACTGAGTCAAAATATGAAAATATGTACCCATGGTAGAAAATATGAAGCAAAAATATAAAGTACAAAACTATAAAAATATATATGTCTATTCTAATTTAAATCATTAGAAAATAAACCTTAATTCAATTGAAGTAGCACATAAAGATCCAAAATTACATAAAGTAAGAAAATAAAATTTTAAAACTGAAAATTAAATGTTTAAAATTGTTTAAAAATAATCTTAAGAAATTACAAATTATGCTAATAATATCATTATTGAGTTTTTGTTTGTTTTTAGTTCTGTAGTAGTAGTGATTGAAGTCTGAACTTTTGCACTAAGTTACATCCTCAGCTCATTATTGTTGTTGTTACTTTAATTTTGGTGATAGGGTCTTATTAAATCACCAAGATGTCCAGGCTTGGCTCAAACTGGTGATCCTCCTACCTCAGCGTCTGGAGTTCTTGGATTACACGCATGCCCCACCATGCCTGGCTTCGAGTTGTTAAGTGCTGATGCGGTGGTTCTTATTGTCCCACATTAAATGTAGACAGTGAGGAGAGATGATAATTATTAATTAATCTAAATACTTCCTTCTCACTCTTCCATCTTCAAACAATTCCTTCCTTTCTTTAAATATGTTGAGATCTTTTTCAGCTGTTCCTTTTTAGGGAAGGTTCTCTTTTTCATACTTCCCAGGATATATTTTATGTTTCAAACATGGTCACCCTGGCTTGTCTGATCATATTGTTGGAGGCTCTGTTATTACTTACTTTCCTTTTACTGGGACACAACACACAACACCTACAACCTGAAGGAAGAGAGATTTAATTTGGCTCACGTTTTAAGGAACTTCAGCAAAGATGGTTGGCTGACCCAACACAGGAACATCATGGAGAAGGGACATGGTGAAACAGAGGTGTATGATTTATGGTGACTAGGAAGCAGAACTGAGGAAAGTGCTAGATTGGAAAGGGCTCAGGGCCAGACTCCAAGACCATATCTCTATGTCCCACCCAGGCACAACCCCAAGTATGCCCCACCAATTCCCTGAACAGGTGTCAAAGTCAATCAAGGTGAAATTACTGAGGTTAACCATCACAGACTTAGAAAGTGGCATGCTTAAAGAGGCATTTAACTTGTTAAGCATCCTTAGAATTCACCTCAAAAATCGTTCTTTCTCTAACTTGTCCTCTCCCTCCCAGCTCAGAGAGACACTTTCTGCAGTTTTATCGTCTGTGTATAGCCTGGACCTATCAAATAGTCACTGCTTGTTCCTTCCTTGAGGTTTCATTGGCTAAATACATATTACAAGAATGGAGAGTAAGGCCTGGGAGCCACCTCGACAGACTTGTCACACTCCTTTGTGTTCTATTTTGGTGCCATATCTCTACTTGGGACCAAAATCACAGATCATTTTTGTTCTATGGGCCCAACAGACTTTCTCCAGTGCCATTGTGTGTTCTTCAAGCCCACTGAGCTCCCTTAAAAATTGTATACTAGTCCTCTAAAAGTTATCTGCATTTCTCATCCCTTTCCTCCCCTCCGGAATAAGCTTCTGGGTCATTGAGACTACCCATTTCCGTGCTTTCACCTCACGATGTGAGTTTTCTCTTTTTGGCACATTATTAAATGTACATGCTTTTTCTTTTAGTTAATCTGCCTTTGTTGATTTATTTAAGTGCTCATTCAGAGGATGGCGAAAAATTTCCTTTTGCCCCAATAGCATCCTTATTAGTATAGATTCCACTTCAGAGAGAGGTTTATCAATTTAACACTCCCACATACACATTCAATTTACACAGAATATCTTGGATTCAGAATGAGGCTTATTCCTTTTTTTTTTCCCCCTAGAGGTGGGTTCTCATGCTATAATCCAGTCTAGTCCTGAACTCATTATGTAGCCCAGGCTGGCCTCGAACTCACAGCGTTTCTCCTGCCTCAGCCTGCCAATTGTTTGGATTATTGGTATGCACCACCATTCCCAGTTTATGTGATGCTGGGGAGTCAAATTCAGGGCCTTGTGCTTGCTAGGCAAGTGCTCTACCTGCTGTACTATTCTTCCAGCCCCAGAATGAGGGTCAGTCTTATAAGAAATCGCCTTCTTTCAGTGCCATTTTCCTCCATGTAATGGAGGAAGAAATAAATACTTTTCAAATCATTTAAATTAAAAATTTAACCTTCTGTATGACTTTTGGAAGTAATAAGTAGCACGGACATCTAGAATGTCAGACAGCAACAGTAATCACTAGTCAAAACGTATTTGTTAGATGTCTCTGGTAAGTGCTTTACTATTAGTGGAATTTTAACCTGCACAAAATACTGCTTTTATTTACATAGGAGAAAAACAGTCCAGGAATATTGCAGATTTTCTGTGTTCATACAGCTACAGCATGGTGTACTTGATACTCCAAGCCATGTTAGTCTTCTCATTCACAGATTTGTTTTTCCTCGGCCCTGATTGTGAGCGGCGTTAGGTCCCACCGCCTAAGGAGAAGTGTCTTTAGTGAACAGAGAGCACTCTTACCAGTAAGTGATAGGTGCAGCCAGGAGGGAGGAGGTTTAAATAGGTCTCTTAGGGGTCCTGTCCCCATGGGCTTCTTGTGGCCTCCCATTTCTTTTGCTCTTGATTTTTAAAAAATGTTATATATATATATGTATATGTATATATATATGTATATATATATATGTATATATAGTGTATGTTAACTATATTACATGTCTCATTCTCATATGTGGCCCCAGTTTATCTTTATTCAAACATAAAAGCACAAAAAACAGTGGGCTGCCGTTTGGGCATACCTCCATACGTGCTATACCCTGTCTGGCTCTGCTTTGCCAAGTAGTACAAATGTTTGAAGCTGGGGAACTTCGCCATTGTCCCAGAAGCTGCGAGTGAGCACGTAGTCTCTGTTATTTGTTTCCCCCTATCTAATGGCTCAGGTCAACATCCCTGAAACAAATTTTGCTTTGTTAATACAGCAGTGATTCTTCTGTGGCTTAAATTTGATGAGTTCTTATGTAATATCACTGTCTTATGCACACACACACACGCACATGCACATGCACACGCATGCACACCCACACCCACATACGCAAATGCACTCGCACAGAGTAGACGTGGGAAGGAAAGCAGGAAGCTGCGCCCACCTCAGCAGCGCCTGTCCAAGTAGCTACCCTGCCCTCTGTCTTGACTCAGGCCCCTTTGCTGGCCTGTGAGGGATAGGACAAACCCAGAACGTCATCAGCTAGCAGATCTCATTTCATCGACTAGTAAATCTCATTTCATCAGCTAGCAGATCTCAGCATATTACAGGATCTGAATGGAAAGACAGCAGGTGTCTAATATTGATTATTGTTTTAAGAGAGAATGTATTTTGTGTAAGTGATATCTTATGTGATAACAGCCCTGGCCAAAAGGCTGGAAAATCGCATTTTATAGGCGGCTCCTGCAGCTGGCTTACCAGAAGGCACTGCCTGATGCCACTCTGTTCAGCCTTTCCTCAGTTTGAAGCTGAGTCCTTTGGTGAGGGATGGGGAATCAACTTTGGCTTTACAAAATTTTCAATAATCTCCCTCTTCGAGCTGTGGCAGCAGGATTTCTTGATCCGAAGACAAACCCTATGCTTTAATGCCATGAAATTTGCCATCTTAGTCACAGTTTTAGCCTTTTCTTTGTGCAAGGGCTGTTTTTTATTTTGTTTTAAAATCTTTATTCATTTGTGAGACCGAGAGCACATTAATGTTTCTGATGTCCTTCTCTAAGGGAATTCTCCATGTTTCTTTCCTGTGTTGTAGGGGAGAATTGTAAGTTATGACTGCAGTTATGAAAAGTATAATGTAAGTTGTATAAACATATACTAAAATGAGCAATTCTGAGCACAGTGGGGGAACCTGTGTCCCTAGTTGGCCAAAGGATAGTTTTGAATTCTGGTGAATGTTCTGAATGCTTGATGGCTGGGATTGCATTTGATTATTGCCAGGGTGCTTTCCTTCTTAGCAGTGGTACTTTTCTAGATGAAGAAATGAATGCCCAGAGAGCTCATTGTTTTTTTTTTTCCCCAGCTTTCCATCATGATTCTAAAGCAGTACTGGGCTTATTATTTGCCTACTTTAGTGATATTTTAATGCTAACACCCTATTCATTATGCTTACTTTTTGTGGTGGTTTTGAAGGGAATAAATGGTTTCTTAGGTAAAAGAATACAAAAGCCTTTATCATAATCCTTAAGAACTGAGAAAAATGTTTCTGACATACTTGAATTTTAAATCTCACCATTGGAAATGCTTGAGCAGTTATCCAATCCAATTTCCCAGGCAATGTGAAATCACACATACACCACCACAGCCGTGGGATTCTTTTCTTAGTTTTAACACTCCCGATGGTGCATAGTTTATTCCTTTGTTGAATGACTGGAATGATCAGTATGTTTTCCTCATTCTGTGCAGATAACTTTCTCTTCATAACTCCTTTAAAGCATCAAGATCCTCTCCAGAATAAGTGAAAAAGAAGTCCTCTTCTACTTTGCAGAACTTTTAAGTTTCAACAGAGAGTTACTATGTCTTCTCTTCATCAGGTTGAAGGTCCAGAGATCCTCTAATTATTCCTTACCTGTGTGTTCTTAGAGCTTGGTCACCTCACCATGGAAACACTCCTCTTTCCAGTATTTTCTTTTAATGTGCAGAGCTCAAAACTGAAGACAAGAGCAGTAGCTGAGGTCCAAGTAGCATCTTTGCTGTCTGAAGCGGAGCCCTGCTGTGATGGTCTTCTTCTGTCCCAACAGCATCTCTTGTTTACATTGAAGTGTTTTGTTTTATACCATTGAACAAAAGTCTCTTCCAGTCCATGTATAAAATGTTAGACCTGTAAGACTGTAGTATCCTGATCCTTACTGGTCAATTTACTCCACTGGCTGTACTAAGGATGCTGCTTCTACCCACTATAGAAACATGAGTGATTCTGTCGATGATTGCCTTTCCCAGTGTTCCCTAAATGATGGTCATCTAATGGATAGAGTAGGGCTGGCCTCTGTGTGCAAATAGAAGAACTTCCCTGGATGCTAGTCCCAATTTTTTTTTTTATCCTGATGGATAGGAAAGCTATTATCACATTGGGTCTTCCAGCAACTGGGCTTTACTCTTCAACTAATAGCATTCTAGGTAGTGGGTCAGCTATCAGGCATTTTTCATATGATATCACCTCTTCTATTTCCCTTCAGCCTTCTCTTTCTCATTTTTTTCTCCTTTTCAATTAAAAAATGATACTCAGATTTCAGGGAGAAGCCACACAAAGGGTTGTCAGGTTTGGTGGCCAAGGGCCAGGTGTGTACTTGAACAGTGAGGTTTTAGAATGGGCGGGAGAAGGCATGGAGAGAGGGTACTGTCCATCTAGACGGTGCTGAAACCCCACTTTAGCTAGGCAAATGACAGTGATTATAATTTTTAACTGTAGAATGATGATACTTAGAGAAAACCTATTTCTTAAGATGTTTTGAAGGAATAAATAAACTAGTACATTAAGGGCTTGCAGAGTGCCTGGTGCATGAATAATTCCCAGAATGCCATACTACTATGGTAGAAAAGATTTACTGGTTACTGATGCTTTTAAAATAGCAGTCTTTGGGGGAAGAATGCCTAACAACAAATGACATTTTCAACTACACATCATTTCATGTCTATTAGGAAAATGTAGAGATTGTTATAATTTTAAAAACTTTTTTTCAATTTAAAGTTTCCAGAAAATCTAGTTTGTTTTACTTCTCCTGAATATGTATTCCCTAAACAATACTTCAGTCAAGCTTTGAGAAAATAATGGAGTACTGACTTTTGTGAATATTGTAGTAGAAAGAAGAGACAGATATTTAATATTCTTAGTGGAAATATCATTTTTTATTTTCTGTGTTTTTAAAGTTCAGAATTAACCCAAGAATCATACAGATTAAGAAGTTCAAGTACCATCTCATCTTCCCCTTAATTTTCTTCCTGTATGTATTTACCAAAATGAATGTATCTAGAAAACTTTCTTCTTTCCTTCTCTCCTATTCAAGTAATTGAATAGTCTGTGACTGTCCATGTTTCTTATCAACATTTTAAAGGAGGTATGTGGCAAGTTGGAATGAGAATTAATCTGTACAAAATTCTTTCCTGTTTTTTATTTCAAAGCCCAAACCCCTGGGAGACGGTGGAGGCTAGGAAGAAGTGATGTAGGAGAGAGATTTTTGCCAGGATCAGGAAGGAGTTGGAAGAGGGAGAGGACAATTCAGAATGTGCTAGAACACTGAGAAACAAAAACCCTGCTTCTAAGCAAAGAGGGAGAGGTTGGAAAAACCCAGAGAGGAATGAATAGCTGTAGATAATGTTAGGCACAGAAGAAAAGGAGCTTCTTTTTGGTTCTAAGTGAAAGGAAACTTTTGGTGCTGAGGGAACCACGATGACAAGAGAAGTGATACTTGGGAGAGTCTGTGTGGACAGGTGACTGGTAATCCTTTCCCTGGACTGTTTAAGACTGCAGAACTATGGCTTTACTAAGAGTGAGAGAAGCACTTCAGGAAGTCATGTTAAAGTTACTTCCAAATTCAGTTGTTTTTGGCATATTACCAGTGTTTGTTTTCTGTAAGTCTTGCTAGATTCAAATTTGAACCTAACTTCCATTGGCTGGTTAGAACTAGCGTATTTATATTTTGTTAAAACATATATACATTCAAGTGAGATCTCTTGACACTTTTAAAAAAGTGTGTGTGGAACTGTAAATTGAATGCAAGGCCTTTGCACTGAGCTACATCCCCAGGTCATTTTTATATTTTATTTTAAAGACAGGTTTAACTAAGTTGCTGATTTTCCCAGGCTGGGCTCAAACTTGTGATCCTCTTGCCTCAGCTTCCTAGAGTGCTGGGATTATAAACTTGTGCCATTAATCTCTGCTCACAACTTTTTTTTTTTGCCTTGATAATTTACCTCTTTCTGGGATAGCAAGCAAATGCCTTTTATTATCCTTTTTTTGTGGCAACATAATATTTCTTAGTATGAATGTTCTTAATATTTCATATTTTCAATAGTTTGATAAAAGCAGGTATGAGCACATACAAGCAAGTCAAATGGCAAGTACTAGATCCCAGAGATGGATGGATCTGGTGAGTCCTTTGACCCTCACAAGTGACTTTAGGAGACATTCCTCTAGACCAGCTCTGTCTCAGTTACTCTTGTGACTTTTCTTCCACAATCTTCTGCACTAATGGTTTAAAAACAGATGGGAAGGGGAAGCTATGCAGATCCTTCACTGCAGCTGCATGAGCTTGGCACAAGGTGCAGGGTTGAAATAGCACATCCTTGCTAACTCCCTGGCTCTGCAGATTTTTGTTTCTGTGATTAATGTCCAGTGCAAAGGTGAGTAATGGAGCAATTCATTGTAGTAATTCGAGTTATGGAGAATATATGGACTTCTTCACTCAGCATCCCTTTTTCCAACTCCTTGTCACATAAAAAGAATCATTACATTGGGGAGTACGATGCCATCGACCATGGGGCCAAGCAGAGATATGACTCACACGCTCCAGATGTCTCCACTCCTGGAGGTTAAAATTCAACTCTTAGAGCCCTTGTTTGTAGGACAAGAGGATGCTAAATGAGCACTAATGGTGGTAAGTAGTGCTCTTGTTATGATCTGATTGTTTGTATTCCCCCCCCTCTCTCTCTCGCTCTCTCTCTCTCTCTCTCTCTCTCTCTCTCTCTCTCTCTATATATATATATATATATATATATATATATATATATATATAAACCCTAACCCGTAAAGTCTTTGGAGATGAAGTCATTAGGGATGAATACTCATGAATAGGATTAGAACCCTTGAAAGAGTCTCTAAAGGCTGGGGTGTAGCTCAGTGGCCGACAATGTGCTTTGCATTCCACAGGCCCTGGGCTCAGTCCCCTGTGCGTGTACACACATGCACATATATTTACACACACATGAGAGGGAGAGAGAGAGAGAGAGAGAGAGAGAGAGAGAGAGAGAGAGACAGAGACAGACAGACAGACACTTGAGAGACTGCACCCCCTGTAATGTGTAAGCAGTGGAAACAGAGCTGCCCATGAAGTTGATTCTCATCAAGCACTAAGCTTGCTGGCACTTTGATCTTGTACTTCCCAGACTCTAGAACAATAGCAATAGCTTTCTGTTAGTTGGAACAACACAGTCTGATGCCTTTTGTTATAGCAACACAAATGAACTGAGGAGGTCCTGATGCCTTCTCTTTGGCCCTCTGTCTTTTGGTTCCTATGTAAGAATGATGGATTGAACATAACTGATGTACAACTGCTTCTAAACTTATTTTCCCTTTTACACTGTTATTATATCAGCAAAGAAAATCTTTGATCTTCTGTAGGACATTTGGAGGTGATTAGGGGAGGAAATGTGTCTGACAGTAGAAGAGGACCTTCTGCTCCAACTTTAGGGGGTCATGGCTGCTGTTCCCTTGAAGAGTATGGAAAAGACCAGGAGTAGATGAAATAGCACATGAAAGCTTTGGTACTGCCTGTCTGATTCACGGCAAGAGGTGGAAGTTCTGTACCCTGACCCGGGACTTCTCATCTAGTCTCTTTGGAAGCAAGAGGCAGCTTACACATTAGGGTTCCTATGACATAGGGGGAGGGGAATAGCTTGTGTTTCCTAGCCCATGAGGCTGCAGTCATGTGGTTTTGGATACTGGTGTTGATGGAAATATTTCCGTATTTGTTAGCTGGTGGGGACTGAAGACTTTAGGTTAGTCTTTTACTTATTAAAAGTAGGTAACGGTTATTTCATTTGCCATTGCTAATATAAAATACTGAGGCTGGATACTTACAAAGAAACAAGGCCCATCTAGGCACAGCTTGGAGGTCTAAGAGCATGGTATGAACATCGGTTTTTCTTGGGTAAGGGTCCCTTTGGCTCCATCACCATATAGTAGACTGGATCATAATAGGAGTATGAATGAGAGGGAGAGATCACATGGTAAGTCGAAAGGCCAGAGAGCAGAAAGGGTCCAGGCTTGACCTTTTATGAGAACCTACTCATTTGGGAACTCACTGGGGTCTCCTGAGAATTATATCAATCCTTTTCAAGGGCAGCTCCTCCAGTGATCTAATTATCTTTCACTAAGTCCTGTTTCTTCAAGGTTCTACCTTCTCTGAATATGGCCATGCTATCACAGTGGAATATACTCTCCAACATATGAGTCCTTAGAGACAAACTGTAATCTAACCATAGCAACTCCTTGGAGTTAGAGATAGTAAAATGGATTTTGCTGGAATTTCAATTGATCAAGTACTATGATCTTACAAATTCTCAAGGCTGGGGTAAAGTTTATTGGTAAAGCTATTGATAAAACCCATGTTTAGCATGCATAAAGCCCTGTTTTCAATCCCCAGAGTGTGTGGCACACACACACACACACACACACACACACACACACACACACACACTCTGTTTCTATTGGTGGAGAAGGGTGCAAAGATAAGAGAAGAAAGGAACTAGCTCAGCCAATATTGTTTACTTCCATTTTAGCACATAACTTTCTCCTAAGGCGCTGGAAGCACTTGTCTGTCCTTGTGTGTTTGTGTATAAACCAAAGGAGGAGAGAAGTAGATAGGCTGATCTAACCTGCAGCATCTGGAACCACAGGGATATCCTCCCATATCCAAGTACCTGCTACGTCTGCCTAGTGTTTTTGAAAACTTTTGGGTAAGCAGGGAGGGTGTAAGGTGAAGGAGCTCACATCCCAACTCCTTTTCATTCTCTCTGTCAGCCTGACGGCCAAGGGGCTGCCTATGCAAATGGACTCAGTAAATTGAATCCTGAGCTCAGAAATGTATAAACAACTTATCTATCTCCAAGTAAAAGCAGCATATGTTATCTTCGCAAAGTTCCTGTTCAATTTTACAGCCCCTAAATTTCAGAGAAACACTGAAAGAGTCTCTCTTTCTGCTCCACACGCTGCACCCCTAGCTACATTGAGGCTTTCTCTATCTGCTATATGTATGTCTGATTGAAAATTCAATTCAACTCACTTCAAATATCTACTGAGCACCTTTACGTTGGCAGGAAAGTGGTAAAAAGCCATGGGGGATACAAAATAAGTATAAAGCACAGTCTCTAGCTTCAAAAAATCTACAGTACTGTTGGGACCAGTATGGAGAAACAAGAGACCAACATGAGACAGAATATATTTGCTCATCAGAATGTGTTGTTCTTACATTAAGTGCATTGGATGTTCCAGAAAAGGTGTTCTCAGCAAGAGCTTCTTGGAGGTACTGGGGGATGCTAGAAGGCTTTGAAGAAGTGGGAAAATTCTGATAAGTAGTAGGATCTCATGCAAAAGTTTTCCTGTTGCTGCTTACATATTTTCCACAGGAGCTTTAAGGCAGAAAATAACACAACCTAATTATTGCCAAAGTATAGATAGCTCACCCAGTAGCTGCCAGTCCTAGCCAGGACTGACAAGAGGCCGGTAGAGCAACCTCACGTTCTCAGTGTCCATTCCTCACATATGTGCACCCCTGCCCATTTGTAGAAGATTGTAAATGTGAGAGGATTTCTGTGCTAAAGTAGATTGTCTATCTAGGTAGTGGGTAGTGTGAAGTTGTTTCCTCTACCTTTTCTTTAGGACAGAGTGGGTGTTCCACTTCTAAAAAGAGAAAGGAGAGCCTGATAGTTCATTTCTAAGTGTAAAGCTTGCTAAGAAGTTGAAACTGCAAGCCTTTTCTAAGGGTGCCCCAGCATGGAACGGGGCATGAGAGTCTGGAGAGGAAGGTATTTCATACACTAACGACTGATAATTACTTGTCACAGTGATAATTTTGAAGGTGGAGGTAGCCTCTGATGTCAAGGGTATGGAACTGTCTGCATTTTAGTGACTTGGCCTGCTCTTGATTGATCAGTTTTCTATGGACCATATGGAGCACAGTAGCCCATGGTCACCTTGGAAGCAGGCAAAGAGGAAGGTCTGACAAAGGAAGTTGCTCAGCCACCAACAGCTGTGGAGTATGTGAAGGGACAAGAAGCAAGAAGAAGAAGGATATAGAAAGTCATGGGGGAAGGTGTCACCCCTCTTTTCTCAGTACTATGTAGCATGGGGGTTTCATGGGATTATCCTTAAGCTCACGTGCACCCAGGTGTGGAGTACCAGTCCTATTGAGGGTATTATTGGTGAAAGAAAATTATATGGAATATGTGTGAGTCCGTCCTTCATGTCAGTTCTTGGACCTGACTCTTGTGGGGAAGGGGAGATGAGTTGATAAAGATGGAGGCTTGGAAGGATGGAAGTTAAGAGACCTTGCCTTTTCCCTCCTAAGGTACAGGTCAGGCCTGGACCAGGAAAAGAAGAAGGATGGTACATTGTGTATAAACTTGAATTTCGACTGGTATTCCAGAGGACTTTCCAGTTCCTGAGCAGTGAGTCTCAATGACTCAAGTGAGACACTTCTTATGACTGATAGGAATTGGAAAATTGTTATTCTAAAATCTTGCCCAAAGCATGCATGGAAAGGAGATGCTAGAGACCATCCTGAATAATATTTCTTCTTTTTTTTTGAAGTGTATTTGGGAGCCTTCCTGACTAAGCCTGATGGCATTACAGGAGCACAGGAAAAGTTTGCGTGGTAGACAGCAACCTGTGAAGAAAGCTGTGAGATAAGATGTAGCATTTTTGAGATGATAAACAGTAAGATGATAATCAAAAAAGAGACAGGCTCCTTGGGAAGGGGGTGATACTTTACCGAACAATCTCTTACCTTCTTGGGTCTTTCTGTACCAATCTGTTGAGGATTCTTCTGCTTGATTCAGATAGAATCGTGAATTGGCAATGGGTAGCTCTGTCGACACTGCTACTTGTAGGTCTCTGCTGTTACTGGCTGCTGTCTTGTGCCACATGCTGTCACCTCAGCCTGTTCCTGGGCTGCTGGTCTTTAAAACTTTTCAGGGCCAACTACTCTTATTGTTTATAGTTCACTTAAAAAACAACTGCTCTGTCTACATTACTCACGATAAGAACTCTGAGTAGATTTACAGGAGCTTCTGATCACACATTGACTCAGCAGATTTACAGTTCCACCTGCTTTATTTGACATGTCCTGTGCTGTGGTGTAGGAGAGTTAGTGGAGAAGTGGGAGAAGAGGGAGCCCTTCTACACGAACTTGAAAAGTGTGAAGGGAACACTGCTGTTTAGCAGCTGCAAACTTATAATTGCAGTCCACCCAGGTGCCCTTAAGAGTGGGTACACAGAGGGTTTTAATGATGATGGCTAAGCTGGAGGTCAGGGAGACACATGCTACTGAAACTGACAAACTGTAGTTGTTTTATTTATGTTCTTCTGGCCTTTTATTTTTCATTTCCCCTCGTAGTTTGATCTATACTCTTGGATGGCAAAAAAATACTGTTTTTATAAATCAGATTTATTCTGATTTTTGGGTCTGAATTTGCTAGAGTGTGGAATCAGACACCAGTCTCATTTGGAAGGTCACTATTTCTTTGCAGGCACATAAGTAAAGGGAGTGATTGAAGGGCCTTTCATCTGTAGACGACCATCTTGATGGTCAGGATTCTCTTGGTCTGTTTATGGAGATAGGTGACTTACTGCTTCCCCGTTGAACATTAGCATGGCATCTTTAGTTATGGTTCCCAAGACCTTCTTTCTTAACATTTAGTTTTCCTATTATCCCTACTAAAATATTGTCTCATTTCCAGTATGTCTTGGAAAGACCTACAGACGTGACTGCTTCTATTTGCCCTGCCTAACCTCACTACATTGCTGTTGAAACATCCAGATCTATCATTTCAGTGAACAATGAATCTTGGATACAAATGTCTTCATGGAGGAAGTGTTATCTCTTGGCTGCTCCCTGGCTCATAAAGGCACTCTAGAGAAAGCAACACCAAGCTTGATTCCCTTTTGTATTTCCTAGAATGAGGAGGAAGGGAAAATTATTTTACTCAGAAGAGAGATTGCATTACTTCATCACTATTTGTTTGGGTTTTTAAAGCACTAACAGTGAGTAAGCTGAGGCATGCCCTGATGAGTGATGCATCTGATGGTGTCATCAACCAGGGTGTGAGTGCAGTGGTCCATGGAGGGGTCTGACCTGAACACCTCAATATTCATTATAGGACATTGTGCCAAGTAACCACTGTCCACCCCTGATGCAATTGCCTATCTCTGTATTGTTACTCACAATAACTGTAAGAATCTGGCTGTGACATTTACTGTGCTAAAATAAAAGCAGAAATAAAACAGGTAAGAAGACTGATTTTATTCAGTACATTGCAATAGGAAGAGCATCTCAGAAGATGGATTTTGCTTTAATCTCTCTCTCTCTCTTTTTCCTCCCTCCCTTCCTTCCCTTCTTCCTCCCTCCCTCCTCCATCCTTCCTTTCTCTCTCTTTCTCTCTCTCTCTCTCTTTCTTTCTTTCTTTCTGTCTGTCTTTCTTTCTGTCTTTCTGTCTGTCTTTCTGTATTTCTGTCTTTCTTTCTGTCTTTCTGTCTTTCTGTCTTTCCTTCTTTTTCTTGGGATTGAAGCCAGTGCCTTTTCATTGAGTTATGGCCTCAACTCCTTTATTGTTTCATTTTGTAATAGTATCACTGAATCCCTAAGTTGCTAAGGTTAGGCTTGAATTTTCAATCTTACTACCTCAGCTTTTTGCCTTAGGTTAGTTTTTGATAGGGAGAGATGAACATATCTTAGGAGAGATAATTTATAGCTGGGTTGTTTTGCATACAGATCTCAGTCAGTTTTCCTTTTTTTTTTTTTTTTTTTTTTTTTTTTTTTTTTTTTTTTTTTTTTTTTTTTTTTTTTTTTTTTTTTTTTTTTTTTTTTTTTTTTTTTTTTTTTTTTTTTTTTTTTTTTTTTTTTTTTTTTTTTTAGAGAAACTCCTCCTGTTGGTTGATTTCACAGGCATGAAAAGATTTAATCTCAGCTACTATTCATGAGCTAAAGAATATGAAGTTGGAGAGTCTGTGTTACTGGTTTAAAAGTATCACCTACCTCTTGCCGTTAAGATGTTGGCATCCTAATGCTCAGTACTTGAGTGCATATGACTTTATTTGGTGGATATAGGGTCATTTTAGATGTAATGAAGATAAAATGAGGTCATTATGATATGCCTTATGATTGGTGCTTCAAAAGAGGAAAAAAACAGATAGGGAGAAGAATGCTACATCATAATAGGCAATTTGAAGTAGCACAGTTTCAAGCCATCAAAAGTCAAGGCCTCCTGGGAACATTGGAATTTAAGAGAAAGGCACGGAATACACTCTCTCGTAGACCTTCATCAAGCACAGCTTTTTCACCACCTTGCTTTCTGACTTCTAGCCTCCAGAACTATGAGACAGCAAATAACTAGCCAGGTTAAACCACCCAGACTGTTGGGTTGCTCTAACTACTCTAGCAAACTACTACAGTCTGTGTTTGGCTTGGTCAGTAGTTTTAGGCAGAAGAAAAAAGGTCTATGTTTGGCCATGTCATAGGTAAACACAGGAGGATAGTGCACCTTGTTTAAGTCACATGAGGAAGGTGTGTTTTTGTTTTTTGGTTTTTTTTTTTTGATAAGCCATCTCAAAAACACAAAGGATGAGAAGATATCTTAACCACGTTTGCTTTCTCAGAGTACAAGACTTAATGTTGCCAGTGCATGTCAGATGCACAAGTGGATTTCTTCCACTACCAGCTAAATTCTAAGATCCTGATGGGATGACCAGGAGCAAGGCCTCTGTCTGCATCATTAATTTCTGTCTTGCCACTCATTCCAGTATTCCCACAGCCTGTTCCCCTTGCTATATGTTGTTCCACAGACACACCTTGTTATTTACGATGAATTTGTTAGTGCCGTGCCATCTGCCTGAGACATTGTCTCTTCTTAGTTCCACTTGTTCTTCATATGGTGTCTGCAGAAACAGCACTTGCACCCACCTCACGGGCCCTGCCTTAGGGATCTCCTGGGAGCTGGCGCTCAGCCTGCATAATAGCCTCTCCATTGCCCCCTAGTTCTCATCCTTCCTTGCTTTCCTGTTGGGCTATAGACTCATCAAGGGAAAGGTTTTGTGTGCTGATTCTTGCTGTGAAGCTCAATGCTTGATACAGAGTGGGTAATAAATCGTATTTGCTGAGCAGAAATAAACTGTGTCTCCCTTACACACCTCTCTCTGACCCTTAGAAATGCTTCCTCTTCAGCTCTTCGTGTTAATATTTTTTCTTTCCTTGAGCATTTCCTTGCTGTAAGCTAATCCCTAGTATAGACAAAGATTAGGTCTCTGTTTTCAAGCATCATTCCTTCTCATTTCCATTTTAGTGTTCCAGATACATTTAGCAAAAATGAGCTTTATCTTTGCAGAGGCTTAAATGGTCTTTTTTTCTTATCATAAAAGTATCACATGCTCATTTCAAATAAAAAGTTTTGAAAATACATAGAGGAGGAAAAAAAAAAAAGGAAACACCGAGAACATATACAATCAATTACAGTTCTGCAGTGTCAACTGTGTATTGATGTCATGTCTCTCTACAAAATGAGCATCGTGCTGTGTCTTCCACTTTGTAACTTGATTTTTTTAGTTATCATTTTAAGATGAATTTTTCTGTTAATAAACACTCATTTGAAACAGCACAAAATGCTTTTCAAGAATAAGGTTGTTTTTTCAGCATGGATTCAATTTTAATCTTCTAGTGAGAAATCTTCTCCTGTTTTGAATACCAACTTCTTGTTTAGCTAAAAAATGTACCCACGTTTTGAAATGTTAAAAATATTTCTCATGGACATTGATATGGAGATTGGGACTAAAAGTAGTAGGTATATTTAAAAAGAAAAGGAAGAAATATATATAATGGACATTAGAGACATAGTTTCTCTTTTTGATTCCAAAGATTGTGTTTTTAGGGTACTCAGCTATGTTTGGACCCTTGGGATGCACACTTACAGCAAAAGAAAAAGAACATGTATTATATCTGTCACCTTTGCAGTCACTTTTACCATGTCCTCTATTCCTTCTCTTTCTTTGATTTTCTTTTTCTTCTTCCTCACAATCATTGTTTTAATTATTATTGTTATTATTTTTATTTGAGCTTCATTTAGAGATTTAACAGTTATATGAATATTAAGGTACACAAGAGCAGGAGAAATTATTTTAAAAATTGGCAGAATATTTCTGGAATCTTCCCCCAAACAATTCTCATCTTTGGGGCTGATGAAGTCCTCTGATTGTGAAACAATTCTGATACAAGGTTTTCTTTCATTTTGATCAGGTTTTCATTTCCCAAACAGTAAAGACAAGTCTTGTCTGCATTTACAGGTATCACATTCTCACACTTGATTAATGCTGAAAGTTTGAGCTTGAAGTTGAAAATTTCACATGGATCTCCTTAAATTGTGCTTACCTAGATAATTTTTTTTTACAGAATTGTAAAGAATGCATTCTTGATCGTAATATACAAGTTAATGTTTATATTTCCTTTTCATAGCAGCTAGTAACCCCAAGAAAGATGTTAATATACCACAGAATAGGGCCTAGGCAAGAGCACCTGCCGTCTCCGGTGATTGAAATGATACATTAATGAGCTCTCATTCACAGTGACATTTTACCAGGAGCCAATTAACCATAGTAATTACACTCTTCCACTGCGTGCTCTGAAATGTGAAGGGTATGGGTATTGGGTTGCGGTGTTTGCTGAGTGTTTTTCTCTCCATATGACAACACTTTAAGCTCTAAAAATTTGAGACATTTATTACGTTTCCTTTGCCTTCTGGGTGTCTCAGCATGCAGGAAAAATTTTCAAGGACGGTTTTCATAACCAAACAGACACTGGCGCAATGCAAATTAATGTAACCAAATACCCTATAACATGGATATAGCATTTTAAAAGGTGGAGAAGTGTGCGTGTATGTAAGGACAGGGAAAGGTTAAAGCTTCCTACTAACATGTAGGTTTTTGCTCAGGAAAGGAAAGACGGAGGGAAAGGTCCTGGTTAATAGCTGTTCTAGATAATTGGGTGAATGCTCATAAATGGAAAATATTTTTTCTTGCTGCTTATGGTGGTGGTGGTGTTAGTGTTGTTTCAAAATTGTAAATTCTTCCAAAATATCACAATTAAGTTTTTTAAAGTAAGTGACCTTGTGCTTGAATTTTCTCCCTGTGAAATGGGAATAATACCTGAACCAGCCTCATGTTTGTTATGAGGACATTAAAATATGTAAAAGTACATAGGATGGTATCTGGTATATTGTATATTCTCATTAAAAATTACTATCATTACTTTATTAAATCTAGTAAACATAATTTGACATTCTAAAATTCAACTTTATAGAGATTTAGATTCATTTTTTAAAAAATAGCACTGTTTTACTAACACAACTCATTTTTAGGCTGAAATTAAAAACAATGCTCACCTTAGTCCATTTGGATTGCTATAACAAAAGAAACCATTGACTAAGTAGCTTACAAATAGCAAAAATTTATTTCTGACAATTCAGAAGGCTGTGCCAAGACTTTGGTGTTTGGTGAGGATCTCTGTCCTCATTTATAGATGTGCCTTCCTACGGTGTCTTCATGTTGTAGGGAGAACAAGGTGATGCTAGGAATCCTTTCTTATAAAGAGCATTGATCTCATTGGTGTGAGCTTCCTTATGATTTTGTCAGCTCCCCAAAAGCCCAGCCTTCTTATATTTTCTTTGTAAGTATTAATCTTTCTATGCATGTATTTTGGAAGGCTGCAATCTAAAATATTATACAAAAACGAAAAAGAACTTAAACCTAACAAGTTCAAAAATAACCACTGCTAAAATGAAAAACTTTCCAACATTAATCTCTGTGGAATTCAACTTAATTTCATATTAAATTATAACATTACTTTTTCTGTAATTAATCTTTATCACTTGTGCAGCAAGTATGTCTTAGATACTGCATTTGATATAAAATTATCATCACTTTAAATGGCTATATAATATTCTGTTGGGTATATGAATCAGTGATGAATATTTAGATCATTTATTTATTTATTTTTGCTCTATGGAATTCCTTATAGATGTCTCACATTCTGCCTACGTATTTCCTTCCTCATTGTAAATTCAAAGATGTAACATTTCTGAGTCAAGCGGTTGTGCATTGTATATTTTAAATCATATTTTTATGTTGGTCTTCTATAAAGGTTATGCTGATTTATACTCAGCCAGGGTAAAGATTTGTTAGGCCCAGATAGGAGGTTGATGTCAGGAAGGAAAACTACTTTATGTAGAAGGAGCAATGTTAGAAAAAGCTGGAATTTGGGGAAATACCCTTCTTTGAGACTTTTCACACTTTTCTTCAGCTTACACTCAAAAAAATTTTATGGAAGCACCTTCATTCCACTGACATTCATTCTTGTTGGAAGTATGGTATCTGGGAGCATTATCACTGTCACCACTCTTGGTCATTTACTTTCCTTTACTCCAGCTTTTTAGAACAATGTTGAAACAAATAGTCCTTAAATTTTAGAAGTTTGGGGGATTTATTGATTTCTATGGGATAAATTTCTAGTACTTGGTTTGCTGGGTTGAATTTTAATCTATAGTTTAATCAGTGTTGTTGGATTGCTTTCTAAAAAGGCTACAACTTTCTGCATTCCCTTCTGAAAATACAGTTTTCTCCACATCTCAACCTGCAATAGGTGCAGTACTTCTAAATTTATACCAGTTTGATGGGTACAGCATAAATTCAATTTGCATTTCTGTGATTACCAGTGACTTGAGGACTGTGCACTGGTGTGTGTCCCGTTTGGAGTTGCTAGTCTATGAGTTAGACAAAATTTGCCTGTTATTCTATTTTTAAAAAGTTTAACATTCTATTCAAAGCCATGCATGTGAATAGTAAAATAAAAAGCACAGTGCAAAAGTATTTGTAGTAGAGAGTAAAAAGCAATAGAAGTCTTTTTAATGAATACAGTAACCACTTGTCTGTCCCCTTTGCTTTTATTTCCAATCCCAAAGGCAGATGGAAGAATCCACAGTAGTTTTAGTACTGAGAGGATAGCTTTGTAAAGTTAGAAGTCATATTTTTTAGGGAATTATTTAGATGAAGATGTGCTCACCCCTCCTTCTCCATCCCCTTCTCTCAAAAGGAAGACACAGACCTAAAGGAAGGAAGAGCAACAAGAAGAAGGGATTTCTATCTCAAAGATAGGTAGATGTCAGCCAGAGAGAAGGGTAATTCCCTTTCAGATTAAACGTTCCCTTCTCACGTACATTACAACTCTGCCGACCTGTCCTGTAGCAAGTAAGACTTAACATTTGAAACTTGGTGAGCCTCACACAAGAAACCTTTTTTGTGACCTCAAAAGCTGGTTTTGAATGCAAACAGTTATTTCTGTACTGTGATATAAAAGACTGTAGCTCATCTACAATAGAAGAAGGAGAGATAGGTATTTTATTCTACCGTCTTCCTCAAAGCTAGCTTTAAATAAACCTGTTTTGTTTACAATAATGAGTGGTGCTCGCTTCAGCAGCACATATACTAAAATTGGAACAGTAGTGAGTGGCCTCTTTTGATATGGCCAGGTGCAGAGCAGAAAGGACTTTAGAGATATGGCCTTAGAGTGGCTGGTAATAGTTCAAGAGGAAGTAGTTTATTTCAGGGACCTAAGTCGTTTATAGGAGTTTTTTTTTGACCTTTAGGGAAGATGTGAAGATGCAGCAGAGCTAGGAAAGAAAGATTAGTTAGGAGAAATCCCCAAGTGAAGGGTGGGGACGTCCCAGCACAAGCTCTGTGCTGTTGCTGCCTGACGCTGGGAGCATGGAGCAGGGCTACCTGGGCCTCCTCTTCCGCTCATGGCCTTCTCCTCGTGTGACTCTCTTCTGCATACCAGTTTAAGAGAACCCGAGATACGGACAGAATTTCACTATAAAGGGCTCAGGGGAAGTGTAGTTGTTGACTTCCAGTCTCCGTGGCACCAAGGCATATACATGAAAGGAGCCATGTATCTTGAGTGAGCTGTCCACGTCTTCCTCTTCATTTCCTTACATGGGGACGGTATCTCCCAAATACTGTTGTGATAAGGATGCACATTCCTGAATACTCTTCCTGAGCACTCCTTGACGTCTACCAGAAAATGTGCTGAAAATGCATTGACTTTTCCCTTGTTCACAGGGTCAGTTGGTTCCGGATTGGAATTCTATGTTCAGTATGGTAAACCTTAAATTCACAGCTCATTGCTTTTTAAGTAATGTTATTGAATATGAACTTGTGCTTTTTATTTTTATTTTTAAATTCTCTTTGGAAACTTCTTAGTCTTTCTTCCCACCCCAGTGGTCTGCAATTTTGTGAGGTTGTGGCTTAGAGTGAATGATTTTGTTTATACTGCTCTGCACTTAGCCAGAACTCTCAAAAGAAGAATCTTGTCTCTCCTCAGTTTAAGAAAAATTTTCTTTTATTAGTTTGATAATTATTTGTGTGCCTTATTTTTTTCCTCTTTAACAGTTGCCAGAAGGATTTTGAGATTTGTCTTTCTTTTCACTCATATTTTCCTTCCTTTTCTTCCTTGTCTTATGTTCTGAAAATTTTTCTCAACTTTATGGAGGTTTCTTATTATATGTGCATCCTCTAATCATTGTTTTATTTTCCAAGAATCTTTCTTATATTGTTTCATTTTTATAGAGGACTGTTGTTGTTTGATGAATATAAAAACTTTAAAATTTCTGTGAGAATCCTTATTAAAATTTTAAGTCTTACTCTCAACTCTCTCCATTCTTCTTGTAAAATCAGCTGTTCTCTGTGTTCATCTTCCCCTTCATATGAAATTTCAAGCTGCACCCTGGAAGTTTTATTTGTTTTGTTGGAAAGCTTAATTCTGGGACAAACATTTCTGCTGCTAGTTGGGCCGAGTGTACTGTCGGGGGCAAGCTTCGCTGGCTGCTTTGGGTTTCCTGAATTCAAAACTTTATCGCATCTTTCTCATCTTACTTCAAGCCTTCTACCTCCTTACCAAGTGGAGTTGGCCCTCAAAGACATACGCATGCTGACCTCTCAGCTTCACACGTATGTTTCACATACAGTTACGAGTTCTGCAATATGATTAAGTTAAGGATTGTGAGATGGGAAATGACCCTAGGCTATCTGGATAAGTCTACCACGATTATAGAAGCAAGGTCAGAGTCAGAGAAGGAAGCGTAACAATCAAAGCAGAGGAAGACATAATGTGGCCGCGAGTCGAGAGATGCAGGCATCCCCAGAAGCTGGAAAAAGCCTAAAAGGAACTTTTCAGAATCTCTGAAAGGAATGATTTTAGCTTTGTCAGACCCGCTTCAGTCTTGTGAGCTCCAGAGCTTCAGAGTAATAAATTGGTATTTTAAGCCATTGAGTTAGTGGGAATTTTAATTTAGCAAGTTACATGGGCAATAGGAAATTAGCACTCTGAGAGCTGGAGAAAGTGCAGATCTGGAAGGAATGCCAGATCCCATGGATGTTTCTTCCTTGAATATTTGGGGCTGTGACTTCCTCTGTCTGTGTACTGACAAGTAAACCTCATGTTCCTTCTTACTTTATAGAAAATTGTGAATATTTCTGATCAAGTCATTGGTCCACTACTACTACTTCCAGAGTTTATCTCGTCTTCTGGTTGTTGTTTTGTTTTGGGAAGGCTGACAGGCTTTCTTCATGCTGTTGAATCAGTGACAGAGATGAATATATCAGTTTGCAAGATGCTTTGAAAAGATTCATTAGTTCAAAGACATAGCTGACAAAGATGACCCATCATAAAGTAATTCCTTTGGCTCTTTCTCAGCCTCCCTGAAGCTTCCCTACAGCCCCCCACATGGATGTCTGTGAGGCAGCTGGTAGAGATTAGCTCTATAGCCTCTGCAAATTGTGTAGAGTTTTTCTTTTTTTCCCCACAGAAACATAACTGGAGTGAAACAGCAACCTTGGCCTTATAAACTACAGTCTCCACACAGAGCCAATAGCTTAGCCATGTGATGTGACTTCCAGCCAAGTATTGTTTTGCTCCCAGCCCTGGGCACGGCTCTGCATCTTTGCCTTGAGAGGAAATGTGCTTTTCTCTAGTAATCTTTAAGATAGTAATGGAGGGCTGGGCAGCCTGCATGGGAGCCTGTACTCCAGAACCGTGGCAGTGGGTGACACGGAGAGCTGCAGGCTGTGACCTGATTTTCTTGGAAGGGCTCATTATTTCACTACTGAGCTCAGTTCTTACATTCTACAAATTCTGAAACTTGTGTTTCTTGGAGAAAAGTGATGTGTTCAGTATGTTGGCACCCTTGCATTTCAATACAGAAGCTTTGATTCCCCGCTGGCTTTGACACAGAGCACAAAACACTAGCCTTTTCTTCACCAGCCATGCCTGAGATCTGACAGGTAGAACACCAGCTGCAATCATTGCATTGTTTTATTAGTGCTAATATTTGAGAAATAGGAATGTCTGGGTTGTGGAAGTCAGTCCTGAATGTAGAATGCAGCCCTGCCATTTTCTAACCATTTGATTAGGGGTACATTTCTTATACTTCTATGTATCTTTTCCTTTTAGTTAAAAGGTGGATAGCACCTATAACATAGGCCTGATGTGAAGACTAAAGAAAATAATGAACATGGAGTTGTTAGCACATAAATCTTCATCAGTTGTCTTCCTCAAGAGAACGAGTAATGTACAGTCATTCATTGCATAATGACAAGGACGTATTTTGAGAAATGTGTCATTAGGTGAGTGCATTGTTGTATGACCATTAAAGAGTGCACTTTCACAAACCTCGATGGCCTGGCCCACTCCTTAGCTAGATGTATTAGAATCTTATGAGGCCACCATTTGTCAGTGTATGTCCATCATTGACTGAAATGTTTTTGTGTTGTATTTGGCTGTGTTTTTAGATACTATCAGAAGTTTATGCTTCTTAATCACTTTTTGTAGCAGTTACTGTTTTTGATACTTTTTGCGCCCCTTTCTTCTGATGATGGACATTATAAAAGTATGTTTATGTAGAGAATTTTGAAAACAATATTCTACACAAAACTCATCAATATCTTGTTTAGAGGTAACTACTGTTAGCATTTTGTTTTTTTTTTTCCATTGTTTTTTAAAAAATGATGGAGTAATTGTTCATTTTACATAAAAAGTCATACATGCTTTTCTCACTTTATCTTACATTGACATACATTTTGAGAAAGAGATTTTCTTTCTTGTCAGCTATGAGAAGGAACCATGAGATTAGACTGATGGTGTTGAGCCAATAAACCAAGTGCAGGAGGCAGTTTGGATCCCTACAGGGCCATGTTTTAAAGGGATGAGATCTGTTGGTTAGGCTTTACAATTTTTACAAGTAAATATTGTGTTTTTACCTGATATCTCTGAAGTTTGAGAGACTTGGTATAAAAGCTTCCCCTCAACTGCTTGGACTTCATCCTAGACTGACAGGGATAAAGCTAGAAAGTGAGTGCGTGTCCTCCCTGCCATTTCCTCTATACCTGCAGGGAATGCAACAGTTAGCCCTAAGCAAGCCGTAGCTTCTTTGAGATGCATACAACAGAGGAGTTTCAAGACTCCACCAAGACCCCCGCAGAAACAGGACAAGGACCCAGTGTGTGATTGAAAGTATGGAATGTAGGGCACCAGATCCAGTGTCTCAAGTAGCAGTGACTACACAAGGCCACTTAGAGATCACTGTTCCCAAGAGAATTTATAGTGGTGCTCACAGGCTGTCTTGTAGATTCTTTAAAGTTCTATGTACATATATTTAAAAAAAAGTCCAAAGGTTTCGTAAGATTTATGAAGGTATTTCTGCCCTCCCCCTAATTATTAAGATCTATTGGTCTCAAAGAAAGGTTAGAGTACATATTCTTTAGGCAGCTCTCCAAAAATATGATTTCTTATCATTGAGCTTTAGATAAGACTCAGAGAGGAAATTTGAAATTATGTTCTTTGGCAAGAACATGTAATGTAAATATTCAGCATTATTAAATAAGGAAAATATATACTTTGTATTTATAATTTATCCTTCCTTCCTTCTTCCTTCCTTCCTTCCTTCCTTCCTTCTTTCCTTCCTTCCTTCCTTCCTCCTCTCATTCTTAATTCTTTCCCCATGCTATAGTTCAAATTTAAAATGTCCTCCAAAAGTCCTATGATTATAGGTTGGGTTGTGGAAGGTAATTGTAGCACGGGGTACAGTCTGTCAATGAGTTCACAGCTACATATGTTAGTAGGAGGTAGTGCACTGGGGCTGTGGCCTTGGAGAGTATATTCCTGTCCTAGTTCTTCCTTTCTCTCTCTCTCTTCTTCCTGGCTGCCATAGGTGGAGCACCTTTCTTCTTCCATGCACTCCTGTGCTGCTTCTGCTTCATAGCCAGCCAACTGTGGGCTAAGCTCCTAGAGCCCTGGGCTAAGCTCCATGAGCAAAACCAAACTGCTCTTCCTCTCAGCAGCAAATGTAGGGCATTGTATTCTAGTGATGAGAAAGTGGCAAATACAGAAAATTTGTGCAAGAAGTGAGAGCGTTGCTATGACTGCACCTGGCCATGTGGTAAAAGAAAAAGAAAGTTTTGGACATGGTTTTGTGAAGCAGATTTAAAAAGTAGGAAAGCAAGCTAGAGCAGGACCTAGAAGCAAAGCTTGATGGGTAATTCTGGTTGGAGCTCAGAAGACAAGAATGCTGACTGAAATGCCTTCTGGCATTTACATGAGATTAAAGCCCAGGCTCCTGAAGTTCCAGATGGGAAAAAATGAACAAGAGGCAAGGTAACATTCTGACAAAGTACTCGGCTTCATTTACCTGTGTCCTAAGACCTTGTAGGTGGCTAAATTGAAAGGTGGCAGACCACTCTGGTGGACAAAGTTTGAAGACAGCCCAGTGTTCAGGCTGTGGTATTGTCAATCGATTTCAGCCACATGGACAATAAAAACCAGGAACAAAAACCAGAAATGAATGATTTTAAAACTTTAAGGAAGCACCTGTAAACTTGGGGCCAATGACAGTGTGTTTACTTATAACATTAGTGCCATTACAAAGTCAAGTACTTTATACCAAAACAATGAAAAAATATTATCTTGAGGATATCTCAGTTTTAGGCTGAAGGGTATAAAAAGAGAATCTTCTTACACTGCTGGTGAAAACTTGAACTGGTATAACCACTATGGAAAGCAGTATGGAATCTTCTTAAAAGATTGGAAATAAATATCCCCTTTGATCCAGTGATACCACTTCTGGGTATTTTCCCAAAAGAGTTAAAAGTATCATATAACAGAGATACATATATACCTGTGTTTATAGTAGCACATCAAACAATAGCTAAAATGTGGAAAACACAAAAATACCCACCAATGGACCAATGGACACATAAATTGAGTTATTTACACACAATTGAATACTACTTGTCCATAAGAGCAGATAGATTTGCACCTTTTATAGGTAGCTAGGTGCAACTTGAGACCACCATGGTCAGTGAAGTGAGTCTGATACAGAAGGTTAAATATCAAATGGTTTCTCTAACATGAGAAACCCAGATCACAGTCATTTCATAGAAATAAATAGGAGGAATAATGGGAATGGGGGGACAGGTATGGAAGGGTTGGAAAAGAAGAGGGGAAGGATTTGTCATTTTTCTGGGATATGTGCATAGACTACTCACATTCAGTGTAAGCATTGTGTGTTGCATATGTGTTTATCAATGAAGTGGGAAAAAAGAGTAAATTCTTTTAAAAGACCTTATTTTACAAAAGAGAGCCAAAGGGCACCATGCCCACTCAAGGCCCCATAGGACTTTAACATTCAAGGTACTGAGAGGCATCTGCATTTTTGTTCATGGAACTGGCTACTAATCATGCTGCCATCAGACTCTACATCATCATCATCATCATGGTGTAGATTTTCCAAACATTCAAAATTAGAGTTGGGGTGGGGGTCGTGGAGACATCTAACTAGATTTCAAATTAGAGACCGAGGGCCAGACAGTATTCCCATGAGAAGGTGATACATAAAGATAAAAAAAAAAAAAGCTGAAGATGCAGGGAAGATTCCCCCTCCCCTCTCTCAAAGTCAGAGATGCCAAAAACAAAATCTTTGTGGAGGAAAGCTATAAAGCTATAAACAGCAGATCCAACCCAAAAGAGGGGCCATAGAAGCTGCAGCCAGAAGAGCCATGGGAACAGGGCTGCACACAACTTGTCATGAGTGCTGAGCATGCAGTTACAGGATTTAGTACTTGCTCTGCTGAATTTGGGCTTGTTGTGGGGACAACAACTAAGAGTTTGCCTTCAATTTTGAAGGAGATCCTGGGCTTGTTTTCAGCAATGCTAAAACTGCTAAGACTTTGGTAATTTTTAGAAATAAACTCAGTGCGTCTTATGTAATGAGACGGACATGAGACTTTGGGAACTCGATCTGGAGTGTTAATTTTAAATGTAAAAAGTTTCCCAAATTCTCATGTGTTCAGAGATGGGACTTTTGGAAGGTAATTGTGTCAAGCAGGCACTATACTTATAAGTAGGTAAGTTAATTGATGAGTTTATATCTAAATGTGTGTTAGGAGGTGAGGAGTGTGTGGAGAAGGCAGACCACTGGAGCTATAACTCAGAAGGTTGTATTCTTATCCATGGCTCCTCTCTGTTTCCTGGCTGCATGGATTAAGTAGCTTTCTTCTGCCACGACCTTCTACCATTTCCTTCCTTCCTTGGAACCGGCTAACTGGACCAAATGTTCTGAAATCATGAGCCAAAAATAAACTTGTCCTTTAAATTGCAGGTATTGGGTATTTTGTTCCCAGTGACAGGAAAACTGATAGTTCTTTAATTTCTCATTCTTTCTTTTTCTCCCTTCCCCTCCCCTCCCCTTCCCTTCCTTCCCCCCTTTTCCTTCTCTTCCCCTCCGTCTCTTTCTCCTCTCCTCTCTTCTCCCTTCCCCTCCCCTCTTGACCTCTTTCCCTCCCCTCCCTTACCCTTCCTTTCCTCCTTTCCCTGCCCATCTTTTATTTATCTAGGTATTTTTATTTTTATCATTTTGGTTGAGAGACTAGCTGGGCTTCAGACAGACTTGAAAGTAGCCAGAAAGTAGCTTATATTTTATTGCCTTCTCTATCACCCATGCAAAATTAGAGTGGCTTTTTACCTCTTAAGATTATTGTAAGAATCATATGAGGTACCAGGGTATAAGTAGGTACTATATACTTAGCACAATGCCTAACATATACAAAGTTCTCAGTAAATACTTGAAAATTTATTAAAATACTAGTTGCTAATTATAGACATATTATTGTTTGTCGGGCCATTGTATGCCCAAAGGAATTTCTAATACTGTCTCTCTCCAGTCTTTGATGGCACTGTATAACAATTTGGAATACTCATTGTTAATAGTTTCTCTTTATTATGAAATATCAAGGCTATTTTTCTTGCTGTCTTTCTTTAGAAATATTATTGCTAAGGTTAACTAGTCAATTTATTATTTGTATCTAAAACATTGATAACAGTTGAGTTAAAATCCACTTGTAAGAAAAATAAGATTAGTTCTATTGATATAACTAAATGGATAGGGTGTGTTATGCTGTTTTAAACAAACAATCCTCAAATTTAAGTGACTTAAAAGAACAGGGTTCATTTTATGTTCATGCCATGTGGCTATCATGAAGTAGTGATGGGCTCAGGCTGTGTACCTTTTCCTTGGTTTACAGAGCCACCATCTTGATTGTTACACATTGTCATACTGGTGGAGACTGATCTGAAAGGTCTCTCACTGGCATTTAAATTCCTCAGGCTGGGGTTGATCACGAGACATCCATTTGTCAACCATGAGCCAGAATCACCCACGTGCTCATACCCAATCACAATGATGGGGAGGAAGAAGTATAGTATTACTATATATCTTGGGTAGAAAACCAGAAATATTTAATAAATTATCTGTGGCTAAAAAAATAGGTGATGCTTAGATTTGAGGTCATATATGGTGATCAGTTTTGAACCCATAGGCTACTTGGTCTCTCTCAAGTCATACTTCATGTATGACTACCTAGAATAACTCTCAGGTAATGGGTATAAATGCTGTGGAGGCTGGTGGTGGTATCATGGGGTATTTCAGGAGAAAGAATTATATCTCCCTTGCTTTTCTTACCTAGATTTTGGGGTGAATGTGTCAGAACTAGTGTTGATGTGACTGCAGAAGCATAGTCGTTTCGAAACTTGTGTTCCTTGTACAATGTTGGAAATGAATAACACAAAGAGGAACATTTGCCAGGAGACCTGTAGAGTACCTGTTTAGAGGAGGGAATTTTAGCATCAACCGAGAGTCTCTTTTGAAGGAGAGATATGCGGGATTTCTTTTCTTTTAGCAGACTAACATATCTTTTATGAAGTACGATGAGATGGAAATAGAAAGTGTTGAGATAATGTGGGCCAATTTTAATCAAATTCAAGTCTTCCAGAAGCTGAAAGTTTTCCATTTAAAGCATTTTTTCATTAATTCTCTTTTATGTCTTCATAGTTATCATATGAATTTGGGAGAGTTTTTTAATTTAGGAGAAGATAAAATTCAGAAATCAAAGAAGAGAAAGAAGGAAAAAAGAACACAAGCTATTTAATGAGGACCTGTCCTATGCCAGACACCAGAGGAGACACTTTGACCTGTTATTTCAATTTTCCAATAGTTTTATTTTTTTTTTTTAAAACAGTTTCACTCTGTTGTCCAGGTTACTCCTGATCTCGCTATATATAGCCCAGCCTGGCCTCTAACTCATGCCTATCTACTTGCTTCAGTCTCCTGAGTGCTGCAGTTACAGGCATGTGTCACCCTACCCAGCTAATCTTTATGTGATGCTGAGGAATTAAACGTAGGGCCTAACACATGCTCGGCAAACACTTTATACCTTTGCTCTTCCCAATACTTTGTAAGTCATGCATTACTACCAGAGTCATGAATATTAACCAGAGCCTAAAGGCACAGGACGCTGAAATTTGCTGAGTTTGAATTGCACTAGAATCAGGATTTCCTGGTTGCTAGCCTCTTCTTGGGTCATACAATCTCTTTTCTGTACCTAACTCAGAATTGTTGGGGCTGAAGGCTTGTTTCTGAATCAGTGCTGCTTCTATTCATAGTATTTCTCCTTGACACATTCAGTTTGACTAAAATTCCATATTGTTTTGGTGGAATTATTGCTAGAGACTCACGGAAAGGCCTTCCTTAAGAGGGTAGATGGCATTGGCTATTAAAGTAAAAATCAGTGTCAAATAATCAATAGGCCATTCAAATTTGAGGTTTCTGAGCAGAGTCCACGCAGAGTCGGTCTGAGGTAGAATCACCAATAGTTCATTGAGTGGGAACCCTATACTATCAGCCGGGTAGTAGAAGGGGCAGTTGGTGACAAAGTGGAATAAGAAGATGGGGGGCAGGTGGTGGTGATTGAGTGGGCTGTGTTTGCGTAAGGAGTGGGAGCAGAGGGAAAGTGTGGGTAATGATGAGTTGCCTTGTTGGCATCCACCAGGCTGAGAGCAGGGCACAATGTGAGCATGAGTTTAAGTCTGCTGTGACTGAATCTGGACACATGGCAGATGAAGGCAGGCGTGAAAAGGAGACCTGGCTGTTTTTCCTGAAACTGGTCAGGGCAGGGTTACTGGATGCCCTTAGAGAACTAACATGTATGTTCTAAACATGTTGATGTGGGGTTAGGAGTTTTTAGACTAGGGAGGCAGGATTAAAGACAACGTCAGTGAGTACAGGCTTGATATCCAAAAATTGTTATGTTCACTGACTTATTTTCCAATTTTAATTTGATTTTTAGTAATGTGTCAGAAATTTCCATGGAATCTGTTTATATATTCACAGGGAGAGATATTGGGCTCAAAACAGCAGCATTGGCAATTATATAAAAATGACAATATTTTCTTACCTAACAAACACAAGCATGCATGTATACATGCACATGTGGGGACACACACACACACACACACACACACACTCAAACACAGGTCTTAGGACTTTAGGGTTTTATTTTTGGCTACTCAATAGCTTCTTGTGATTTTTCAATTTAATATTTGTATCTCTGATTTTATTTCCAGAATCCCATAAGGTCCCCAGCACATAGTAATTTGACATTTTGTTAAAGCATAAATTTAAATCACTGGGTTGTTAGAAAATACAACTTGTGGAGTAAATTGTATAGCAAGAAGTGAGCTGAGTTTACAGCTTAACGTTTGTGTGTCAACTTAACTATGTTTTGTACTATCTCCGTATATTAAAAATAACAGAGCAAATTGTATTCTGTAGTAGCAATCAATAACTGGTGAATTAAGAAATGTCCAGAGTCATGTTCCTTCTCATCCTCTTGATCAATAATCTCTTAGTAGGTAGAGTAAAATGTTCATGACTTTTAGTTGTATTTTAAATCAAAGATCGACAAACTATGGTCCATAGGCTGAATCCAGCCTACCTTCTGCTTTTGTAAGTTTCTTTGAAACATAGCTACACCCTTTATTTACATTTTGTCCATGGATACGACTTCATGCTAAAATGCAAAGTTAAATAGTGGTGACAAAGACCATATTGTCATGGGACAGGACACAGGGGTCCTCAAAACCAACACAGGAAGCTAAGTTCACCCTGCCCACAAAATGTGATTGCTGACTCACCTCAGAAAAAGCATTTTCAGGACCCGTCAGGAAGAGGCTTGGGAAAGATTTATTAGGCAGAAATTTGAAGTGTACGCCTAAAGACGTAGAGTGAGGGCATTCAGAAGAGAATGAGATGCAAGGCATGTAAAGGCACATAGAAAGTGTGGGCCTCCTGAAATGGTAATGTTGCTGGAAAGCTGGATTGGGGTCTCACCTTTCAGAGCATGAAATCACAGGGGAAGGAGACAAGTTCCAATTTGGGTGGTTTATTTGAAAAGATAACAACAGAGGTAGATAAGCCTCTGCTAACCAGAAGGGGTCCTGAAATGCATTGCCGATAAGGCTCCTGGTCAAGGAGTTTTTATGCTAAATGAATAAGTGAGTCATTTTACAAAATAACCTGGTCAAGGTGATGCACCGGATTTCACCCATGCATGTATGCTCCCATAATTCTTTGGGTTTAAATTGGATGCATGAGAGGCAGGCAGCCCATATGTATAAGCCCTTAATGAGCTCAGACTCTGAGCAGATCATCCAAAGGGATGAGGTCCGACTGCACGGGACATATACTTCTAGTAGGGGTTTTACATTATTCTACAGGGTAAAAAAGCCAATTGGTTAATTATTGCCTCACAGCTGTGTGGACCCTGTGAGCTCCATGAGTTCCTTATGAGGCATAGAATCTTTCCTACATGAGTTGTTATTTTACTTTATGTGGGGTTCCCCGCATAGGGTATGGGAGGTTCATGGGCCCAGTGAGTAGAGAAATTGTCATTGTTGTTGGGGCCCTCAGGGCCCGAGAGCCTCAGCCTTGCTGACCTTGGCCAAGTTCCTTTAAGTCACATGTTGTTTTGCTTGTTTACTTCTTGAAGTCAGGTGTTGCTTGTTTACTAAATTTAAGTCCCATGTTGTTTTGCTTGTTTACCGTTTGAAATCTGGATCAGGTGTTGAAACACGTGACTGTTAATATGCGGGAAGGCAAGGAGGATATAAGAGGAAGGCTGTAGATAATAAAGCGTCTTTTGCAGACCCTTGCAAGAATCCATTATTCTTCAATCCGCCCTCCCCCTCTCGAGTTCTCCTTGACTGACTGAGTGGGCTTGGTCACATTGTTTCTTGCCTTTCCTTCCTGGTTCCATCCCCTGCCCTTTTGACCTTTCTGTGCATGTCTACCTCACCTGCTTCTCAGTAATGGAGGCACGTGAAATTCAAAAATACACTCCCAATGTATGGGCTGTCTGGAGATGGGAATGAGGCACAAAAACAAAGTACATGCTCAGATAGTGTGGGCCCTCCTTGGATAAGAAGAAGGATGTGTGAAGCTGAAAAGTGCACATGAGCTGTGGGCCTTCTGTGGTGGTAGTAGAGGTATGCACTGTGGCTAAGTCTGTTTTTGGAGGGTGAAACATTTGTGGAATTTGTAAATCTGTAGGAAGTTTGGGGTTTGGTCCCACAAGCATAAGAAAGATAATGGGCCATTTTCTGCTGTTCTTTTCAGTAAGGTAGGTGAGCTAAGATATTTTGCCTAAAAACATTCTTCGAATGTATTTAAGATCAGATCTCTGACCTTTACTTCATCAACTAAGTTAATTTATAGAATTAATGCATTTTAGTGGATTTATGGATGTGAGGGGCCAGGAAGAAAAGAAGCATAAACAAACCAAAGGATAAACTCTGGTGGATTTGATTGTGTCCTGAATTGAAGTTGTCGAAAAGTCCAATTTTTAAAATTATGAATTTCTTTATCTCTATCTTACTTCACAATGGCTAGAAGAGCCCGAATTTATTGATTTATTGCCTGATTTTTAAGGACATTGGCTGATTTCTGCTTTAATCTTTTAAATGTTTTACACTGTACTTTGTGTAATATATAATAGTTATTATGTGTATATGATAAGTAAATATACATATATGCATGTATGTGTGTGTGAGATAGAGTGGTGAGTGTGTGTGTATTGGAATTGAATTTTTAAAGTTATGTAGGCATATGAGGATACATGAGGATAAGTTAAACTATTTGAAACTTCAGTTTTGGGACTTTCTGCTTAAGAGATAAAAATAACTGTCTTTGTGCTGGAGTTGGTAAAGGCAAACATCTTTTTTGAGCAATATTTCTATTTCCATCACACAAATTCCATGTAGGAGCTGGCCTATGATCCAGAAATTGGTTACATGTCAAAATCATCTTTAGCCTTAATATGATGACAATATGCAATAAGCAGCTATCTGCTAGTGTGATTGGAAGCATTTAAAAAGCTCCTCCCATTTATGAAAGAAGAAAAAAATTCTTCCAGTTGTTTTTCTCAAAGCCAAAAAGGTTCCTATTAGTCCACCTTTATATTGTAGAATTTAAGGCCTTCTTCAAAACATATTCCGTTTTGATATTGAAGTGGTTAATATGTTCAGCCACCCTCCACTATTAACTGTTTCTTAGCTCGTTAAATTACTTGGTGCCTAGTTGTATGGTAAAAAATTAAGTAGGAAATCTCAATACCCAAATATTCTTTCATTTGGGTAGGAATAGAACCTTAGTAGCAATTCCTTCCTGTTTTGGGTGTGGCAGAGGAACCAAAGATGCCCATGGCGGGGAGGGTCACCTGGTTCACCACTCTCCCAGGCAGCTCTGATGCCTGGCCCATCTGTGGGGTTCTCCTCTGAATATGGATGACCAGAAGTTGCCCCTTCTGACTGTGAAGGTTCATTAGTCAGCGAGGCAATAAGAACTATATATTACCAGGTCCCAAGGCCCACTGAGAATTCTTGTGTGTGTATTAATCTTGGCAGAGCAAAGCCATTCCAAGCTTAAAACTAATCTGCATTAATGAACAACCTCCTCGATTTCCATTTTTATGATGTGTGCAGCATGGTGATTTGTTTCTCTACCGCTCACGATGGGATGGCTGACTGATGGATCACCTTCCCTGAGAAGCTTGTCTGTGAGTGGTAACATTGCACATGGGTACGAAGAAAAAAAGAGTCTGTTCGTGTTTCATTAAAGTGATGGCATAGGATCTCTGTTTCCAAAATTAGCCCTTTTCCTCACAAGCCTGCCTGAGAATTGTGTTTTGTTGTGTAGGTGGGTGTTGAGCTGGTCTGTGTGCCTGTGCTGCATGTTGGAATAGATGCTGGTGTTTGCAGTGAACTGAATAAAGAGGATGGCAGATGCAGACCCAGAAAGACCAGAGACAGTCGCGAAGGAGTATGGAGACATGGGGATGGGCGAACTTTGGGTTTGGAATTTGGACTTTAAACCTGTGATCATGATACGTTCCCCAAGACAGTGACACAGCCACCACCACCACCACCATTGCCATCATGACTACATACCATGCAGTACATTAATTGCTTTTGTGTCTTATTTTTAATCTTCATAATAACTGAGAATGATGTAAGTATTATTTTTATTTCCTCCTGATTTTTAATGAAGTCCTGGGGATACTATCTAGGGCCTGTGTGTGCTAGGCAAGTGTTATACCAGGGAGCCACACTTCCAATCCCCTTATTTCTTTATTTTTAAAACATTGTATTTAATTCATAAAAGATAAAATTTCTCCTTTTAACATGTACATTTCAGCTCAGAATTTTATGACTATCAAAACTACTCAGTTTCAGGACATTTTCATCACCACTAGAAGTAACTAGTGAGTCATTCCTTATTCTTTTCTACTCTGCCTCCCTTGGAAAACACTAGCACAAGTCGGGACAGTTCATGGAAATGGAATTGTACAAGTATGTGGTTTTTGGGACTGGCTTCTCTCACTTAACACAAAATATTCCGTATTTTTTGCGAGTATTTGATACCTACCTTATCTTGAGTTTTGACCATTCTAATAGGTGGGTAGTGGTATTTCATAGATTCAATTTGCGGTCATTAATGACATGATATTGAACATTTCGTCATGGGCTTGTTTCCCATTTGCATATCTCTATGAGCTGTCTGTTCATTTGGTTTGACTATTTTTAAGAATAAGTTGTTAATTTTATTATTGTTCAGTTCAAGATTTTTTTTTGGATACATTTTGCATTTTGGGCTAACAATCTTTTGTCAAATATTTTCTTTAGTCATGTGGTGAAGTGTGGGACAGAAGATTGTTCTTCAGTCCTGTGACTAAGTGCCAGGTTCTTCATGCGCTTGTGCCTTGGGACTGTGTACCTCAGTAGGTACACCTCACTAGGGTTTCTCAATCTTTTCCCCACACTTCACCCACAATGGAGACAGGGTACCTAGAAACAACTGGAATTGGACATTTCCTTTTTCCTGTATGGAGGGCTACAGGAATTTGGAATTGTTTCTTTTCCTCCTGGCGGGTTAAGCTCTAAGAAGATACAAGAACTGGAGGCTATCATGAAATAGTTTCTTCTGAGAGCAGGATTTCTAAAAAGTACAGATTGTCTAGTATATTTCATTTTTTCCCATGCTGGAAGTATAAGGAGAAATTTCTATGATATTCACTGTGAGGACCTAGTAATACTTCTGGAGGAAAACAACTCACAAAAGTGTAAGTACTTCCTAATGACTAAGTCCTTCTGTTTTTTTTTTTTTTAACTCTTTGGGTTGTAGTCATCAGGCTTCCAACAGTTTGTTAATTATAGTTAAGGTTTTCCCCATCCCATCACTAGTTCCTGTGGAAGTTTTTGCTAGCATGTAAGTTTCCCCTTAGTAAGTTGGATTCTCTGTTTTAATCTGTTTTATACTGCCCTTTGAGGGCAGTGGTTTTCCTTGCATTCACTTTGACCTCTCTGATATTTTTAAGAAGAAGTCTTTTTTTTTCGTTTTCAAGTGGAGTGATGACCTTAAGTTCTTACATGCTCAAATAGAAACTGGAAGTGTTCTAAGTATTTTCAAAATATTCTGTGTCTTCAATATCTTAGTTTTGTTTAAAGTAATTCCTAAATACAATATTCTTGTTAACCATCGAATATGGAGGTTCATCTGAATAGGAGTATCAACGTGGGTATGTCATTCTGCTGTCTTCTAGCTATGAGAGTTTCTGATGAGGAATCAGCTGTTACTTTTATTGATGGTCGTTTGTACATGCTGCTTTTCTTCTTGGTGCTTTCAAGGTTATTACTTTTTCACGGTGTATTTGCTGCCTTCCCATGCTGGTGCCAGATGCTTGGTACCCACAGCTTCAAGCAGGAGAGGTTTGTTTTGCTTATGGCTTCAGACTATAGTTTGCCGACTCCAAGGCAAAGATGTCATGGAGGAGAAGAGCAGTTCATCCCACAGAAGCTAGGGAGCAGCATGCAAAGAGAAGGGCCAAGGACAAGAATGCCATTTTTCAGGTCACTGCCCAGTGACATATGTCTGATGCGTCTCACTTCCTAACAGCAAATTCAGTTACTGAACTCCTCAATGAATGAACCCACAGTTGAGTGCAGAGCTCCCATAATACAATCATCTTCCAAACACGTAAGACTTTTGGGGGATATTTTAGATCTAAATCATAACACATGGCTTTGAAAGTTTGATTATAATGTTTTAGGTGTAAATCTCAAGTTTATCTTACTTGGGGATGATATACTTCTTGGATATGTGATTAATGTTTTTCAGTATACTTGGAAAGCTTCAGTTCTTATTCCTTCTATTATTTCTGCTTATTTCTCTTCTCTGGTTGTAGAACTTCACGTTTGTTGGTGTGCCTGAAATCATTCCTCAGCTCTGGGAGTCTGCAGTTGTTGCCCTGCTCTATTTGCCTTACTCTTTCTCCTCCTCCTTCATCTCTGTCCTCTTCATATTGGATTAATTATCACTTCATCTTCCTCATATTGGATAATTATCACTTCACATTTCTCAGACTACATATTCCTCTTTGTGGTCACTGACTTTGCCTGCTCAGCTGCTATTGAGTCCCTAGTGAAAGATAAATGTTTCATCTCGATGTTGTACTTTCCAACTCTAGCATTTCTAGAGTTTCGTGCTTTTTCTCTAGAGTCTGATTTCAGGTTAAAAATAAGTTTTTATTGATATTTCATCTTTTGTGGGACATTCTCCTCATACTTTAGTCCTTTAGAATTTTTTTTCTTTGAAAGTACTTAAAATATTTTTCAATTAATTCTAACGTTTAGATTTTTCCAGGGACACTTCCTGTTCTCTCTCTCGCTGTGTGTGTGTTGGATGTGAGCGATGTTTTATTTTTTAATTGTTACTGGTAAATAGATAAATTTATGAGGTAGAATGTCACATATCAATACACATATTCATTGTGGAATGAGAAAAATCAGTCTGGTTAACATATCCATGACCTCAAATTTTTTTCACCATCTTATTGATATGTATAAGTACAAAACATAAAGTTTGCATTGATTTTGAGTATTTTTTGTACATACATGTTGTGGCATATTTACAAATCCTTCCCTTCTCTCTTTTTGACCCTCCCTCTACTCCCTCCAGTTCCCATTATTCCCCACGTTAAGCTCTGTGAAATAATTGTGATCCGTGATTCTCATGTCTTTTGTGGTAATAGCATTTAAACATCCCTATTTCAGCAATCTTAAAATATATAATGCATTTTATTAATTATAATTATCTATTTGACATACTGATTCAAATTATGTCTATTTGTTTTTGCTCTGCAATAGATATTCTTATTTTGATAAAAAATACACATGACATAAAATTTAACATTTATTTGTAAATACATAAATTCCAAATTCTGTAACACATCAGAAGCACAGGGTTTGGGGAGTTAGTGAGTGTCTATGTCCATCCCCTTTCCAGGGGTTCACATTTTCCTATCTGACCTTTGCCACTCTTTCTATTTTGCCATTCATGTTTTGGCCCTTTTATGTTCTTATTTTTGTGCATTGCCTAAGAGGGACACCCACCTATAGTCAGTCTTTTGTGCTTGGTCCATTTCACTGAGCATTATTGACTGTAGGTGGCCATGTTTTTTTTCAAATGCTTCATATCTGTCTTTATTAATGGCTGCATAGTATTTCATTGTGTATAGGTACCACATCTTCTTTAACCATTCTTGTATTTGGTTGGTTATTCTGACCTGTGCTGCTATAAACATGGAGATGCATGTGTCTTTTTGATATGTTGACATTATTTCTTTTGGGAACATGCCCAGTAGTGCAGTAGCTGGATCAAATGGAATTTCTACTCTCAGCTTTCTCAGGAATCTCCAGACTGCTTTCCATAATGGTTGTACCAGCTTGCATTCCCACCAGCAGTGGAGTAGAGTTCCTTTTTTTTTTTCTGCACTCTTGCCAACAATGGTGGTTTTTTTGAGTTCTTGATGTAAGCCATTCTCACTGGAGTGAAGTAAAGTCTCCATTTTTTTTTTTTAACTTGCATTTCTCTGATGGCCAGTGATGAAGGTGAAGAACAGTTTTGTATATGCTTGTTGGCCATTTGTACTTTTGTACTTCTTCTGAGAAGTTGGTTTTTTTTTTTTTTTTTCAGCTGCCCACTTCTTGAAGGGATCATTTATTTTAGGGATTTTACATTTTTTACTTCATTGTATATTATAGATATTGATCTTTTGTCTGAAGTGTTACTGGTGAGTATCTTTTCCCTCTCTGTGGGTTGTCTCTTCATCTTTGCTGATTGTTTCTTTTTCTGTGCAAGAGCTTTTTAATTTAATGTACCATTTGTTTATTCTTGCTGTGATTTCTTGTGCAGTTGGTGATCAATTCAAATATTTCCTTCCTGTCCCTATTTTCTCTAGGGTTTTACCTATTTTGTCTTACAGTAAGCTCACTGTTTCTGTTTTGATGTCCAGTCTTTCAATCCATTTTGATCTTATTTTAGTGTGTGGGGACAGATATGGGTCTAGTTTCATTCTCCTGCGTATGGAGATCCAGTTTTGCTAGAACCAGTTGATGAAGATGCTGTCTTTTCTCTAGTGGATTGTTTGGCCCCTTTGTCAAAGATCTGTTGACTGAGGGAGTTTGGGTTTGTTTCAGTATCCTCAATTCTTTTCTACTGGTCCAGTTGTCTGTTCTTATACCTGTACCATGTAGATTTGATCATTATTCCTTTGTAGTATTTTTTGAAGTCTGGGATTGTGATTCCTCCAGCTTTGCCCTTGTTATTCAAAATCACTTTAGAGATTCTGGATCTTTTCTGGTTTCATATAAATTTTAAGGTTGTTGTTTTCTGGTTCTGTGAAGAATATAGTTGGTATTTTGATTGGTATTGCATTGAATCTGTTAAATAGCTTTGGCAGTATGACCATTTTGAGAATATTAGTTCTTCCTATCCAAGAACACAAGATGTGTTTCCATTTTCTATGGTCCTCTTCAGTCCTTTTTAATTTTTTGAGGGGTTTTTAGTTTTCTTTGTATAGATCTTTCACTTTTTTGTTGAGGTTTACTCCTGAATATTTTATTTTTTGGTTGTTGTTCCTATTATGAAGGAGGTTGTTCTCTTGATTTCTGTCTCTTTGGATTTGTTATTGGTGTATAAGAATGCTGTTGTTCTATTTTATAACCTGCTACTTCACTGAATTTATTTATTAGTCCTAAGAGACTTTGGGTGAAATTTTTTGGGTCTTCTATGTAAAGTATCACGTCATCTGCAATCAGGGATAACTGTACTTCTTCTCTTCCAATGCATATTCCTTTTATTCTTTGGTCTTGCCTGATGGCTCTTGCCAAGGTTTTACGCACTGTCTTAATAGTAAGGGTGACAGTAGACATCATTGTCTTATTCCTGAATTTAGTGGGAATGCTTTCAGTCTTTATTCATTTAGGATTATATTGGCTGAGGGGTTGTTATAAATAGCTTGAATTGTATTGAGGTAGCATCCCTCTATTCCTATTTTCTTCAGAGTGTTTACCATGAATAGTGTTGGATTTTGTCTTATGCCTTTTCTGCATCTATTGAGATAATCATATGATTTTTATCTTTGTATCTGCTAATGTGGTGTATTACATATGTTAATTTGAATGTGTTGAACCATCCCTGAATGCTTGGGATGAAGACCACTTCGTCATTGTGTATAATCTTTTTTATGATTTGCTGCATTCTGTTTGCGAGGATTTTATTGAGTATTTTTGCATTTATATTCATTAGGAATATTGGCCTGTAGTTTTCTTTTTTGTTGGGTCTTTGTCTGGTTTTGGAATTAGAGTTAAGCTTGCTTTAAGAAATGAGTTGGGCAATTTTCCTTCTTTCTCAGTTTCTTAGAAAAATTTGGTGAACATTGGTGCTAAATCTTCTTTAAATTTTTTATAAAATTCTGCTGAGAGTCTGTAGCCCGCGCGATTGTCTCGCCAGCAAGAACACACGCAGGCACCAGGATCCTTCTGCAGCAATCGTTTATTATAACATTGATGAGAGGAAGACCCCAAGCCCCAAAATGGCACGGTTTATATATCCTTTAGGTTACATCTGGGTGGGGTGTTGGTTCCTGATTTGCAAAGGCCATTCAGGCCATATAATGAGTCCG
>PVKB01000645.1:527810-642099 GCA_004027205.1 Ctenodactylus gundi | reverse complement strand
TAACTTTAAAGCCATATTAACCAAGCTTAGAGTTTTCAGGAATCGATGTTTAATATTGATTTTCTTATCTAACCTCCATCAACATCTTTGCGTGTCTTGTAACATGGTAGGTGAACAGGATCATGAATTTTTGCAAATTTGAGTGATTAAAGATAGCCTTCCTTAGCAGAAAAGGTCCCTGAAGCCTTATTTTTTTTTTTACATGTTACCTTTCAGTGAATAAAAATGAAAGGAAACGGTGTTGTAAGAGAACACCCTCCTCCTACCTGCTCTCCAGACACATGTATTCATTTGAAGAAAGATCCCAGCTGCTACCCTGATGTTGTTCCTTCTGCCTTCTGCTCAGGATAGTAGCATCCGACTGTGACACTAGGATCTGCCAAGCTGAGGCGGATGCAGGACTGAGCCGTCCATTTCGCCTGCATTTCCAGAGCACGAGGCACGTTCTGTGTAAGCATAATCACAATAGACATTGCAAACTCCTCGTAGGCTGGTAGGTTCTCTCTCCTAAGATCTCAGGCAGTTTCAATAACAACTGAAAGCTCCTCTAGCCTTTGCAATTATCAGGATCATTCTCAATTCTTATTTAAATGTACGTGTAGACAGTAAAAAAAAAAAAATGCGTCTCTACAATGACATGAGGTGGCAATGATTCTCCCCAGGCACACAGAGCTGAGGAAAGTGTGTCACTAAAATAAACTGAAAACTTTGTTCAAGAAAATCTTTGCTTAATGCAGTTTTTAGATTCTTGAAGAAGTATAAGAGAGACATCTACTGGGAAGAAAAGGACACGTCTGTTATCGGATGGATTTATTCCTATGGACATAACATAGCTACGGTTCCATTGCTCTAAGGTTTATAGAACACATCTCAGAAACCAAAATGTGTGATTGCATTTTCAAATAGCCATTTATTAAAATGTACGAACACCATATGGCCAATTTTCAGATGTCTGCGTTTGATATGAAAGCTAAACACAGAAAACATTTTTGCATGCCAAGCAAGTGCTATTAATTTAAGTGATAACAGAGGAAAGGGCAGCTGGTGCAGACAACTGAAAACGGAGTAGCTCTCTGAACAGAGCAGAACTCTTAGGTTGTTTCCATACTGTTTGGTGCAGCTGTGGTTGAATAATCCTAAGTGAGAAAACATGAAACTTTCTGGAAGCTTAGTCAGATGATAAATCCTGCTGAATATACATAAACCTGGAACAATTCTTCACGTAGATGGGCCTGTCTCTGTGCTGAAGCTATTGTATCAATCTTCTAGACCTACAACATGCAGTATTAGTACAATACATCTAGGGATTCAGGTGAGGTCAATACACATGCTCTCTTAACATTAATATTTAATAAGAGAATCAAGGCAATTTGTACTAACCAAACAGAAGCCAGACTAATAGATCCTATATGCTAGATTTACAAAATGGTAATCAAGTCAATGCAATAGCTAGATATAATCTTAGGGTGATAAGGCATTTGGTTTCCTTAAATTTACGGGCCTTATCTAACATCCTTCCATTAACTCTAGGTGAAAGTTTATTGATAATTATAGTTGTACATATTTGTAAGAAATCATAAAAATATACCACATGTATACTTTTCTGCCTACCTCATTGGTAACACTTTACCATTAAATGAAATTTAACATCATAATAAGGTATTGACCTTCGTATAATTCATCAAATCTTTTCAGATTTTTCTAGTCAAAATTATATTCATTTATATGTATATATTAATTTTATAGGTTTAATTTTTCAACATTTTCATTAAATTATTGAGACAAGTGATTCTGTCCTAAGAATACATATTGATTTGCAATTTTCAAACAAATATTTTGTTTGAAAACCACCAACTTTTCATCATCTTGCCAAACTTAGGACAGTGATTGAGATTTTTTAAAAGGGAGTAAACGAAGCTTCTTATGCATTTGGATTACCAAGGAGAAGTGTACGCTTGATTAATTTAAATTTCTTTTCCTGAATATTTTACTACAATGCTTGATAATGAAATATTAGAGTGTCAAATTACGAACTGTGAGGGATCCAAATTTTAAGTATATTATCCAAATATTATCCAAATTTCAAGTCAACAAATTAACCCGGGCTGGATGGGGTTGGTGGGCTGACTGATAGAAATGGTGTGCCAACTCTGAATCAGACTTGTCTTCTGGATGACACACCACTTGTCCTTGCAGAGAAGAGAGAGAGAGAGAAAGAGGGAGGGAGAGAGAGAGAGAGAGAGAGAGAGAGAGAGAGAGAGAGAGAGAGAGAGAGGAGAGAGGCCAAAACTACAAGAGTACAAAAGCCAAAGAGAGAGACCTTTTGCTGAAACAAAACAACTGCTCTCTGGGAGAGCAGTGAGCCTCTCAGTCTCCTCGGTGCCCTGAGCGTATAAGCACATGGCCCAGTGGAGAGGGAAAGCCTCTTCAGGGACGTGCACTCTGCCTTCAACCTAGGAAATACATTTCCCCAAGCCATCTTTTCCCCCAGGGTGTCAGTAATCTTTCCTCAGTAAGCCTTGGCTCTGTAAGACACGAAAATGTTCAGTGAGCACCCCTCCCCCTGTGGAGGACAAGAAGCTTTTATCACGCAGGAACTATAAGAACGATCTAATGTAACACTGGACTGAATGAACAGGAGAACAGGCTGTGATGAGGACCCCTATTACCCTATTACCCTGACACAGTCTGTTCTTACAGGCTACATCTATGGCGATTCAGCCCTTTCTGCAAGGCAGACAGGTAAACAGAGTCAAGACATAGTACCAGGCAACTAAAACTAAATTCAAAGTTCATTTGAATGCACAACACAATGTTTAGCCTCAAGGACAGAAGACTGAAAACTGCAGTACAGGACCGCATGGCTTCATTCTGCTTATTTTTTGTAGATAATCATGCAGATTCTAAAATGTAAAGAGTGAATAATTCATGTTTGAAAAGAAACACTTTCTTAAAAAGAAATCTAAAGTCCAAAAATTTATTTTAAACAGAAAAATATCATTTGTCCAACAAGTATTTACTAAATGTCTAACATTACTGAAAATTTTCACATATTACTCCATAACTTCCCAATAAGGTCAATTTGGGTGTTGGTTGAAGAGTTTTGAGATGGGCTTCTGGGGGGCAAGTTAAGCAGGTGATGCCCACTCCTGTGGGGCATTTGCTCTTCGCGGTTTACCTCTTAGTGCTAGCCACGCCTGTGCACAACTGAGCCACACAGCTCGGACTTGGTGTCCCTGCTTCGTGCCGGTTCCCCCTTCCCGGCCCCCCACTCAGTCTTTCTGAGCCTAACTGTGGCATTGCTCCAGGTCACAACTGCTTCTGTGCCTTAAGCAAAGCACTGTCTTAAAATATTAACGTAGATACTAAGAAGCTGACTTGCTTTAATGACTAAGTAATAAAATCATTATACAACTTAAATGAGTTCTAGCTACTTTTTACAAAATTGAAGGGGGGCTGCTAATTTTTGGCAAGTATGCGTAAGTTCATAGTTTTCATGGTATTGGAATCTACACCTTCCTTCCTGCAGGTCTCAGACTTCCAAGTTACGCTGCCGGCCTTCCCGAGTCTGGCAGATAGTAGGTCATGGTTCTTCTTGGTATCCATAGTCACACGAGCCAATACCTTAAACTTAAACTGCTTATATAATAACCTATGATGAAATACCACATTTCTGAGTCTATGTATCCATGTTTATTATCTTTCTGTCATCGTGATCGACCCATTTGCGTGTCAAATCAGTCTGTCTACCCACCTGCCTTCTTTCTTTCTTTCCTGCTGTTTCTGTTCCTCCGCAAAACCCTGGCTGAAACATCTACTTTCTTTTAGTCCTTTAATAGTCACTCACTCTCCTCTCTTCGTGACGTACATTCAAGCGCACCCTCTTCTCTTTGCCCCCTATTTTCAGTTCAACTCTCCTCAAATTTCAGAACAAAATGCCAAAAGCTCAGGTAATTCTTCCCTAACTTATCTAAGTCAACATCGATGATTCACCCGTGGCCTGCCCACCATGCTCAATATAGACCTCCCGAGCACTTAATAATGTTTGTCAATAAATGTATTTGATTAACTTTTTCACTAGACTATAAAGCCCAAGAAGGCATGAGCCATTTACATCTGCCCACTGTGCTACACCAGCAAATACTTTACAGAGTAGAATAGCAAAACTTCCAACATTTTGTGAAATAAATAGATATTGTATCAAGCACAAATTACATAATAAAGGAAATGGTGGAGAATTTGGAAGGACCAAAGTAACACTTGTTTCCAGCTTGACTTGCTGCAGATACTTCTGACATTTGACCTAAACCAACAGAAGAAAGAGTGTTGGATGCTGAGAACACACGTCACTGGTCAGGTTGTCAGTTTAAATTAAGACAATGATCAACGATCACCTCTCTCTTGATTTTCTCATTTTTAAAATCACTGTCAGATTGGCCTTGAGTAATCTCTGTAAATTCTTTATGTCAATGAGGTAAAGAGAGTAAGAGTTTGAACACATTTATTTTTGTTGTCGTTGTTTGAGACAGAATCTTGCTTTGTAGCCCAGACTGGTTCTGAACTCACTCTGGAACCCAGGCTGGCCTTGGACTCCTGGCAATCCTCCTTTCTCAGCCTTACAAGTGCTGGGATTACAGGCGTGCACCACTATGCCCAGTTCATGAGGTACCCAAACTCGGGTACTTATCGCTTGACTTAGCACTTGCTAGGAAAGTGTTGCAACCGCTGAGCCATTCCTCCAGTTCCTACGTACATTTTCAATTGCTGCATCGAATATTCAAATTTATAAAATGTCAGGATTTAGAGAGAGTAGAGGTTAAAAAGACTTCGAACTTTGTCACCTGTTTAGTTGCTGATGTGTTGCTGGAATGGAATATCCAATGTATACAACTTAAGGGAGGAAAAACGTATTTTAGCTCACAGTTTCAGGAAGGCATCACACCGTCTATGAGCGGGCAGGCGGGCAGCCCGCAGTGGGGAAGCCCCTGGCACACGTGAGCCAGAAGTTGCTCTTCAAGGCATAGCATAGAAGAAGCCACGACCGGGAGCACGGGGGGAGTTACCCCTCTGGGTCTAGCTCCGGCATTCTACTGCTCCTTTAACCAGGCCCCGCCTCTTCCCAGTATAGGGATCCATGGGAAATGCTCAACATCCAAATATAGGAGGCTTTTGAGGGACACTTCAGATCTAAACCATGACATCGCCTATTAGCCAAAGGACAGCAGAGGGCATAGAGAAAGTAGCAAAGGTTTCAAAAACATAATACCCATTTCACATCAGGAAAGAAATTTAAAGTAGAAAAAGTATGGCCAGGAACTAAAAAACTATCCAGAACAGCTTCTAGGTAAGTATCATAAGTCAAAGAAATCAAAACAGAATGAAAATTAAGCCAACATTTAAAATTTGGATTTTAGAATGCTTAGGCATAAGACAATCATACTAGAAAAGTAATTTTTTCTTTTGTTCTGGTGGGATATTTTTGAGGTTAGAATGCAAATTCTGAAATAATGTTAAAATAATATAGTGTAATATATTTCTTATATAAAGATGTAAGAGTTAGCTTTGTGAACTGATGCTTTCCTGGCCTGAAATAAATCTAACTGCTTCTGTGGGCTGTCAGAACCGTGCACAGCCAGCTCTCCCAGAAAGCAGCCTGCGGGAGGCCTAGGACCCGGGGGGCCACAGCAGTTCTAATACTTGCACCAGGACCTCAGGCTCTTCTCTGCAGTGTAACTTTATGTAATGCACATTAGATAAGTGTACAGTAATGAGTCAAGAAATATTAGGCTTACTACATTTTATAATTAATTCCAGGCAGGGCCCCAAGTCATTAGCTGATCCACGGAGACATTTGACCCTGGAAGCCGCCAGCACCCTCTCTTCTCCCAACTGAAAAGGAAGCAGCTTTTACAAAGATCAAAAACTTCCATGGAAGAAAAGAATTTTATTAGAGTGTAGGAAGAGTTATTTAATATCTTTGTGGAAACTGGGACACTGCTGTCCTGTTCAGTGAATGTCAGAGAAGACTGTAATAAGCTGAAATGCTTGATATTACCCTGTCTCACTTGAAGGGGACATCTCTGGCTGACAGATGAAGGATCTCTGTCCCCTCCAGCTTCACGATTCTATGAAATTCCCAATCAAAGAATGGGCTTTCTCTGTGAACTTGGAAGTGATGAAATTGTGTTTGTGGGTGTGGGTCCATGTGGGCAGATGTGTGTAACTATTTGAGTGTTGGTTTTGCATTTTTGAAGTTAAATCGTGGAGCACTCACTACAATTTAGTCAGTAATGATGTTGAATTTGTCATCTAGGTAAATGCATTTATTGCTAGTTATGGCAAAGTCATCAGGGCATATTAATTTAACCTCTCCTTTGGTGTATCGTGTTATGTAAACTTCCTGTTCTTTGAGGTATGAGGAATTAAACCCACAGCCTTTGTACTAAGCTATATCCACAGCCTTTTATTATATTTTATTTTGAAGCAGGGCCTTGCTAAGTCAAATTAAATTCTCAAGGCTGGCCTTGAACTTGTAATCTTTCTCACTCAGCCTCGTAGATTCCTGAGCTTGTCAGCATTCACCACCGTACCCAGTTTGCTCCCACTTTTCAATGTAAGCTTGTGAAAGAGGATATAAAACACAGAAAAAGAATAAAACCAAACTGACAGCAGGAGAAAGTAAAAGCAAGGTGATTTGGCTGATTTGGCTAATTTGTTCATAACTGTACTTATTCAGAATCATTGGCAGGAGAAACCGAACAACCCAAACGTCATCAGAACACCCCAGAGAGCTACTTCGTACACACACACATGCACACACACACCAATGAGATATAGAAGTTGGTTAAGAATGAAATGCTTGACTGTAGACTATAACAAATACAGAGTAAGTCTTAGAAATAATGGAAATATTTAACTGATTCCAATCCGACTTTGGCCCACCACCATTTACATTCTTCAGTTAAAAAGCACAATAATATTCTCAATGCACACAAGTCAAAGGTAGTAGAACAAGATTTGAAAATAATCACTTTAGATAACAGAAATAAAAAAGCAAAGGCACGTGTCTGAAAATATATATCCTGCCTTTGAAAAGAATGTATGTTATATCTTAGCTCCAGCCAGTGTTTTCAGGAGACGCAGGCCTTGTCAACCCTACGAGAGCCCACCCCCTCAGTCTGGTGAGTGGATGACAGAGCCAAAACTAAAACTATTTGTGCATCAAAAAACATGATCAAAGAAAAGACAACCTACAAAGTAAAAGCACATTTACAAATCATTCACACAATAAAAGGGCAATATGTAGAGTATATAAAGAGCTGTGATTTTAAATCAAAAGGACCACAATTTGAAGGAGAGGTTGGACTTAAGACTTTCACAAGGTCTCAGTCTGTGCTTGGGAGGCTAGCACCAGCAGGAGGGCGTGGTAGAGAGCCTCGCAGGGGGGACGCTGCTCATTCCCTCCTGGCCAGGCGCGACAGAGAACAGGCAGGACCTGGGTGTGCAGGATGAGGCCCTCAGGGCCTCACACTCCAGGCCCCAACACTCTTGGCCAGGCCCGGGCTCCTAGCAGCACAATGACATCCACAGGCTCATCCCCTTGATCTAATTGATGCCACCATCAAATCACCCCGCCCCAAATGCATGAAGCTCTTTGGACTTTCAAAACATAAACCATAACAGCTCAAAACTATTGAAATGGGATAAAGTTGCTCAGGATGTCCTTGAACTTGTCATTCTCCCACATCAGCCTCCAAGACTGTTAGGATTATAGGTACGTGCCACTGTGCCTGGCTTCTTGCCATTTAAAAAATATAATTGTTTCATTTTAAGTATTTTCTCACTATATATTAAATACTACATCAAATGATGGTACAATTTTTCTTTCAGATATCAAGTATGTTTAAGGGATATAGGGAGAAAATACGATATTTCTTTCTTTTTTTATTCTTGCTATGATTTTTTTTTTTAAATTTGAGACAGTCTTCCTTTGTAGCCCGGGCTGGTCCTGAACCCAGGCTGGCCTCAGACTCCTCAGTCTTGCTGCCTCAGCCTCCAGAGTGCTGGGATTACAAGCATGTGCCACCGTGCCCAGCATATGTGATGCTACGGAATTGAACCCAGGGCCTTGAGCTTGTGAGGCAAGTGCTTTAACTGCTGTGCCATTCCTCCAGCCCTTTACCACCACAGATCTTTTAAAATTATCTTTCTTTCTTTCTTTCTTTCTTTCTCTCTTTCTTTCTTTCTTTCTTTCTTTCTTTCTTTCTTTCTTTCTCTCTCTCTCTCTCTCTCTCTTTCTCTCTCTCTCTCTTTCTTATTGCCAGTTCTTTTAATCTTAGTGAGCTTTGAGCTCTGTTCAACAACAGGTCTGCTAGTGACAAGTTCACTTGGTTTCCTTTTATATGAGAATCGCTTTATTTTCACTACTGCCCCGAGAAGAACAAATTTTCGGGTACAGCATTAGCCCTGAGCACTAGTCTCCATCTAGGATTTCCTGTTCAGCCTCCTTCGGCCTCCGTGGCTTTGGGAAGAACCTTCCACTCCTTCCCTCCAGGTAGGGCTCTGCTTCCCTCTGGGTGCTCTTAAGGGTTTTTGCTCTGTTTTCTAGAAACTTAATCAAGAGACGGGGATAAATCTTAATGTTGATTTCTTTGGCTCAATCTCTCTTTTTGCCACTTATAAGTGTGCTTCTTTGGGTAAATGCAGGGAATTTCCAGCTATTAAGCCTTCAGATGCTTTTTTTCCATTTCTTAGCTCTTATTTCCAAGGATTTCAATGCCAATATTAGCTCATCTGTCACTGTCTCCCAGGCATGGGATGGCTCATTTTCCCTCTGTTCTTCAGATTAGGTGAACTGTATCTTGCACTCTCAAGTTTGTTGAGTCCCTCCTCTGTCTGCACTTGATATTGAGCATATTTGGTGAGATCATTATAGCAGTTATCGTTCTCAGTTTTGTAATTACCGCTTGGTTCTGAGTGGGAGGGAAACTGAGCTCACCACTGCACCACATGGAGTCCACCTGGTGGGGTTGCGGCACCTGCTTCCAAGAGACAGAAGCAGAGTCAGCTGACTCCTTAGCCACCAATGCCTCTCCGCCACAGCCCGGAGTGCCAGCACCTTTTCTGTGGGTGACCTTCTCCCTTCTACCCTACAGAAACCTCAAGGGGAAGGGTACCTGCTGGTGCTTGGTTGGGGTGAGGGAGGCCTGCTCAAACCAATTTTCTGACTCTGGGCTTGCAGTTCTAGAACCTGGGGGGCTGAGGCAGGAGGGCCACCAGTTTGAAGCCATCTGGTGAGTAGTGAGTTCAAGGACCTCCTACTGACACCCTGTCTCAGAAAAAAAAGAAAAACGCCACGGGTTCTTTAGCCAGAAGAGTTTGGCTTTTCTAGAAAAGCTGTGTGTTGCCCTGTGGATCATTCTGGGGTGCAGGCTTCTCATCCCATGTGTGCCCAATCCAAGAGACTTGGAGACTCGAGAGAGGGCAAGGAAAGCCAGTCAAGGAGGTTTCTGCTGTATTGTTTCTCAATTCTCCAGACCCCTAATCACTTTGCTCTGTTCTTTTCTCTTTGATAGTTTTTCTGGGCTTTTGGTGTTACTGTTATATATGATTAGGGTTTTGCTTTAGTTTAATTAATTAATTGATTGATTGGCTGATTGTTTTTTGAGACAGATCCTTGCCCTCTAGTCCAGGCTAGTCTCAAACTCATGATAACTAACCTTTCTCAGCATCTCAAGGGGTAGGATTAGAAGCATGTACCACCATGCCCAGAATTTTTGTTTGTTGGCTGGGTTGGTTGGTTTTGGTTGTACAGGGGAGACTTGGGGAGCATGAGGTGACTCTGTCTTCAATTGAAGCATTTAATATTCTTTTGATGTGAAATTGGACTCGGTGCTTCTTTCCATCTATTAGAAATGAAGTACAACTTTAATAAAAAAAAAAACTCAGTGGTGAAAAAAGGGGGTAAGTCACTTGGTAAAGTGATTTATGGAATAACACGAGCTATTGTAACTGACTCCTAAAGCACCATGAAAAACGTTGTTTGCTTTGAAAATGTTGGTGAGCACACTTCAGAAGCTGCCAAGCCCCACATCTGTGCTTTCTCGCCGCTGTTCACTTGCTGGAAATCTTGTCTCTGAGCCAAATCCTTAACTATGTCCCCCTTGGAGGCTGAGTGGCTGTCAAATTGCAGAGATGCAAGGGTGGCTGGAACCAGAAGAAGAAAACCAAACCAGAATCAGAGATTAAAGCCTTTCAGCGCGGTAAGAACACCCTCTTCCCTTGGGAAGTTTTAGGGGCTTCTGACAACTAAGTCAGGCTGTAAGACTGTACATTTTTGAACCGCCAAAGTTTACATGGCATATGCGCATGGGGCACACTTGAGGATCATCACGCTATGATTTACATATTTGAGGAGTGTACCTGGGGGCGGGGATGGGGGGATTCAGGGGGTCCCAGGAGAGACTGGGCCTTTGAACAGGAGAACCATCTAGGGCCCCACAATTCTGACAAGTTAGGTGAAAGTTTCTGTGGCTTGAACCTATAAAAGAGATTTCTGTATCCTGATCTGAGTGACTTCTCTCTTATTAATTATGTTAGAACAAACTTTCTGAAGATGCTTTCCTAACCCCACTTGGACTGACAAACTGACAAACTTTTCACGTAGCCCTGAGAGTGTTTTTAGAAACTTTCGGTGCTTACCTGTGTGCCACGGCTGCCTCGCGGCCCGCCCACGACCATGCTGTGCCTGGTGAACCTTGGCGATCACGGTGTGGATTCATCGGGCCGTCTTTCCTGGGCTTCTTCCCACCTGTGCTGTGAGCAACAGCCGTGACATTCCCCATATTGTCAATCTCCACGCCTGACTGGCGAGTTGGGAGAAACGAGGGCGCGTGGGGCCTCGGGCCTGGTTCAGACTTGCCCCCGTGCCCTTCACGATGTGAAGTTCGTATTTTATATGCCCTTTGTGTCTGTAAGCGCTTGGGGGGACTTACGTAAACTTCTGCCTGACCGGGTAGCAGTACAGCAGGATTCCTGTCTCGCCGTGTCAGCCTCTTCAGCTCATCGTTTCAGATGGCCACTGACATACTTCTGCTTCCGTTCCAAGGGTTGCTGAAGGGAGAAAAAAAAAAAGTTTTAGCATTCTTCCACCAAAAATCATCTATCAAAACATCTGTCAAATTTCCTGAAGATTCAGGAACTTATCATTTCTATTTAAATTTGTATAAACATAAATTATTTTTGAAATTCTAAAAGAAGTTTCAGTTAGAAAGATAAAAATGCATTCTGATTCGTTCTTCCCAAAGTAAGTTCTCACTAATGAAACCCCAGGGACTTACTACAATCCTATACAAGGATTATGGCGGCAATACCTCCAAAGGGACGCCAGAGGGCGCGAGTGAATTTCACATAAAGTCTAGCAGGAAGCATGAAGCAATTTTCCATAAACATGAGGATTCAAATATCTTTGGCTGCCGGATCTTACCCAGGGAACTTCAGCAATAAAATGGTCTATTGATTTTTATAAAAATGGAGTTGAAACCTTAAAATATGCTTGTCTTCTGCTAATGACTGATCTCCCCCTCCCTGTGCCTTCAGAAACCGAGTTACGTTACGCAGACCCGAGGAGAACGCCTGACGCTTGCACACACACGTAAGAGCTGCGCTCTCCACACCCACGCGCACTCGCCTCCAGATATTGATCAGATATGAAATCAAATGTAAACTTAATTGCAAAATACATCTTGACATCCAGTTTCCATGTCAAATTAAAAATTCATGTTCAGCTTCTAGTTTGTTGATGCATCAACTTCTTGTTATTAAAAAAAATCATATTTGCAATCGATTTGCCTTTCCAAGTGCAGGCAACTGGGAGGAGAATTCTGAGACGAGACTGCACGCTGTTTGTTCCATGTGCCTTTTTACACAGGCCTATAGTCATGAGTGGGCAGACGTGTGCTTGAGTGGTGTGTAAGGAAAGCCTGTGTCCCCGGCTCTGGCTCCTCTTCTCCTGAAGGCATTTATACAGTGAACGTGGTGTATGCTTTTCGGAAGAGTTTAAGGCAGTAATTATTTCAGAAGTTAATTGGGATTGACGGAGAAGAGCTCTTGTTGCGTTACCACTTACCCCTGAGCGTCTACTTGATTCATTCTGTCTCTTTGGCATACTTGTACCAGGCCAGGGCCTCCTGCATTCGCTGGCTCGCAGAAAGCTCTCATTTTTATCAGAGTTTTTGCTTCCTGTGGCTAGTATGCATGCACTCCAAGACACGGTGGTATTTCTTCCTACAGAGGCTGAGCTTACTGCCTTAACTTTGTGACACAATCCAATATCTGAGATCAACTGTGAAGGGAAATCTAGAGGGGCTAAATGCATTTAAAATTCTTGATAAGAGTAAATGAAACAAAATCCCTGTTTAAGTAGATGTTTAAAAGATCAAAGAAAATGTGGCAAATTCCAGAGTCTGCTGCTTCTGAAATCAAATGGTTTCACAAGTCTATAGATCCCTGTTCTGCATTAAAGCAAGTAGAGCCACAAGTCATAGAAAAAGACTATGTAGAAGATGATGTACAGCTGTAATGTACTCAAAATGGACCCGACCGAACTTCAGTCACTCAACTGAAACTCAGAGACTCGAGTGCTGTGTTAACAGATTGGCAAAGGGATACACTTGTGTGTTTTATGTGTAAATAGAATATTTGACATAAGTATCAGTTTTTATTCCTCACTATAAATTGCCTTTAAAAATAAATTGATCAACTATCAATCTTTTTGGACCAGAAGAACTAAAAAGTTTGTCAATTTTGCTACTTCAGATTCTCTACGAAGTGAGTGCCGATAATATCGTACGCAGATACCTGAAGCAAAGCGTGTGTTTCTTTGGAGCAGCAGAGATGATCAGTACTGAGTCTCGTTCAAGGAAAGAAAATCCACTGACGTTCCTATTAGAAAAGAAATTGCTCTAACATTTCCTATATCCTGGTATTACCACAACGTGGGGAACACTGGCCATCACGTCCTTCAAAACCCACGTGTCTGCATGAAGGCTCCTTCCGCTAATGACCGTTTCCTGTAGCGTGACAAAATACCAAACAATCATAAATGTGCATCCTTTTCTACATCCCGTATGTGTCCACTCTGGCCAGCCCTCAGGGTCTGCGTGATGCACCCTGTGTAGCCCTTCCACCCACCTCTGGGCAGCCCCACCTTCCCTCACTGCCCGTCATTGTTTTATTTTTACTGGGCGATCTGTCTTTCTGGGGACACACTCCTACGTCATGTGGGCTGTGGGTCACATTTTACTTTATTGTGCCTGTTTTTGACAGTCCTCTCATTATCTGTAAGTTAGTCTTCATTTTCCCAAGTTATGATTTAGGTTTCCATAGCGACATTTTCCCCCTAGATTTGTGTTTGAGATTTTATGAAAAAAACTCTGGGACAAAAGCAAAAGCAAAACAAATAAGCAAAATAACCCTCTTCGTTCAGAATAACTTCAAAATTGGAGGAAATATATGTTTGGCCTACTTAGCCCATCAAAATATGCACATTTTGTTAAAAAAAGAGAGAGAAATCTTCTTGTGATAATCAACACTCACCCAATGCAGCAGAATCCAGAAAAGAAAGTACCAGAAAATAGTGATTGATGACCGAGACAACGTGCCTGTCACAGAGATTGGAAGGAGTGTGTCTGTGAGTGAGCAGGGGCACGAATTTGGAGAGCTTGTTTTTGCTCCAAGGCTGTTCACTGCTTTCTGTGCCTTGACCTCACGTTTCTCCATAAGTTAAGAGATCACACGGTAATGTCCAACTCGTAATCTTCACGAGAGGATTAAATGAAACATCACCTGCCACATCGTGAGTACAGCACTTGCACATGATGATAACTTGCAAAACATGATGAATAATTCTTAATTATATATCAGGAATTTAAAGACCAGGCCTGCATGGACACAACGGATGACTGAAAGCAGGGAACAGCTTGGCATCTTCACTCTTATTTTATACCTGTCTCCTTTGTTATCGGGCCCCTGGGGTCAGATGCCTGCTCGTCTTTGCAGGTAGCCATGTTAACTGCAGAAGGAGTGCATGTCTAAAAACCTGCACTTCAAGATGGATTGGCGCTGATTTGCATAGCTGACTTCTTCCCTTTAAATGTACCCAGCCTATCTCTTCTCTTTTCAAGATTTAAGGCATAGAATCAGAGTAACTAGGATTTTCAAGATTTGCACAGATGTCCTGTTCTGGACAGGACACTGTAGATGTTCAGGATTTATAGTGTCCTGGAGTGATGCCTAGAAATCCTGTCATTGTCCTAAACCTGCCAAAACTCTAATATGGTGGAGACTCAGAAACAGCCTTCAATGACGTGATCATCCCCTTTGGCAAACCATCGCCTCCTCAAGACATCAATACCACTCCCAGCCATTTAGAAAATGCGGACCTGAGGTGACAATCAGCCGGGCCAGGCTTGGCCAGGATTATCTACCCTGCCAGCTGGGTGAACCCTGCAGCTACGCAAAGCCCCATCCCTTTCCCTCGTTCTTCTTTGCTGTAAAACCTCCAAGTTTGTATCGGACCCACAAATGCCCTTCCACGATGGCCACACTGATTAAAGCTCTCTTCTGCCCCTTCACCACTCTTCATCTCTGTGATCGACAGGTTGGGACAGGTGGCGGAGCACGATCTGTTGGGGCCTCCAGAGCCAAGATGCAGCGAGTGATAAAAGCAAGCATTAAGTCCATGGGGCCATAGCCCCTGATTCTGACTCCCAGCCTCTGATATTAAAGAAGAAAATTGACTTTTACATTTTACTACAGGACAATAAGAGGCCTGTGCAAGCCATTCAGGTTGGAGATGTGGGAATTCTTAGTGGGTGAGAACAAAGAAAACCATCTGTTTACGTTGTGTGAAAGAGTTATGCATTCGTAGGGGGTATTTACTGTGAGTTAATGTAAGAGACTGAAATCTCTTTTCAGTATGTTTAAACCAAATATACCTTACCACAGTCCTAGAATCTTGTTTGCAGTCTAGACATGACTAAGAAAGAGCTCCTTCAGTAACTGTAAGATAAGTCCTCCGATTTACAGAAAGAACTGCATAGATTGGAGTGCTGAACTGGACGATCTGAATCAGTGAGAATCTCCAATTTAAATGCAGAACTACCACGAATGTGGAACACATGAATCCCAGCGCTAGTACTAACCAGAGAACAATCCGCTTTGCTTTTATGCTTAGGGAGAAACGACCAAGCAAACCTATCTTGCTTCCTATCTGTCTTTCTTAAGATATTCCTGAAGGGACATTTCCCTCTCCGAACCCATTAATAGGCAAATTGAAAGCAGACTACCTACGTATTTTCACATTTAGAGGGGCTGATTATCCACTAAGCAACTAAATGAGTGTCCAGATGGTTGTTTAATTGGGGAAAAGAGCCAGTTACTTGTGGGTAGATGTGTCACAGGATTTGAACTCAAGAAAAGAGTAAATTGTGTCCGTTATCTTTCAGCAAACTCAGACGTTACCCGGTATCCGAGGATGGGCAGTCATTAACACGAGTTCAATATGGTGCCCATTAACTAATTACAGCTAATTGAATCTAGCCTCTTTTTCTTGATTTTGTTTCCCCTGAAGTCATTCATTAAAGTTGCCATCTATACAAGATTAGCCAGAGTTTATTTTACACAACAAAATTTAATGTCTGTACTGGTTAAAGCAATACAAGGGCACAGTACTGGTTCCTCTAACTTCTTTAAATCAGGCAAGTACACTAACTTTGAAACAGAATTATTTTCTGCCTAGCCAAGACCTTCAATATACAGGGATACAAAAATCAAATGTCAAAGCTAATATGCAAAAGATATTTTTCTAAGGAAGTTCATGTTACACATGTAACAGATAGCAAGATGAAAGCTAGCTTTCATGATGCCATATTGATAATTGATATGGTTTTACTCTGTTGTAAGAAGATCTGTGTACAACAAGAAGGTTTCTTCTTTCTTTTTAAAGCAGAGGGCATAGTTTCAGCTAAGAGAAGATACAGATAAAGAAATCCTCTCACAAATATGAAGGCTTGTAGAGACCCAAATGCCAACTCTGCCTGGAATAAAAGGGTTGTCCTCCTACTTTAGTCCAAATGAATATGTGGTTTGTTGTTTCTTTGTAATTTTCAGCATTGAGATTTAGGCTCAAACGTGGACTTTCCTGAGTCCTGGTGCCAACCGTAGACCGAGAGGCTCCATCTTCCCGCTCACATGCGACGACTTTCCATAATAACCCATGCTTTGTGACTTTCTCTTGGCATTCTTGATTTCCAGAGAACTGTGATTAGTACACCAGACAAATCAGAGTGCTGCCATCCTTTCATTATTTCTAAGTCAGCCTTTTGTGTTTGTCTTTTTACTTCCTCCCACTTCTGTGATACAGATTAACAGGCCCGCCAGAAGGCCACTTCCTCTTGCTATGAACCGACAGTTTAACTAAGTTCCATACCTGCATTTTACTCAAAATAGTTGTTAGTATTAGTAGAGATGTGCTTACTTGGCGAAAACCAAATTAGTTTGTAAGTTTTGTGAACACAATTGTATTTTGAATTGTCTTGTACCATAGTGTGGAGGAAATAAACATCTCTGATGGCTTAAAATACAAGAGGATGTGATCTTAGCTCCCCTAACTTTTATTTTGCAAAAATACTTTCTTTTAAGTAGATAGTATTTTAGATTAATATAAGGGGAAATGACAGGAAGTTCCAGTGAATAGCTGAAAAATTTGAGTGAGAAGAAAGTGTTGTCTGCTGAAGGAAAGAAAAACTTAGGAAAGTAAAATGTTTAGAAGATAAATTAGGAGATCTGTTGATCAACAAGTGATGTAAGAACCTTCATATAGGTCTGAAAGCATCAATGGCATTATGGAATTTTTTGTTTTAGTTTTTAACTTAGACAGTTTTCTGTTAGATATTATCTAAGAAGCACATAGAATCATGGAAAGAAACCAGATTCATTTAGACTAAAATATTGGGATCAGAAAGTCATAACAGTGAGAAAATAAAAGTTCTACTAGAGAAAGTGCTCTGCTGGGTCTGGTACTGAAAAAAGAAGAGGAAGAAGAGGAAGAAGAAGAAGAAACAATCTACAGTTGTTAAGCCAAGATTTTTGTCCTCTTCCATCCAGAAAAAGAAATGATTGTGGTTATCTCATCTGATAAAATAATATTCTATTTCCTGACCTATTATTCATCTATATTTACGTTGGCAAGAATCTTCTCAAAATGTCACTGTTAGAAACAGGAGAACAAGTATTTGTGAATAACCAATGTTGCCCTTCCAAAAAGTTGGGTTTCTTTTCTTTTCAAATGGTCTCTGTGAGCTGGCTTCTGGCTATTTGAAGATGAAAATAAAAGTGGCAGCTGCAACCTTGGTTCAGACATTGTGCTTGAGTTTATTTCATCCTATGGACTTCTTGATGGTTGGGAGGAAAATGATTCACATAAATGATCTTCAAGAATTCCGGCCTGTATTATTAAAAGTGAATAATTACAAAATTATTTTTAAACGCAGAACATTCTTACAGAAGAAAATGACCTGTTAGAAACAAACAGCAAGTGCCAAAATGTTACCTAGATTTAGCAAAAGATATTTATTCAAACTGAATTCAGTTCAGCCCAACAGCACTTATGGTAGGATGTTGTGTACATAGAGTCACATAGAGTCCACTGAGGGACGCCATCAGTGACACAGTGATTTGATATGGGTTTATGAAATATCATGGATATGGATCCATGAAAATGTTGTAGAAAGATTCATATGAAATTTCAAAATGCAAACAATATGTTTTAATGAATTTTCCTCCTCTTATTTTCAAAAGATAACATCAGCTTCTTGAAGCATTTGTAGCTTGTCCAACTTACCCAGCCAGTTAATGATTTAAATTCAACGACACGAAAGTTTCAATTTTCTATCTCAGTGTCTTTCCCCTGTCAGACTTGCCCTTTTTCCTTTTCTGATCTGGGGTGGCATCTGTGAGCAGGGCTCATGAGACCTTCCAGAACCAGGAGAAAAGCTTTTCAGTGGCTGGACTCTAATTGTCTCAGTGTGTGACATGTAGGGGTAGTCAAATGTGGGGGGCCTTTTGGTTGGTTCTTACTGTTTCAGTTCAGTCCACAAAGCCTCAATTAGCTGCTCTACCCTTCAGCCCCACGAGCTTTGCACACAATCTCCAACTTTGGCTCCAGAAAACTTTCATATCCCACCTAGGTAACCCCCAAATGAGGTGCATATGATTTGAATTCCTTCCTACTTCTACCCAACGTAGAGCTGTGATCAGTATTGTGTTTCTCATGGTAGATCTGGGGAGTGGTGGGGGGAGGGAGCCAAGAAGTTGGTCTTGTAGCTGCAGAACCCAGCTGCCAAGTACTTGTTTAGTGCTGGAACCCCCTTTGTTATTTCAAGAGACTTCATAGTTTCAGAGACCCTGCATGATTTCCACGGGCTGTTGAGGATTCAGAGATTCACTATGTCAGACTCTCAAACACGTCAAGAATGTCCTATGGCCAACGATTTTGAACCACATTGTGTTGGCATGAGACATGCAAGCTGGTCTCTCCCAGGGCCCTGACAGGTGTATGTACCATCCTTGATAGAGCCTTACTCGCCGTGGATGTCACCTGTACTGTCTGCTGCCAGCTCCCCACTCAGCAGGGCCAGTGCGTGTGGAACTGCACCAACAATATACTTCCCTCAGTGGCCTCTTCTCTTCTCTGTCACCCCTTGAGTTTTCCTCCTTAATTGCTGTGAGGCTGAAAACTGTGGTTAGGCTACACACCGCAACACCCTATCATCTACCTGAGATTACTAGCAGTAATGCTTTGCATAATCTCTCTCCTTCCCTACATGAAATTTTCCAACTTCTACGAGTAGAAGTAAAGGCTTTGAATGCCCATCTTCCATATGACAAACATTTTAAACATGTGTTTTGAAAACCACGTATCAGTAGTAATGGATTTTCTACTAATATTTTATCCACCCTCTCTTTGAAATATGAATAGGTCATCCTCGTCAATGGAAAGTATGGAAACAATAGCACTTAGTGGAAAATCTTTAAATCTACGAAATAGTCCAGAACCTTCCCTCCACAATGTGACAGTCAAGGATTAGAAAAGAAGTATCTTGATAAATTTTGATAATGACACAAAATAGAAAGATGGAAAAGGGAGAATCACTTGTGGTTTTTGTTGTTGTTGTTGTCGTCATTTTTTCCCTACTCTTTTGAGGTAGAAAAATGAAACCAAGAAAATTATTCCCAGGAGAAGCATAACTATGTTAGATTTCCCTTGATGTTATGAAATGGCTTTGATTTGTTTGCTTCTTTCCTCTACCCGAATTGCTTTCAGACATGAATAACTGAAAGCTGTCTAAAAGGAAGAGGCTGAGGTAAGTAGAATAAGCCCAGGCCTATGGATATGTCCACAGAGTCAAAGTGAATGTGCGACCTTTTGGAGCTACCTCAATGGAGACTTAGGCTCAGCATTGTGCTTTCACAGGATAGGAGGAAGAAGAGCCCTCACCTAGTGTAGAGAACACACAGATAGAAACCTTTGGGTTGACATTTCCTCTTTTATGCTGCCTTTGCCTTTGTGTTATTCCAAATTTTGAGCATTTCCTTCACAATGGCCTTGACCCTGGGTGACTGTTATCTGTTTCCCATCCACAATGAATAAATTTCTAGATGACTGGGAATGCGCCCCTTACACAAGCAGCAGTGCTTACCCTTGTAATGCAGTAAACTTAAGGTAGCAGGGAAGTTGAATATCAATTATGAGGCTGATAAGAACTTTGGAGAAAATGAAATGTAAAGAAAATTTTGAAAGAATACTCTAAGTTTCAGAAGGATGGAGAGAGTATGTCTTGTGGAGAAGTGACAGAAGGGGTGACTATGAAGAGGAACAGGAATTGGCCAATTGGATGCCTGAAAGAGCACTTCAGTGAGGCACAGGGGAGGATGTAGGGATTTGCGGGAGTCTCCCCAGAGGCTTCCTGGACACAGTGCTTGTGGTACAGGAGCAGTGAGTGAAGGACCACACCACAGGTGAGACAGCCACAGCGTGGGTGAAGAGTGGACTTTGAGAAACATTTTTTTGTTGTTGTTATTTAAGATGGGAAACTTTTTTTGTTATTTAAAATGATCACTTTTGACTGCTATTCTACTGGCTACTTAGAAGGTTTCTTTAGTTGTTCAAGAAAGGGTAACAGCAGCTTGGAACATCATAGTACTTGCAAATACGGCATGGGCTAACTGCACTGCACTGCAGATGCATTTTGAAGATAGAATCAAAAGTGGAAAGAACAACAGTTCTGCCAGAATTTTCTAATTGGGAGTGGATGGAGATTACAAGTCAATGACTGCATTAAAGGAAGCCACTGAGGAGTGTGTTTTGAGAAAATAGAAGGAAGGCTTTGCTATTACTAGCAGAGTTGAGAAGTTGAATACAGAGATGTAATGAGACACATGTGGTGGCGCATGTGCAGATGTTGGAGTCATCCAAGGAGATGCGCTGTATCAGCAGTGGGCCCACGAGCCTGGATCTGAGCGGAGAGGTCAAGCCCTAAGGTACACATAAGGAAATTGTCAGCATCGAGAGGGTGCAAATCCCGTGAGGCAGGGGCGAGACTGAGGAAGTACAGAAGAGAGCAGAGCTCAAAAGTGAATGTCTGACATTTAAATTCAAAACATCAGGGGACTGGAGGAATACCCACGAAAGAGCTCCTGAGGAGGAAAGCCAGGGGAGGACAGGACCCCAGTGCCAAGTCTAAAAACTACATCAAGAAGGCAGAACAAAGCATCATTGCCTGGCACGCTGATAAGTCAGGGCAAAGGCCAAACCTTGGCATGAGTCAGCAGTGGAAGGGCCGCTGGGACCACAGCAGGATCCAAAGCTCTGACCAGCAGTTCACGTCATGAAGTCAAATCTTCCAGGCTTCTCCCTCTGAAACCAGGATTGGATTTTTAAATTTCCTATCAATAATTAATCTGGAAGTCCATGCTCATCTTCCCAGGGGAAAGCTGCACGTTTTTGTTCCTTTGAGTCTTCTCTCTTTTTTTTTTTTTTCTTTCTTGACTGATGCCCTTGTGTTGCCTGTGGGGGAAGCACCTCACCATCCTTGATTCCCTGACGCTTTGTGCTCTGCTCTAGTGCGATCTAAGCCTCACCCCTACGGAGAGGGGAAAGGGGGGAAGAGGAATCAGGAGAGGGAGAGATCGCTTCGATTCATCCGGGTGCTGTAGGGGCAGCTATGTGCTTATGTTCTACCTACCGTTGCCTTGACGGTACATTCTAGAAAGTGGTTAGGGCCTCTGACATGGAAGGCAGAGGAGCACTTCAAGTAGGGAGGTCAGCAGAGCCACAAAACGACGAGGACTAACCTGTGGAGAGCACAGTGGATGGCATTCATGGGACGCAGAAGGACTGAGAAAGGGGATAAAAATGCCACGATAATCTTTTTATTACAAAACTAAAATGAGTAACGGAACAAAGTGACCCACGGTGACTTTTCGGGTAGGATTTAACCTGAACCTCACAGGGTACTGTTAAGCAATTAGGTTACATCCAACAACTGAAATATTGTAATTTCATCTGGTGAAGAAGTAATCCCTTTGCGGACACTTCCTATCCATGGTATGACAGTCAGTAGGACCAACCTCTGAGCGCTTGGCCTTGAGACACTGGATAAGTTAGCTTGCCTCCCATTTTGAGTTATTTTTTGGCTTTAAATTTAAGTTATCTCTTATTCCAGGGGGGAAAAAAGAACAAAGAAAGTATTCAATGACCAGCTAGCTCCAAAGTTCCAGGGTGTGGGGCTCCCATCCCCCAGTGCTTGACTCCCATTGGCCCTGTGCTCGACAGTATCCGTGTCAAACTTTTGCTCCTACGACCCTCCACATGAGAAATCGCGCTAGGCTTCTGTTTTGCTCTGCATGCCTTCAGCATAATACGGTGTTTATGGATTTGCAGACATCAAGTCTATAGTGCCTTAGGAAACATTTGGACTAAATGTGCAGAAATGTGCATGTGGATTTCAGTGCCAGCAGGGCTCTGCTACTCAAACAATATCTTGTAATTCAGAGCCCACTGCAGGGGCGCCGTGGAGTGGCAGAGGCGAGATGTTTGAGCACGGCTGATCGTCATGTGTCCCTCATCTCCTAAGTACATCCCAAGGAATGTTGCTACCCAATTATCCCAGGATCTGAGGCCCAGAAGTAGAAAACTTTTAATTGTTTCTCCGAAGTGAGAAGCCACTTGAACGCAGAATCAATTCCAAAGTAATTGCTCTTCCTCAGGGTATCCCTTTAAAGTTTATCTAGTGTTTAAAAAAAAAAAAAAAAAACGCAGTCCTTGAACTTTAGGTGGGCCATGTGAATTGAAGTCCAGAATTGAAAGAAGGTTATTTTTTCTACACAACCCCAGGCTGTCTCCCTGGGAAAGTTGAGCCACAAGTAGAAAGCAGAATTGTCTTCAAACACTCAGTTTCACAGTTAATTTAAGTGCGTGCATGTGTGTGTGTGTGTGTGTGTGTGTGTGTGTGCACGCGCGCGCGTGCGTGTTGCTTGAATGTTGCATTACACCACTGGAGAGGATGAAGTGGGGAGACAGACAGGAGCAGATCAGTCAAAAATTCTATCTTTGTGCTTCATTCTCAGTGAAACTAAGCTTTCATTTACTTGGGATCTCCCAAGAATTTAAAAGCAAATCAATATTGTACATGGTTATATGATTAAAGTGCTGTATAATCACAAAAATATCATCCTCTTTCTTTCTCAAAAAATTCAGACAGAGCCAATGGTGCTCATGAGCCAGAACCGAATGCAGACTTGAGAAATCTGTGGATAAAGGAAGGCACTCGAATACTTTTCTTGGGGCATTCTCTAACCTTTTTTGCCATCTGTGTTAATATAAACCTGAGTTGATCCCATTGCCACCAATTTCATACAACTGCCCATGCCAGGAAGGAAGAGAACAGGGAGAAGGAGGGGAAGGCCCCCATAATTGCCCACAAATGTCATCTGGCAAATGCCCCGAATGCCTCTCATGGGGTGTCCGTGTCTTCCAGATGCTTTATTCCAACCACCTTCTGGAGGCCACAACCAAGGCCACGCTGCTGTTCCCGACAGCCTCTGCTCTTGGTCCTCTCTTCAGTCCTGTGCTAAACCAGGGCCTCTGTGAAGAGCTACGCGAGGTCCAGAGGCGAAGGCTCCCCCTGCGCACCGCAGTATGGGAAGGGTGGTCCACAGCGGACCCTGCAACAAAATCATTCATGAAGCTACATCTACCCCAGTAACTTCAATTTGCCGGAGGTCTAGACTTCTGTCTTGTAGCCAACAGTAACTTATTTGTGCTTATAGAACAAAAAAAAAAAAAAATCCATACGTCAGGGTGATAAATGTTAACCTGCTCTGAAATAGATTGATAGTAAGAGATTCCCGTTTTGTTAATTAGCACAGGAGTGGCAGCTCTCCTGGGGCCGTTTCTTGTGCTGACATGTCACGTATTCTCTTCTGCAGAAGTACAGTCCCAAGCAGGGGTTGTGCTGGTCAGTGCGGACCTGCAACAGGGGGAGGTAGCTTAGCTACTTACTCAACAGTAGCCTATCCTTTCTGGTAGAGAAAGAGTGAGTAACAGTCAAATGTGTATGTTCTGGAAATAGTAATGTTGAAGCTGTTAGACTTCGGATATTTGGTATAATCTCTGAATATTAAGAGAAAATCAAAATGACAGAGTTTTCCCCTATTAAACTCAGATTCATAGGAAAAAATATTCAAGTGAACCTTTAGATAAAGGGCCCTTGAATGTGGGGAGTTCAAGGTGAAGATCTGCCCACGCTATATCACTCCTGCCCTTGTAGCAGAGATGTAACGACGGGATATCTGGCAGCCATCGCATGCTGTGGGCTCACCTGAGTGACGGAAACAAATGCTGGATGTTGAGGCTGACTCGTCACAGGTAGACTGCAAAGATACAGGGAGTCTCATGTAGCCTCCGATGACCAACTTCTGGATTTATAAAACTGAAAAATTTTCCTTTGTAGTCCACCACATTATCCCAGTTTGTGTTCTTGTTAAACGTAGCAGCACCCGACACTAGTAGGTGACCACTATCTACCCAGTCTGTGTGAAAGGAGCAGTGTGTGTTGCTCTCAAACAACTCTTTACACATTGCATAAATTCAACTACGTCACAAGTTTCCCATTTCCTGAAATCCACTCAAAAATCCTTCCTCTCTTTTACCACAGCCACACCAGAGACTCCCGGACTCAGAAAAGCAAGCCATGAGTAAGCACAGCGACAGCCAGCTCGTACATTCACTGCCGAGGACAACGTCTGTGGGAACTAGCTCTAGCTTAATAAAAAGAAAGGGAAAAAGAAAGAAATCAAGAACAAATACAATGCTTGACGTAATAAGAGCTGTGCGTGTGAATGGGTAACACTTGCACCTCCGAGTAAAGGAAATGTCAGTAATGGAGAAATTTTAAAAGCATAACAAAAAAACAAAATAAGAGTGACTAGGGTTGCGTGAGTCTTCGATTTTGTATTCTCGATTTGGCCTTTAATTTTTTTCTTTTCTTTTTCCCCGACTCTGCTTTTGAGGGGTTGCTCTTGGCCCAGTTTCTTACAACTCAGAGCTGCACATCAGCCAGATGTCTCGGCTCACCCCTCCGGAAACAGAGGACTTAAGGTGGAGTTCACTTTCTTCAGCGAGGTCAGATTTGAAGCAGAAAACAGATCATTCGATCTGCCGCACCAGAGCCCTTTGTTTTTCATTTCTGGAAACAACTTCTTACCCTTTTACGTTGTGAAGACTTTATTTGAGAAATGGACCTCTCTACTTCATGAGAGAAAGAAGCACGTGTCAGGTAAGACATTGGACTCCATGTTTAGGGTGTAGATCGTGGGGTGTAAGTGGTTGTCCTGCCAACCAGCAGGGAAAGGGAGCCTGAGAGCAGAGGACAGAGGTAGATTTTCAACTTCACAGTGTGAGTTCACAAAGGGGTTTTATAAATACTGCAAGATATAGACAAAATTAGAAACCACCCAAATTGTCATTGATTGATGAATGAATAAATAACTATTGACATGACATATTTGCCACATCAATACAATGTACTATTTGTAATAAAATTAATGAAATGCAGATTCTTGTAAGAAGAGTGAACTATGAGGGCATCATGATGAGCAAAGGAAGCAAAAGAGACCATGTGTCTTTGATCCTAACTCTCTGAAATGCCCAGGAGAGGCAAGCTGTGGTGGCTAGGGAGGGTCCTGTAGCACTGGGCACTCTGTAAAAGGAAAGGAGCACCTATAAGGCATGGGATTCATTCCGGGGTAATGAAAATGTTCTCGACTTGAATTTCAGTGATGCTCACATGAATCTAAGGAACTAACAAACATGAAATTGTAAACACATTTTCAAATACTTGGAGTTTGTCTATACGAATTACTTCTTTAAAAAGACACGCCAGCTGAAGAAAAGATGCAGACAATTTTTTTTTTTTTACACAGTCTCACTCTGTAGTCTAGGCTATTCGTGAACTCACTGGGTAGCCCAGGCTGACCTAAAACACTGCAGTCCCCCCACTTCAGCCTCCTGAATGCTGGGATTGCAGGCATGTGCTACCACGCCCAATTTATATGGTGCTGGGGGATTAAACCCATACTAAGCACTGACCTACTCCCCACCCCACTGGCAGAAAAAATTAAAATAATGAAAGATTAAATTCTTAAAATAAATGTCATTTTTCTCCCTGCTTTGGTAATGAATTGCCTCTTACTGTACAGAGGACATGTCTTATGACTACCAAGCAGTGAGACAGATGACCATATTTAACCATCTAAATTAAACATCCTGACTAAACGCAGTCACAAGATGACAGCAAATCTTTTCCTATGGGATAGCAATTCCATTTTTAAAAAGCATATGTATGGCCAATTTGAAGAATGTCTCCTTAAGGGTTAAGGACCAAAACCCAAGTTAGCCTAAACTGTGCACAACATAACATAAAAGGAAATAAATTTATGTAAGTTACATATGAATTATTCAGTGTTCAGACACCAGTTTGATTTTGCATTAAGTTGCATTGACAGAGGTTACCCAATCCTGCACAAATTAAGCTTCTGTTGGGTCTGGCTGTCCCTTTCTTCCCTGCCCTGGTTGGGAACTAGGGCAATACCTTCATTATTCACATTGCTTACAGTCATTTTTTCAATTTTTCCAAAAACACAGGTACTAAACTGTGCCTGACATTATTACATTGAGGAAAACCAAGCACAAATTATTGTGTGTATTTGCAAGACGCTTTTCTGCGTGCTGTCATTAGTATAAACAAGCCAAAAGCTCTTGCCCAGGAAGACCTTCTATCTGGAAAGCAATTTCTGGTCAATAAAGGAGAAAAAATCTTTGATTAGAACCATCCCCTAAAGAGGTAACTACGTGAACCGATGATGCAGCTGGAAGTTTATTATTAGCTCTGAAAATCCATAGGCAGAATTAAGATTGTAGATCCTGTGAGTCAAAGAACCACTCCGTTGCTCAGCTCTGTTCAGGTCTACTGTTTTCTCCACCGTATTCGTATGTTTTAAGTTTGTGTGATTCTGACTAGGCCAGCGACAATGAAGGAATCATTGTGGGGAATGGTTTCTACTTTTCCCACTTCACAACGTGGATTGGCTCCTGACATTCTTCTCAGCACAAGTTTGGGCTTACAAAGATAATTTACAGGACAACTGACTCGGGGTTCCTGGGCTGAGCTCAGCCATCTCGCCCCCACGCGGAGCTTGGCTCCCAGTAGACGGCTTTCACCTACACGTGGCTGTCCCTTCTTCTTTCCTGGCCATGGCAACATGACTTCTCCAGGCCTGACAGCAACTTTGCCAGGCTCAGCATTTTGCCTACTGAGGATGACAATTCTGGCCTCCAGGGGGACTACCGTTCCTTCACCCATAACCCACCTGTCTCCTCTACCAAGACTTTGGACAATTCTGCTTTGGCCTCCTCTGCCTAACCCCTGACCCACATGGCAGCTGAACAGCCCAATCCCTGACCCTTGTGCTGGATAACCCACCCACACTACTAAAAGTTCTGTTCTTCTCCTAATCGGTCCTTTTATCCTCTTCTTACCAATTCTTGCCCCATTTCATGTGCTATTTTTTTTAATCCCTTTGCCCTTTTTCCTGTCCCCTTATCCCTTATGTGTTACACTCAGGCTTGTGCCAGGATCTGCTACTCAGGCTTAAGGTCATGGGAGCAATGAACTCTCCAAATTCTCTCATCGCTGGTTATATTTTTGGTTGTGCCCAACTCCTTCTTTGACCTGTCAGTTGAGAGGAGAGGGGGTGAGACGGTCCAGCTCAACCCAAGGTTTAGTCCTAACTTGATTAGCATACCCATGTTTCTTGTTAAGAAATCCTGTTTTCTCTGTTTCTTTTCAGCCACAGGCACACCCTAGAGCTATCTGTCCTTGGGCTGATGCATGTACCACTGTTTCCTGAGTTCACATGACCCTTTCCATGCTTTGCTTCTGTGATGTGCAGCCCCTCCCCTTGTTTTTGAAGGTAGCATTCCATAGATGATCAAATCTTCTCTCTGACGTGCTGAGAGATAACTTTTTTCTATTCATCTTCTTTTCTTTTGCTCATTAGACCAATCTAGAGTCCCATATGTCCATTTTGGTTTCAGAGATTATAGAAAATTATCATTCAGATAAACCTCCTTCGAAGAGCTTACTGAAATTTTGGAATCAAAACCTGGCCATATTGGGTGAATTCTGACTTCACTGCCCTATTAGCCATGCTGTGATGTCAAAACATTCTGGAACCGATACAGGGGGAAACAGAATGCAAGAAGAATTCCTGTGATTTCTAAGTCACATGACATAGAAGAAGAAAGACACCAGAGACCCGAAGGAAGCCTGGATGATGTGGGCTGGCCTGGCCCCATGCCATCAGCCAAGCAGTCAGTTCTTTACTTTGCGTCAGAGGTTACAGCACAAGCACTGAGAGGCAGGATCCCAACACACATCTAGAGTCTTCTCCCCTTCAGTTTCTGCCATCAAAAGTCACCGAGAGAGAACAAAAGTGGAAGGGGACCTCCCTGGCACTGGATTGCTGCTCTTGCCAGTTTCCCAACCCTTCCCAGCCCTGGGTCCTCTTGCCCCATTCGTAGCAAGCAAATAGGAATCCTTCAGAAACGTTTCAGAAAGGGAAAAGAAAGATTTGCAACCAGGGTGAACGGGTGACTAGAATCATTAAAAGAAGAGACCAAAGACATTCAGAAGGTGGCTGTGTCGGGGAGCTGGAACCTCTATCTGCAGCTTGACATTGTCTACAGGATTTCTCCATTTTGACGCACAAGGCCAGCTGGGATCAGGACTGGAGACAGGATGCTGCGCTGACCTTTCCCGACTCAGTCCCTGAGCACTGTTAAGTTCCTCCCTCGCAAAGACTAAGTCCCTATACTCCCTTTATGGGAGTATAGTCAGATTACCGACTTGGCCAGCAGAAGGTGGAGATCCCCACCCCTGGGGTCCTGGTTTCAAGGTGACTGAGGAGCAGATAAACGAAAAAGCAATAACCCCAAAGACAAAAGGTGGTGCAGAGGGCGGACCGAGGAGCAATGGCAGCAGAGCTGGGAGCACCTCAGCCCCAAGGCATAGAGGCCCCAGAACCCTAATCACCTGTGTACATGGCCATGTCTGTCATGCAATTCAGAGGCATGTTATCACGTGAAACTGGCACTGTCTGTTGACCTATGTAAACACTTCTTGATGCTGACTACTATATGTTCCCTCTTGGAATATTCTGAAATTCCTGCATTTGCAAAATCTTTTGAAGACCAACTCAATACATATTTATTGAATCTATTCTACACGCAAGACATTCCCAGCATATTATAATGTGAAGAAATCACATCAGTGTCAAAAATCTGTTTACATTAAGACACACAGAGGAAACACGGTAACTTTTTATATTCTGTTTTTGATTAGGCCTCCTCTGTAAGCCCGTCTCACTGGGTGTGAGGGAAATTAAGGCAGCCTCTCAGTTTCTTCTGATTTTGACAGATTTCTTTCCATAAATAATTTCCCGTTTGTTTAAGCTCAGTTTCTGTCCAGGTGTGATGTAAGTCCGCTGACTTTTCTCTCTGCAGAGGGGTGGTCCCTCAGAACTCTGCTCCTCCTTCTTGTTCACATGGGGGTGTGGGTGGAAATGTGGGTGGTGTTGGTGTGTGCTCATGGCATGTGGGTGGGGGGCTGCCTCTTGGTAGTTCTGGAAGGGGGCCAGGTGTAGTTTCTCTAAGAACTGTAGGCGTCCTCTGAACAGCACTCAAACTCAGCAAAGTTTCCTCTTGGTGACCTTGCCAGGGCTCAGCGCTCCTTCCTCTTCCCTTGTCCCTGCACTTTTCCTTTCTTACAAGTGTGACATGTCATTGCAGATTTCTACAGACGGCCCAGCTACTTAGTGCATCGGTGGAATTATTGGTGGGAGTTTCATCATCCTTTTTGCCCTGGAGGCAGCTGGCTGGGATTCAGTGTTACTTCTTCCCTGTCCAGCCAGGCTGCGTCGTCACACGTACATGGATACTGGTCACTCATATCAGTGTGGGCTCTGCCCAGGTAGCCTCCCAGTGAGGCTCCTGATCATATAGTGAGCTGATGAATTTTTCCCATGTCTATTCATGACTTGCTGTGGTGAATTAACGCACACACATTGTGGGACACTGCTACAAACTGTGGTGGAAAATCTCCTCCAAGGGAGATTGTTCTATTTCTCCTAACTCCTGTGGGTGGATACATGCCTTTTCAGGGAGACTCAGCTAATCCTCTTTCCCTTCCCTTTCTCCCTCAGCAGTGCAATACCCTGTGCAGATGTCAGCCGCTGTGCATGCATCAGGTTGGGAGACAAGGGGAGCAGACCAACACAGCTGGAGAGATCTGAGCCCGTTCTGTGGCCCAGCCTGAGATGTCAGTCTTTCCTGCCCTGCTTCCAGCCCCACCAAGGAGCTAGTGAGGAAGAAGCCTTGAGGTGACTCCGGCTCCCACTGGGAGACCCCAGGTGACACAGTAGTCAGAGCAGAACCAGCCCAGGTGGAGAATGGCACTTTTTAAAGGCACTAGTTAATTTCCAAAACTGCAATAACTGGCACAGGCCCTTAGCCTTCCCTCTGGCAGGGAGCTGGAGAGGAGCACAGGGTCTCTGCTCTGTCCTGCTCCTTCCCATTCCCTTCCTTCTGGCGCACTCAGGAACTGAAGGGGTAGGTGTTCCTTGAATGAGACTTTTCTTTTCATGTGTGTTCATGTTTCTAGAACTACTGAGCTACATTCCTACCCCTGTCATTGTTATGTTAAGACAGTGTCTTGCTGAGTCACCAAGTTACCCAGGCTGTGGTTGAACTTGTGATCCTCCTTCCTCAGCTTCCCACAGCGCTGAGGCTTTTCCAATGGCTTTTCCTTTGAAAGTTTATATTTACCTTAGCAAAGCCTGCTTCTCGTTGTGTTATCCGGGTGCCAAAGGACTTGAGACAAACTGCGGTTTTATTTCAACAGTGCTCACACGTTAATATTATGGTCAGGTGTAGGATAAGACACCATTCTCTACAAAACTCACCTGATCCTCTTCCTTCCCACCAAGCTTTGCATTCAGTTTCTGTGGAATCTTCTGGCTCTTTGCTGAGCCAGAAGAGCGAAGACTGTAAGAAGAGGTCACCTGAGGAGGGAAATGATGATGCATCATTTTGTCATACCCAAAATAGTATCTGCGTTGCACAAGGAAGCATAAGACGTGTTCCTTGTCCTTAAAGAGTGTTATTTGTACAAGCAAGAAACAAATATAAAGAGCACACTAAAAACTCACTGCATTATTTGATCCTCTGGGAATGAAGAAAAGTCCTCACATATTCAGTAAGATCATTCGTAATCAAGGCAGTTAAAGAGAATAGAGGGCTCAAAGTGACCCTCGGGGATGAGTAAAGACATAGGAAGGTTATCTAGAAAGAAGTCACAGGAGCAGGGACAGGGCATCGAGAAAGTGAGAACAAAAGCAGAAAATAAAAAGAAAAAAGAAAGTGAGAACACATAAGTTAGCCCATGGCTCCATTTGAACCTTCAAACTTAGACCCAAGTGATTAGAGCATGATGGAACTGTGGCTCATGCTGAGGGTTGAGAGCATTGTCCTTTTGGGCTATCCCTGGAATCCAGAAACAAATATTTGTGTAGGTAGGTAACATGGTCAGGATAATTCTTTATAAATATGCATAGTTCACAAGATGAGTCTGAGTTAAGAGAATATTTGAAAGAAAGTCTATGTTGCAATGTATTAAAGCTGCTCAGGTGTAATTTGTCAGGTAGTAACAACTTAGTTAATATTAGTCATCAATATTGATACTTTTTAATAAGATGATGGTTTAGGTATTTTTTGTTGTTGTTGTTGCTGGGACAGAACACGTAACAACACAATTTAAAGAAAGAAAGATTTTTTTTTTTTTTAGCTCATAGTTTCAGGAGGTCTCAGCCTAGCCACAAGTGGCTGGCAATGCTGGAAAGGCTTAGAAGATGCCTAGCTAGAGAAAAGCTAAAAAAGCTAAAAGTTCACAGCATAACGAAACAACAAGAAGGAGGAACGAGGCCCCTGTGACCTGCCTCTTCTAACTGGACCCCGCCTCTCAACAGTACGGGAAATCCATAGATCACCCACAACACACAAATATTTGAGGCTTTCGGGAGACAGTCCAGATCCAAGCCATCACAGGTGATAAAAATGAAAGTTACATTCTTGAACGTGAAAATGATGAGTCTAAATTTTAGAAATGAGCAGAACTTCATGAGCTGACACTTAGGATTCATTATAAAAGTAAAGCTGTAAGGAAAGAATGGCAACAGCAAAGTGAAATGGCCACGGAGGTCCCTAGGGCCGGCTTGCTGGGAGCACTGGCAGAGTGCTCAGGGGGTTAAAACTTGGTTTGGAGACAAGTTGCCCTCCGTGTTTCCCTAAGAGTTTATGTAAGAATAATAGTTTACTATATGCCATGTATATACTAAACACTTAATACTTGTTTCTCCAGCACAATCCTCACCGTAAGCCTCGGGATCAGTCACAGGATACTATCTGTATCACAGTCAAGGGGATTCAGTTCAGCTGCAAGTAAAGAACAAAAGTGATATAATTAGGATTCAAATCCATCTCGGTCTGACTAGGCCTGAGATTTAATTATTTTCTTTATATTACTTTAGGTTTTAGTAAGTCCAGAGGGAACCAATAATGGCTCTAAGCAGGAATATAATATGGAGAGGACTGTAACTCAGGATGATTCTGCTGGCCACTGTTTATTGGACAGATTGATTGGACAGAAATTAGAAGCTGGAGCCCAACGAAGTGTTATTGCAAGTAGCAAGAAATTGAACCATGATGAGTTTTGCAAGATGAAAAATACGTCCCGCAGATACAAATGGAAAGTTGCACACGGCGCTAAGTGGGAAGTCAGAGACAATGGTAATTATTCGGGGCGTGAAACGTTGGTAACAACGTCTAAAAGAGGAGATACGGGGAGTGAGTAAGGACAAGGAGGGAAGGCGCGTGAACTTGAGAGTGTGTTAGTTAAATTGTTGCTCATTGTAAAGCGGCGTCTTATGTTGTTAATGAAGTTCAGAGCACAGAGCACGCTAGGAACTAAGGAGTATTTTCAGTGAATCCACTGGGGAATTTCTGGCAGCACTTGAGAACAAGTGAGAACTTGTGACTTTAGAAGCACAAAAACACAAGTGAGGTGAGCTGTAGGCAGGAGTATTTTCTAGAAATGAGCTGTCCTGGGAGTGGTCATTCTGGGTTCTGGTGCTCAAACGGGATTCTTTTCTAGCCCTCAATGGGAGCCAGAGGTCTTCTCTAGAAACAACGAGTGTTTATCCTCCCCAGGTGCCTAAACTACCACAAAGCGGGATTGCTGTTGACAAGACAGATCCCAGACACCTCCCCAGTGCCCAGTGTGGGAGACAGTGTAAGAATGGGCAGACACCAGGTGACCACAGGAAGTGCTAATGAGGAGACTGGACAGAGTGTCAGCGTGGTTCCTGTGCTGTCTGACAGAGAGAGAATTTTACAATGCTCTAAACTAGTTTGGAATGTCTTAAGAATCACCAAAAAGAGAAAAAATGCAATTTATCCAACTGTGATATCTTGGTGGAAGTTTAACGAAAATTATTTTACTCTTTTTCCCTTTGTTCTAACAAAAATCTTGGGCAATTTCTGTTTATTTCCAACAAAGGGTAAAGGTAGTGCTGGCCCCTCAGCAACTAAACATCTTATGACTCCACGAAGAAAAAAACCTTCCTTGTATTTCAATTAATTAATTAAGCAATTAATGTATTTATTTATTTATTTATTGGTACTGGGGATCCAGAGCCTACTGACCAAGCTATATCCCCAGCCCATTTTTAGTTCTGCTTTTAAGACTGGGTCCCAACAATTATTTAAGTTGTCCAGGTTGAACTCGAACTTGAGGTCCTTCTGCCTCAACCTCCCGGAGTGCTCAGATTATAAGCTTGTACCACCATGTTCCTCCGTTGGTACTGATCTCGAGGACCAGGATAAAAACAATAAACTGGCTACTGGATTTAGATTCCTCTTAAGATAAGTCTTGGGAAAAAAAAAAAAACTGGCCATCTCTTCTTGTAGCTCCTTCTTGAAATACAAAATACATCCTAAAATTAAACCCAGCGAGGATGTAAGTTTTCCAGGGAGGGTGAGGTGGAGTGTATGGCGGAGAGGTAGAAATGAGGAGACAGAATACAGCTTAAGTGTATAATGTAAACATCACTAATGACATTCAGAAACAGGAGTGAGGAAGGATCGGTTCACGTCTGGACGGGATACAGAGCAGAAGGCCAGAGCAAGGCCCTTCTTCGCTAGACAGAGCTGCAGGTCAAGAGCTCCAGAGAAGAATGTTATGTAATTGACAGTAAAATCCATTTATTTCTCTGACTAGATAATTAAGAAACTTGTAAAACACAGCAAAGGTGAGGGCTCAGGGGCATAAGTCAAATTTAAAAGGCAACTAAGAAGTCAAAGGTATAAAGAATGGTGACAGCAGCCAACTGTCTGAAGTTTGATGTGTAGAACTAGGAACAAAGAATGCGACAATGGCTTATGGCTGGAGACAGGTCTGTGTTTGCTTCTGCAGGAGGGTTTGGCACAGCAGGTGCACAACCTAGCAGGCCTGACAAGAAAGCGCCAGTGCATTCTTTTCCCTGAAGCAAATATCCACATTGTTTCCCCAAATAGAAATCATACCTCCCAAATGAAGCCGTGGCGGGAGATGTCCTTATTCTGGGAGGATGCTTCTTGAAACTGCATTTTTTAAAAAGTCGGTATCTATACAATGCTATGACAACTTTCTGAATAAATGTCACATTCTGAACTTTCACAGGCAGTGTTCATACTTTTGCTGTCTTCCCTGTGTCAGGGTATTTCATTTTAGCAATTTCTGCATTGTGGAGAATGGAGTGGTAAATGTCAGTTTCTTAACCGTATTAAATGGGGTTCTCATATATCTCTGTTGTATTGCAGATAATAGCTGGAGTCATTAACTAGGGCTTATCAAGAAAGTACTGGGTGCTCTGAGTGGCAGCTGAGGGTTTTACAAATAGCAGATAAATTCAAGTGCTTTTTCTCAATCTTTGTTTTTCTCAACAGCTGGGCATTACCTGGCACTCCTAATGACTCTGCTCCTCCTGAAGGTCCTCCTCCCCCAGGGGCGCTGTCACACTCAGCTGACTGACCCTGGTTCCCTTCTGGAATCCAGACTCCTGCCCCAGCTTGTCCTTCCTTTTGGATCTTTGCCCACTTTCACCTGACTTCCTCTTTTTCTCTCAAAACATTTCCCTGCAAGGTCTCGTGTAATCTCACCTCTATCACATTTAGGACTTTGTCCATTTTGGGCATGAGCGCGCCTGGTGCTTTACCCTCGGATTCCCAAATGTCATTGTTAAGTCCACCGTCACTTCAACAGGCACGTGGATAAGATTCACATGTATTGCTATTTCCAAAAGTATAAAGAAAACATGATATATTTAAAGCTACAGTTCCATAGTGTCATAAACCAATGAGAAGAGAGAGAAACCATTTTCTATAAGCATGGAAACAATTCATTCCTATGAATGTACTTTTACCATCAACCCAGTACAAATAGTAAGCAGGTACTTACAATTTATTAAAAGCAATGTAAATGGTATTAAATAAAATTTATCAGCATTAATACTCACATAATAAAATATTCTATTTACATTGAAATAAAAACTACTTTTTATCAAAGGAACAAAGATGAAGTAATGATAGCATGTGCTCGATGGGATCAGATGTACACAGGGACACTATTCTTTAATACAAAATGTAGAGCTGGTATAACTTTTTCTAAAGAAACTAATACCTCAAAGAACTTTAAAATATTTATAATTGTTAACTCAGTTTTTTTTTTTCATTCCTAGGTTTCTATTCTACCTGAAAGAACAGAATCCTATACATGCACCGACACTTAGATACTCTGAAGTCTGTTCCGACGCTATTGCTGTCACTATGAACCATCTTTTCGAAAGGGTACCGAAGTGGTTTCACCTGCCTGTGTTGGTGGCGGTAAGTGCGCTGACCACATCATGAACACACACTCCAGTATGACCTTATTTTTACCTATGTCCTGTCATTCCAGAAAAATCATGACCTTGAATTCCTAGAAAGATGTGTGAAACACTTTCAATAGCCCTAAATTTGTAGCTGATTGTAGCTCAGCTAGATATACATGTGCTTAGGATGTGTAAGGCCCAGCGTTTAATCTTCAACACTAAAATATGAAGCAAAGTAAAACCAAATAAAACCACAGAACTCTAAAGAACATATAAAAATAATGACTTGCGCGGGTCTTCTGTCTTGTTTCTAGGCCACTAGATGGCTCAACTTGGACGAAGTTGCTGTGAGATCTTGACAAAATAAGGAAAAATGACTAGATTGTCTATAAATACAGGGATAATAAAGAAAGTAAAAGCAAATGGCCACACACTCCAGACTTATTTGTTCTAAGGCTGTCATTTTGAAATACCCCATTCTGTGTTGAGTCAGTAAGCGTTCATCTGAGTTCCTTTCAATCTAGTATCTGCTTCCATGCCTCAGGTGCACCAGGATGCTTCAGCCAATATGTAATATGTTTGTGCCCAGTCCTTCTAGAGAGCTTTTTTACACACACACACACACACACACACACACACACACACACACACGGACATGCACACACACACACATACACAAAATATATGCTAAAGATTTTTAAAGTATTATTGTTAGAGGTCAAAATAGCATTCATTTTCTAATTAAAAGCATCTTAACATGAGGAGAAACTTGCAAACTGACTTCTCTGCAGGACAATAGTGCCACAATTCATCCCTTGCAAAGTTTCTGCCTTAACTAGTTGACCAGCGATTTCTGCAGCCAATGAGATAGGCCTAACACTGAACCTTCAAAATAAGATGCTGTCTCTTGACGTTCTGGCCATCTGATCTGAGACTTGTCTGCTCCACATCTGACAATGTGCTGTCCAGGCAGAGGAGCTGGGGCTGCAAAGCGTCAGTCACATGCTGGGGAAAGTTTCCATTATCTCAAAAGTTTTTAAAAATGCCACTGGGTTTTAGTCACGGGCACACAATGCTGCTTTCTGGTGGTATCTTGCCATCGTACTGCAGAAGTAGAGCCATAAAGCTATGGACGTCAAGGGATGTGACTTTGAGAGTTAAGGGCTCAGGATTTGCTGCTGCGGCATGGGGGAACTATGTGGCATATGTCACCCAGAAAAGGCAATGCTTGAACAATATATATCAGAACTGTTTTTCCCTTGGCAAGTCTAAAATAGATATGTGGGGAATAGCAAATGATTCACAGGCCACTTGAAATTTAGTCATAAACACAAACATTCTTAGTACATTATCGGTCTCTGCATCCATCAGCAAGTTTAACAAGTCTGTCATTGGCTAATCCTCAGTGAAACTAGACAGGAAAGAGTCAAACTGAGTTTATTTGACAACCGTTCCTCAGATCTGCTGGGAGAGATTTTCATTTTCTGCAAGGATTGGCATGGGTGGGGGTGGGGTGGATGAGTAAGCTTGAGGCTAGGTAGGATTTCAGCATTTGATCCTTTAAAAGAGGCAGTTCCTGGAGAGTGGGATGAGCAAAACAGAGACGTCATAAATAATTAAGAACCAGATGTAACTCTTAACTGTGTATTTACCTGTTGCCATCTTAATAACATATTTATCTTTAGGGCTTAAGAGCAACCATGGACCACATTGAAAAGCAGTGCTTTCAGAGGTCGTTTCTCCTTCTTATGTGTATTATTTGCACACAGAAATGGCAAGGACCTCTCTACCTGAACGTGAGAGTTTTTGAAAGACCCAAGCCATGGAGACTCCATGACAGGCCTTAAACTCCTCTGTCAAGCGGCAGGCCTAAAGCCTCAGGTTCCTGGAAAGGTCTGGGTTTCAGTTTCCCAGAAGCTAGGTAGCTGTTTAACAATTATGAATTGGTAGGAAAAGGTGTGCCGCCCAAGGCTAAATCCGGGTCCCTGGGTTCTGGAAAACATCACCAGATATGCAGTTTCTTGGAAAACAAAGAGTCAGTCAACTTTAACTGATAGAAGACTTTCCCCGGACCCTTCCTGTGTGATAATCAATCAGTTTTGTGATAAATAACTTGAATGGTTTCTGTTACAATCTTGCGGGTTTTGCCTATAAAATTTGAGTGTGGATCGTGCTCAGGGCTTCTCCCTTTGTCTCCACTGCGCTGGAGGGGGAAAGCCCAGGCCTGAGCTGGCCATAAAGACTCTCGTGTGCTTGCATCGGTATCGGCTCCTGGGGTCTTCCCTGGGGTCTCGCGATCTGCGCACAACGTTTTCACAGACCCTCCGCACGGCGACCACACAGACCCGGTGCTCACGTCCCCCTTGCTCTCACAACTGACTGCTCTGTCTCCTTCCAGTGTCACCTCAGCTGCCTGCCCTGTCCTCCTCATTGCCCTGCTGACCACCTTGCTCCGCCCACCGTCCCTCACTGCCCTTCTTATCCGTCACTTTATTCACAACTCTTGCCACTCCTGGACACGATCTCATGGACGTGTTTGATGTCTTCCTGTGGAGTGGAAGCTCTGCTGCGAGAGGAAGGACCGGCTCTCTCCTGTCAATCTCTGGGTAATTTCAGTGTTTGGCAATGAGAGACACTAAAATGTATGTTGAATTCGGCTGCATGAAGTCTTTACTTATCAGGTACCAATTTTCCTCCAGGGGAAAATAACACGTAACTTGGGTTCTCACAGAGCCACCGTCATTGTGTTGACAGGAAGAGTCTTCCTGTCACGGTAGCTGTTCATTCAGATGTGACAGGGAGCACGCTGCTGTCTCTTTCCATTCACGCCAGCCTGTGCCCAAAAAAGCCACCAGCTGCTGGGGCGCTCAGGCTGTAGCTCTGCTCAGAAAATGGAATCAGAGCTTCAGGGCTTCGTACTCGCTGTCACCAAGTTGACTGCGTCACAGTCCAATTCTTTGTGGTTTATTCTTCCAGGCCAGTCACTGGTAACCAGCTCATAAAGTACACTCACTCACACACACACACACACACACACACACACACACACACACACACTCGTATTTGTTAGTGTGTAATCATTCAAATTTAAAATGTCTGTAATTATTTAAATTCAAGATTTTTTTTGGCTTCATGAAAATAGAAACATATGGAGAGCATACAATATTTTACTTTTATTTTTTCAGAAGTTTTGACAAAGTTTCAAAATTATATGAATGGAGAAAAATGATCATTGATGCTTCAGCTATTTTGTCACTGAATTTGGGTCTTACTGCACTTGGTCTTTGTGAAGTAGCAACTAGCATTGTGATTCATTAGCCCTACGTGGAATAAATGTTTAACGTTTCTTTTCACAAGTTGAATTCTTCTGCATGACTGAAACAGAGATTTGAAGTGTGTAAATCTGAGATCAATAGTAATCGTGAAGGTGTGCCTGATGGCCCACACCTCTCGTGTCAGCAGCATGACAGGTTAAGGCAGGAGGACTACAAGTTTCAGCCCAGCTCGGGCTATTTAGCAAGACCATGCCTCAAAACAAACAAAAATAGACAGAAGCTGGAGATACAGGTCAATGCAAGAACCCTGGGCTCAGTCCTTAGTATTGCAAAATAAATAAATACAAAATTTAAAAATTAAAAACATATTAAGAATAATATAACCTATAAAATGTCAAGTGCATCTTTCATGCCAAGGTTTGCACCCATACCCTTTCTCCTTACAACTAGAATGTCAAGTAGACACAGTAGAGATTTTACCCAGGAATATCTAAAGCAGGTATTTGTCCTACTAAAGACATGACCTGGATGACAGGAGTGTACAACCCTTTCCCACTCACTTTTATGCGGGGAAAGGCCTATATGCAAACCATCCTGCCCCAGGGAGCAGAAACACTTATCAGGCATTTAATAATTTTGCGTATTATTTTAGGGGCTACATTGCCTTATCTTTTTGTGTTGTGACTTGTTAATTATTCAGTTCCACTTTGCAGTATAGCCTGTTGTGGGTCAGAAAAAAAAAGATTGCTTATGTAAACACCGGAGAGCATGGGGTCCTTTAGCCAGACCTGCAAGGCTCATATTTGATTGCTAGTAGTCTGTTCTTCAAACAATGTCTCATCTCAGAACAAAAAATCAAATACAACTTTAGAATCTATCTAAAGTTCAACAGCATAGATAATATCAATGATTTTTGACAAAAGCCATTTATTGCGGAACTTCTAAACTGTAGAAAATGATTTTTTAAAAATAATGTAGATCAAACTTTGAAAATTACCTGACTGACTCTAGGTAAATGTATTCATCACTGTATTTCTGCTTTAAAATAATGTTAATCCTTTTGGTTTTTTCACTTTCTCCTGGGTTTAATGTTTTTTTTTTTTTTTTTTTTTCATCCTGGGCTTAACCCCAGAGCCTTGGCACTGACTTATATTTTCCACTGAGTTATGTCTCAGGCTTTTTTTCTTTTTCTTTCTTTCTTTTTTCTTATTTTTTCTTTTTAAAAAATTTATTTATTTATATATTTTTGGAGAAAGGATCTTCCTAAATAGCCCAGTCTGGGTTCACACTTGAAATCATTCTGCCTCAGCTTCCCGGAGAACTGGGATTACAGGAATGCCCCACCACACATGGCAGAGTTCATTTGTTTCCTTTTACTTTTTCATTAATACACATGAAGAAAAATATAAAATAATTTATAGACTTTACTATCTGTGATGACAGACTGGGTATGGTTTGAGTTATTGTTTGTTTTCTGCAGGGCTTTTTCATCTTGGCTTTGTTGGGCTTTTGAAGAATACATATTTTATCTCTGTAGAGTTTTTAATAATTTTGTTGAGTTTTCTTATCCTCTCTGCATTTCTAACGTGTTGCTAAAATAAAGAAGACTGATTTTTTAACCATCTCCTATATTTTCTTCTAAAACATGTGTACAAAATTGATTAACCAAAAGAAATAAAATTAAAAACAATCTAAGGAAAGGAAGTCATGGCACGTGGGTGATCTAGACTTGCAGGTTTATTTTGAAAGGCGTGGAGCGTGATAATGGTTCCACAGGGTCCTTTCGTCCGGAGCTCGCGCCACCTCCTGAAGCACTTTCCTTTGCTTGATAGCTGTATTCTCCATACTGTTACTTCTAACATTTTTTTTAAACATAAAAATATTGCTTCATGTCAAATATGGCGACTCTAACAATGAGTGCATATTTGCTGCTGAGAAAATTGTTGAATTACTCCATCACGACCAATGCTAGGTAGAGGCTTTGTTTTCGACATACTGAAGGTGAGTAAGCAGTATTAAGGGAGTCAGTATTGAAACTGATTTTGTTTTTAGATTGGGATTACTGCTACTGGAGTCCAAAGCTCAAGTATCTATCAAGTTCATTTAACACTAAATCAACTCCATTCATTTAGCAATTTTCCAAGTGGATGTTGCCTTGAGGAAATCACAGTGAGGGTCCAGGGGGTGCAGGGGTCATCACAGGGCAGGGCAAGCTCTGAACGCACCATCCACGTGGCTGAAGGAAGCTGTGGGGAATTAAAAGGAAAGGACACAGGCTGCTCCTTGGTCCTTAGATCAAGGAGTAATTGGCTTATCTACAAAACCACCACCGCATGGCCACGTTTCCAGTTCTGCTCACTTGAGCTTTCTAAATCTCACAAAACAGACTTTTTGACTGAGAGAAATGTTGAAAAAAGAGGCTGTGCTGGGCTGTGTCCCTGTCACTCTCTGTATTCTACAGTAAATATGAAAACATATATGAATAAGCTGTAAATTCAGATTAGAGACTCACTAAATATTATTACTTTGTAGAAATAGTTTATGGCCACAGGAGGCCACTGTGGTTGCGAGTATGAGTCCTTGATACCAGACCGCTGTGCAAAATCCGAGTGTGAACTGACTTTTTTGCTACTAGTTGTCCTGATTACCCCTTCTGTGGTCACTTCAAGCATATATTTATATCTCTTGAGTAACGTGTCTCATGTTATATTATAAAATATCGACTCATATGTACATGGCATGATTTGTATTGAAAATCCTATACCTTTCCTTACTGCTCAGCAAGGAGACCTACCGCGTGCAGCTGAATTGGAATCAACGAACGTTACATCTTCTAGACGCCAGTTTTAAAAAATTTCCATCCACTAGGTTATAATTTTGCTAATTATTGCTATCTGATTTATTTATCTGGATTTATTCTTTAACATATATGCCATATTATTTTCTATTTTCATATAAAGAATAAATTACACTTCATTGAGTTAAACAATAGATTTAAAGAAAATAAAAATATTAAATCTTTATTTACCTATTTGGGCAGATTAGTAGGATTTATCATATCATAACTTTTCTTATAAACGCACGGCAGGCAAAATGTCTTACAAAGTCATATATTTGTAATAATGAGCCAAAAGTATCTATCAAGTTGTTAATTTTAATATCACAAAAAGAAGCCAGAGCCAACAGTGCAGGCCTGTAATCCTAGCTCTCTGGAAGGCTGAAATAGGAGGACGAAAAGTTTAAGACCAACCTGGGCAATTTAGCAATTTAGGGAAACCCTCGAAAATGAGGTCGGGAAATAGTCTCGTGAAAAGGCTGTGGGTTCCGTTCTCAGCATGAGAAAACAGAAATTATGAAAAAATAGATTCTACTCACATCTAAGCCTCTAAAATACATACAAATAGCTACTACTTGAAGTGTTTTTCAGATTATTAAATTGTTATATATACATATTACTGTGAAAGTCACAGAGGAGGTTGCATATCACGAAGAAGAAACTTGCAAAAACATAATCTTGTGCAATTTTTTCCAAGTCAATGGCTCTTTAGTGCTTTGATTTTCATTGTGTTGTCTACATCTTTTAATGTAATCTAAGATTCACAAACTGTAGAGTTGTTAAATACCTTCATAGGGTTTATGATATTTATTAACCTCTGTCTTTATGAGAAATGACAAATTTAAGGGTTAAGAGTTCAGGTGCATTTACAAAATCCAATTTGCAATTTAAATAGACTTAATTAAAATACCTAAAAACATAAATTTAGATTGTTTAAAAGTGTTCTATGAGAGCTAATTTAATAAGACAGAGGGTAAGAGGATTTAAGATTTTCATCTTTAAGCAATAGTGGCTTGGAGTATTTTTCAATAGTTTATTGTAGCAACATTTAGAATTCATTTCAGTTGCATACCATGACAATACTTTTACCTATTCATGTCCTTCTTTCCCCTGTGAATATTCAGCTCACTAGACGTTGAAAATAAACTGATGATTTTTTTAAACTAGCCACCTCTCTGTTCTGTCTCTCTACGACTCCACACAGAACGCTTCTCGGATGTGTCAAACGCAGGTGTGTGGTGGAAAGACCTAGAGCAGCCTCAGCCAGGGTCGTAGCAGTCGTCACAGCTCTGGTGCAGGGACCGTCATGCAAATATAGCGCGACAAAAACAAGTGCCCAGAATGCCTCAGCAAAGCAGACGCTAAAGGAGTGGTGTCTGTTTCAGGAAATTTAAGCAAGACTGGAAAATGAGCTCATGTTTCCATACGCAGACAGAAGATTCTGAGGAGAAAAAATACAACTGTGAAATCGTGACAAAAGTAACAAGAGCTATTGCGGGGTTTTGTTTGTTTGTTTTGGTCCTTGGGATTGTGGGGACCCAAGGCCCTCACAGTGAGCTATATCTTCAGCCCTCTCTTTAGTTTGAGACAAGGAGTGGTGTCGGGAAGTTGCTAAAATGCTGAGGCTGGGTTCTCTTTTGATCCTCACATCTCAGCCTTTCCAAGTGCTAAGATTATAGTTTAATGCCACCATACAAGGCTAGCTATTGAATTTTCAACTCTTGGCATATGTCATACTTTATACTATTATTCTAAATTATTTAACACAACAATGAATGCTATTTTACATACAAAATAAAAACAGAACATAGCTTCTCTTCTTGATTTTAAAATGTAAGCTGATCAATTTTACTGAGCGAAAGATTCTTGAAGAACCTCCTTGTGGGCAAGCTGCCCGTGACTAGAGAGAGAAACACTGAGAAGATGCCTGAGTTTGTTTATTTCCGTCACGTTGAGGAGTCACGTTGAGGGCTTGGTCATCCGTCACCTCAGAACAGCCTCGGGACAGGTTTGTGAGGTAAACCGATGGGGAAGACAGTAACGGAAGCCAGGCCAGGTGGCGCAGGCTTCTCAATCCAGTGCTCCAGCAGGCTGAGGAAGGAGCATTTCAAGTTCAAGCCTAAACTGGGCCACTTAGACATTTAGCAAGATCCTGTCACAAAATCAAAAATTAAAAACGGGCTCTGTGTATAGCTCAGTACGAAGGTCGTGTGATTTATTGGCCAGTACCAAAGAACAAAGAAACAAACACCTGAACACAAATGGTAAGGACTCAAAGACTGATTAAGGGCTAGAGATAGGGGCCAAGGTCTGCAGGCTAAAAACACAGACTATTAATTACGAAAGATCTATTTATTTGTGAAACATTTAACTACCCCAATCATTTCAGTTTTAGATGCTTAATTTATTCTGTTTGAAATGAAAGCTTCTATGATTTTTTTTTGAATTTTAGTTTTTAAAAAGCACTTTTAAGTCACTAAGGTTTTTTTTTTTAGAGGTAGATTTATGTATTGGAAAAAAAGGATATTTTTTTCCTGATGAAAAAACAAAGACCTGACTTAAAATCCCTATTTTGTCATCTTGAATGGATAGGGAGACTTCGAGCTAATTACCCTTCAGAGCTTTGCTGATTGATTAATTTACGTGCACCTTACACAGATAAATACTGAAAATGCTTAGTAAAGTCCAAGCACTAAATTATGTTCGTGTTCTTACAATTTTATCATCATAATTTTTTCAGTTATGGAAAGAATACACAACTCTTGAAAAGTTTCATTTATTAATTAGGGTGGGTGTCTAATTAGAATGATCATAGATGATGGAATGGTAGGAGACAATGCACATCCTCAATGGAAGATAAGTCAAATTGAATTCAGAAAAGAGTATTGTTCTCTTAAAAATGCATAAATTTTCTTTTGGAAATACATAAGACATGCAAATATGCTAGTCAATTGCCTCCTTAATACATAGTCTACTGCCTGAACCTGCACTGTATTTTCAAAGCCCTTTTCAGATGAGTATTTTCAACTCTGAGCTGAGTTGTTTTGAGGAGATTTTGCATGAGACAGTATTGTAAGAGTCAATTCCTGAATGTTGAATTTTGGCAAACAGTGGCCCTGAGATTCTCATTGCCCTGCTTCAAGTTCTAGATTTGCATAAGCCCTTGGGACATGCTGGCTGTCACTCTCCAGTCCTCATCCCTTAGTGACAGTGACATGGAGGGATGGAGAGTCATCTCCATCTTGTATTTTCTGAGTATAGAATTCTGAAAAGTGTTTTTGGGATTTGAAATAAATTTTTTACACAAAAGATTAAGAAAGGTATTGAAATATATTTTAAAAAATATTTATTAAACCTTTCCCCATTAAAATCCATAAAAATGCCTACACGATTTGATTTCAATGACTTGTTATGCAGTTTCATTAAACTTGAATTTCAACCAAAAGTAAGAATCAAAAAAATAATAAATTCCTTTCCATTTTTTTCTTTTTATTCAAAGTTTAACTGCAATAAATAACACCTAAATGGATTAATTGCAGTAAGAACAAAGGTTTAAGTTACATCAAAACATCTCTGTCGTGGGAGTTAGAAATATTCATTTTCTTAAAAATTGAGCAGTCTCTTCACTAAAGAAGTTTGAAATATTTTATCTGTGTTTTAGCTACATTCTTGTACCTGGAACACAATCCCTGACATCCACAACGTAGGAGTGGAAAGGGTTATTTTAGCTCACAGTTTCAGGAGGATGCCGTCCATTCATGGGTGGCTAGCAATGTGGAAAGTCCTGGCAATGGCACAGCTGGAAAAAAGCTGTTCATCAGTCAGGAAGAAGAGGTAGACCAGAAAGAGCTGGGGCGTGCTATTCTTCCAGGCCGTGTCCTCTGTGGTCCACCCCGTGCAAGCAGGCCCCATCTCTAAACAGCAAGAGAGGGCATAGGTTAATCCACTGGATGCAAATGAGTTCCCACAATCCAATCACCTTCCAAATCCATGAGTCTTTTGAGGGACACTCCAGATCCAAATCGTAACAATCTCTTTTTTTCCATATCACAGAGATCACTCACAGGTGAGCATGTTCTATTTATTTTTGTGGGGAAAGCAATAAGCATGCTATTATTCGAAAGATTGTAATTTGAGTCACTATAAAAATATTGATTTTAAGGCAGATGAGTTTAATATTAAAACTGCTCTGAGAACTTTGTGCTAGAGGATCCCGTGAGGACAGTTTTCACACGACCGTGTGTGTGGTTGCTCAGTCTCAGGCTTTTTTTCTTTACGGCTGCAGTTCCACCGTTGTCTGTCATGGCTGCCTAGTGCTCCTTCCGGTGTAGGTCCCAGGAGGCCCTTCCTAGGGAAGCTCGCTCTGTGTTCGCAGTTTGTGCTAGCTGCAGGCTCGCTTTTGAAGGGTGGGGCTACCAGCTCCTGTTGTTTCCCATTTATTCCAGATCGGTGCTTACCTAGGACAGAGGTTCAGGGACACATGCTTTCCTCAGCAGGTGGATGCCAGTGGCTCAGGGCCCCTCTCAGTCGGCCAGGGGCTGCTTCCTGGGCTGCAGTTTTTTCTAACTTGGAGAGTATTGTGGTTTGGATCTGGAATGTCCCCCCAAATCGCAGGTACTTGAATGTTATAGGTTGTCTGTGGAACGATGTGCTGTTGGGAGATAGTCTGGTGGGTGGATTACAGGCATGTAAATTGGGTTATAGGCATGTAAATTGGATTATAGGCCTGTAGAGGGGGCTGACCACACCTCCCACACCTGGATCCAGGAGGGGCTGATCACTGGGAGGAGACCTAGAAGGACACATAAGCTGCTTCCTGCCTTCCTGGAAGGACGAGTCTCAACCTGCCTTGACTCGGCTTCCTGCGTGTGACATCGTGAGCAGCTGCCTCCACCTCGGCCTCTGCCATGGACTTCCATGGCTGCTGGCTGCCCCTGAATGGACTGTGACCTTCTGAAACTGTGAGCTAAATAAACCTTTCCTCCCCTAAATGTGTGGATGTCGGGTATTGAGTCACAGCAACAAATAGTAACAAAGGTAGAAATGTTCAGGAGCAATAATCTACTAGCTCTGTTTGAGTACAAAGAGAGACAAGTATTTTTTATCGCCATCCAAGTGTCACTTGTTAGAGGCACAGGGACCATGAACCTCATAATCCTTTCCTTCTTTAACTTGTGAGTGTCCAATATCTGTTCCCAGTGATGGAAACTGACCAATACAGCCATTTTTTTTCCCTGAACAAAAAATGATTAGGAGATTTCTTTACCATTGCTAGGAACATAGATCTAAGTATTCCAAGGTCAAGAACATCAGATATTTATCTAAAGGACAGGTTCCTTAAAAAGATAAGCAGAAATATAAATAAAAAGGTACATTAAGTAAAGATCCTGAAGTTAACCTTGAGAATCATCAGTCCAATTGAACTCTAGAGGTCATGGTAGAAAAATCCTGTTTTTTCAGCCACGCTTGAGTTTATTGAAGCTCTCCGGTTGGGATATCAATGCTTGTGGAGATGCCACTCAGTCATGATTACATCAGAACACACCTGAGCACTTGGCTGTACTATCTTAGTAACCTGGGCAGCAGGCTTTCCAGTGACTTGACGCCGGAAGTGCCTGCAGCTGCAATGGGCTTTTGAGCTCGTCCAAGCTAGCCTGAGCTCTCGAGGCTTCTTCAGGTGCCTGGAGAGTGAAAGACTCAACAGGGAATGGAACAGTCAGGATTTGTTTCACAGTGGCTTTGAATTATTATCAATGAGAAAAGTTTAAAAAGGTGGATTGGAGGATTTAAGCTAAATTTTGAGAAAAAAGGAGAAAATTTTGATAAGTATTGTGAAGTTGTAAAGGTAGCAGAATGTAGACCAGTTGGTCTTTAAATCATTTTTTCCCCATTTTTTCCATTTTTGAGGGCAAAAGTCAGTTAAACTATTACGAGACAAGAGTTTGAACACTAACGTCAGCTCTAGTATTCAGAGAGGTCCACAAATGGGTCAAAGACAATTAACAAGATCAAAATTTGATAACCCAGAGAGATGAGCTATGAGTGACGCAGTTTCCCACTGAGAAGTTTCATGGTTTGGACATAATGTCCCTCAAAAGGCTCAGTGCTGTAAAGTCTAGATTGTTTGAGGGATTTTGAAAGGTAATTCTATCCTAAGGCCCTAACTTCATCAATGGACTAATCTACTGGTGAAATGCTAATTTAATAGCATGGCTATGAAGTACAGAACCTGGAGATGGGGTCTACATGAAGCGAATGGCTATGCAAATGTGACTGTGAAGATCGCACGTGATCCCAGCCTCACTCCCTCTATCCCTGCCTCTCTCTGCTTCCTTTGTGCCCTCGGATCCACAGACACAATTTTCCTCCATGTTTTGATTTACCACAGGCCTGAAAACAATAGAGGCAGCTGACCTTGGATGAAACCCTCTGAAACCGTGATCCGAAGGACACCTTTCCTCCTTGGGTTGTATGCCTCGGTATTTGGTCACAGGGATGAAGAGCTAACTAGCACAGGTGTCTCATGTTGACAGCTTCTCTTCGTATCAAAAGTAATTTTCAAAGAAAGATCCCTCCTAATCTCAGTAAATCTGCTTTCACCAAATTTGGCCTGCTTATTTATCCAGGTGCAGTAAGTACGGTAATTTACCACACAGGCCTTATGTTTATTTTGCAGCAAAGTATTACAAGGAATGTTGGCTTTTACTCTGCCATCTGAAATCTAGGATGAGAAAGCGAGATCTCAAGACCAGAAATTTGAGCTAATTGCTCTCTTGAGTTCCTAAAGTATCTTGAGTTTCCCGGGACTGCCAATAGATCACTTTCCTTGCCTATGTATAAGACTAAAAACACTTGTAACCAGTCACCGGGTCAATTTCCCAAGAAGGCTTTTAAGGATTGACTCCATAAAATCAACCTTAATTCTTTAAACTGTCTGGTTGCATCTGATTGAAAGAGCATCATTGCAGGCAAGACCTCGGTTGCATAAGCAATGTTTCTAATTATGTTCTTTTAACAAGGACATGCAAATAACTCTATTACATAATGTGAATGTATGCATGTAACTATATTGCTATGAAAATAAGAACATTTAAGAGTTTTAGAAGTCTGAAAAATCAGACAGAATGAAAAATATTTCTCTCTGAAAGTTTCATTTAAAGTTACAAATTTAGAGTCTGAAATACTGTTTCAAGTAACAGATAAGGAGAAAGGGAAATAGAAAATCAGAATATTAGCAATACTACAAACAAAGCTATACCCTTTCTTTTCAGTTCCTCAGCCCTAGCTAATTGATGTTTATTCCACTTGATCTTGGGCTAGTAGTCTTGTGACAGTATTTCTCTGATTTAGAATTTGACATTCTTGATGTATCCCATTGGTAGAGTCTTTGTTTCTTAAATGACAGCACCAGAACCCAGCAGCCAAGCGTACCTGACCCAGAGTTGGCCAGTCCATGGGCCTCTGAGAGTGTCCTCAGGTTGCTGTGCTGGAGATGAAACATTCTGGACTTCACCTGATAACAACAACAATACTATCTGTAGGTGACTCCAGACTTAAATGGCTGTGGCTAATCTCCCACTGATCATTTTCCAAAAGTACAAGCTCTGATGAGTTTTTGTACATTTAACTTAATTGCAATACCTCAGTGAGTATGAAAATTTGATTTCTCTTGTGGTTTATAAAATGTGGTAGTAATGTCAATTCTAAAACAGGCTGGAGAAACATAAAATATTCATAAGCACAGAAATTAACCATTTTCAAAAAGAGAAGATATTATACTTAAATTATAAAAATGAGTGATATAATCTTTGTATACAAAAAACAAGACTTTTACATATGACCGTTCTGACGCATAAAATACCACTGACTTAGGAACAAAACTCACTATTTTCCTTTCTTTCTTTTTCTTTTCTTCCTTTTTTTTTTGTGAGACAGGTTGTCGCTCTTAGTTCAGGCTAGTTCTCAACTCACTAGGTAGCCCAGGCTGGCCTTGAACTCAGGGCAATCCTCCTACCTCAGCCTGCTGAGTGCTGGGATTACAGGTATGTGCCATTACACATGAATGATGTGATGCTGGGGAATCAAACTCAGGGCCATCAGCTTGTGAGACAAGCGCTCTAACCACTATGCTATTCCTCCAGCTCCCAACCCACCATTTTAGAAAATATTAGATATAAATTAAAGCAGTAATTTTGTGATCAGATCAAGAGTTTATAAAATAACAAAAACAATCCACGAGAGCAGTCTAGTGCTGCTGCCTAGCCTGGGCAAAGTGGTACCAATACACTTACAAACGAAAGCACATGGGGCAGGGCAGACATGGAAGACCTCCAAGGAACCCAACACAGCACACAGCTTCTGGAATTCAATGTTAGCAATGTTTCATCCTGTTAATTAATTTAACTTGGCGATGGCTAAGCTTCTCTGCTAATATCACAAAGCTTCCAGGCATTTATCAATGGCAATATCCTAATGCACTTAATTATTTCTAACATCTTTTCATAAGGTGAAAGGACAGATTCTTCATGCTTTCATAGGAATTTCCCAGGAAATATCAAAAATAATTTTACTAAAAAGCAAAGGTGTTTAATTTAGGGAAGAGACAATATTTGCTAGAAAATTCAAGCACTGTTTAAGAATCATGAGTTTCTGAGAAAATATAAATATAATTCAAACAGAGACACAGAAAAATATTTTAAAGACTAAAGTTACAATGATTTTATAAAAGCCTTAGCTTCTCCATAAGTGAGAAACTTTTGTTCTCATAATCAAGGTAAAAAAGTTATTATAAATCACATGTTATTTTAACGAGACCAAAAAATGTTTGCTATTCAGCCAGATTGCACAGAAGGTGAAACGTAAATTTTTATTGTCTTTTCATTAAAAGACCAATAATTTGAAAAAGAAAAATATTAAAACTTAGGAAAACTAAATTTCAGATAAGTATAGTAATATTTTTTGTAAGAGTACAGTACCTAACACTTAAACCCTCCTGAAAAATCTGCACCGAAGTCCGTCAAATCCTGGCCAGATTTGACACCACACCCAAAATTTCCTTCCTGAGATCCTGTGCAGCTCCTTATAGTGATTCAAGTTTTGTCCAGGACTTTCCCTTTTTTTCCAATCTGGAACAAGTCACTTTTTCTTCTTTAACAGAATCTCCCCAGCATCTTTTTGTGGGCACGGTTGTGCCTCTGTTGCTCTTCCTACTGAGTTTCACTCATGCATGTCCATTGCATGTTCTCACCAAGGCAACTTCTGTCTCGCAGAGGACACCGGCAGGCAACTATTGCAAACTGTATGCCACATACGATGGCATTTTGCTTTGGGCTAGCACAGCTTATGAGTACTCGTAACCTTTTTTATAAACATCCCAACTTCTCAAAGTGCCAAAACTAAACAGGATCATGGACAAAGGTCAATAAATGTGTCTTTTCTGTTGCACATGAAAATGAGAGACAAAACAGGCAAATACTTACAAATATTATTAGTAATTAACATTTCAATATTTTATCATTTGTAAAGTAAGATGGCTTTATCTAATAAATACTCATGCATTGACTTAGTTTATTATCATCCCAAAATTTTAGTTACTTGAATATCTTGGAATTTATCTGATCGATTACAAAATATAATTACTTTTGACATAAATTTTTTTCAGATTAATGATCTTGTAATGCAACATGTAATTTACATTCACACAGTCTTAAATTTTAGTAAAATTTAGTACATAATACTGAACTTTAACAAAATGTTTGTGAAGTCATGATCTCATGGGGTTATATTGTTACAGAAAGGGCCTAAATTCACTACAAGTATGACTTATATCCTCAGAAAAGGGGGGACTTTAAATACAGATATGAATACAGGGAGATCTCATGTGAAGGTAAGTTGGGAGTCAGGTAGGCCCTTCACAAGCCAGAACGTGCCAGACTGTCAACAACCACCAGGAACTAGGACAGGGGAAGCGAGCCCCGCCAGGGCCTTGCTCTTGGACTGCTAGTCCCTGGATTACTAAGGTAATAAGCTTCCGCTGTTTTAACTGCCCAGTTCATGGTGCTTTGTTGCAACAGCTCTAGCAAAGCTCAGAAAGCACTCAGGCAGAGCTTGAGCATGTGTTCTGGCAGAAATAAATGCCAGCCCACATCCATGAGACAGGAGGCAAGAACACAAGCTATGGGAGAACAACAAATAAAATTATGGAGGCCTTTAAATCCTGGGTGGTGTGGTAGGTAGGTGCTATCGAGGTGCTATCAATCATTAACCTCCCTTCCCCCTCAGAAAACGGTGACATAGCTAGATCGTAATGTGATTGACAGAATTATGACACGAGGGATAAAATGGCCTGTGTTTTAGAGAGCTTAGATCATGGGGAGACACTGAGGATGGAAAAACAGAGAAAACGTGCATCTCTGCAGAGTGATTTAGGGCCGCAAAGAAAAGTAGAAATGGCCTGGGACCGTTAGGCTGAGGATCTTTGCCTACTTTGGAGGCAGTGGAACTTTACAAAAGTTAGAACACAAACAGCAAGTCCACAGATGTGTGTAAGCAAGCACTGTCTCACACACACATCCATACTTACCTACCCATTTATGCACACAGAAGCTTAATATCCTGATCCAGATGTGTTAACATTGGTGTGTCTTTTAGAATTATTTTTAAGTGCTGTGGAGAAGGGATAGCTCAATTGATTGACATATTGCTCCAGGGGACCAGCGCTGTGAAGCTTCTCTGTGTGGTGTATTGTTAAAGAGCTGGGATTAGAGCAGTGGGACGATGGCCAGTGTCCCAACTCATTGGGTTGACCTTCCAGGGGAAATAAATACACAGAGATAAGTATAGTAGTAGTCGGTGTAACAAATGCTATGAAACCAAAGTACCTTAAGGCTGAGGAGAAGCTCTTATAGTCATGATTCTTTCAGATAAGATGATAAGGAAAGGTTTTGGGGAAGGACATGAGAGCAACAATCTGCAGAAGGCAAAGGGAAGACTGCTGGTCACCAAAGAGATGGAGCCCAGAGACAGAACAATCCCCTGGAGTCTGAGAGGGAAGCATGCGTGGTGCGGTGTTGAAGGAACATGGGATCAACATGGGAGGACGGATGGGGAAGTTTATAGGGACGTGGGGCTTAAACACGATCTCGTCTTGGCAAGGTTTTAAGGTCTGCATCACGTAGTTAAAAAAGAAAAGAAAAATGAAGATGACACTAGAGAACGCAGTTGTGGTGGGGAACCGTGACTCCTATTTTGACCTGCTGAGGCATCCTTAGTTGGAACTCAGCTGTGGGAGGTTGTCGTGCGATAGAAACATTTAAGGTGTGCCAGGAGACACGGAGTGCTGGTAGCAGCTGAGAGCAAAGCAAACCAGCCACAGAGCTCAGCCATGTGGAGGAGAGGAGCCAGCTTCACACACCAGCCAGGGCCAGTCGTCTCTGCTAGTGGGTTGCAAGCACAGGTTCCGAAACAAAATCTCAGAAGGGGTTTTCTGTGTGTTCACTGCCCTCTTTCCCCTCGCAGGGAAGAAAATGGAATGCCAGCATTGGCACCTACCCACGGGATACATAGTGAGACACTGTCTGAAAAAATGTAAAGACAAAACAAGTAATTACACCAGTCAGAGTGGTTTAGGGAAGACCCATAAACTCCCTATTGTCATGATTTCCTGTTTAAGAGTCTGTCTGCAATGATGTTATATTTTGAGGTATTGGGCATGAAAAGCTCAGAACGTGTGTTTAAACAGTTCAGCCCCAACTGCTGTTCACTTAAGAAAGTATATCAAGCTTCAAACCGTTGCAGAATGCTCGCTCAAACTTAGCTCGCGGGCTTGTGCCCAGACGCAGACCCTCTCGCCCTGCTGTTATCGCTTCTGACTAGCCCCTGCGCCGGGGCACGTGTGAGCAAAACCTCACAGCCGGTTCCCCCAGTGCAGTGTCTCCTTACGTGCGGATATGGGGATTAATTCATTTCATCAGAGAGATACAGGCTCATCAGATGCACTTCAGACTCAAGTGGTGGCTGGCTAATAAAGGGACAAAGGGTTAATCTGAAATTTGGAGAAACGTGAGTTTTCAGAGAAGAGGGGTCTTGCGCAAGCTTAATTGCAGCCGGGCAGCCAAGTGCCCCTTGAGTGTCGGTACCCAGGGGAAAAAAGCAACTGGCAGAAGGTTCAGAAGTAAGAGGCGATGAGGCAGCAGCGCGCCGGAGCCCCGAGGAGGAACAGACAGAGAAGGAAACATTTAAAAGCCCAGGAACGGCCGCCTCTTTCATTCTCTCTGAATTCAGCTTCTCAGGAGGAAAGGAGTCAGAGGTTAAAATGGAGATTTATATGGTGTTTCAAAAGCTATGAGGGAAAAGAAGGGGCTTCTTAGGATGGACTCCTTTTTTAGGATTTGTTTATAAGGAATGAAAAGCAATCACCACATAAAAAATGTTTTGGGCACTGTTATTATAAATTCACCAAGAATAATTACAAGGTATATTTTGCAGTCCTGAAAGCCTTTGAGAAATGAAAAATTACAATATACGGATGGCTCACTTTGGTGAAAATAGAAAAGAGGTCGCAAGGCTGTTGAAAGATCGGGGAGCTTGCTTTCAAACACTCCTGTGCTAAATGCAATTCTCTCTGGAAAGGAAACGGTTGCCAGGAAGGTATTGATTAGACTACTGCTGGATGTGGTTAGGAAAAGAAAAGCTTGTGATATGTTTAATGCTTCCAATAAAAGTGACAGCGTGATTAGAGGATGGAAAGCTGATTAGGGGAGGAGGCTACACAAGACAGAATTCAAAAATTGGACTGAAAACGAAAGTACTCATTCCCCTGCTCGGACTTTGACATCAAATAAAAAGACTGAGATCTGTGGCTATGATTTGTACCTCAAATGTTCCTCACAGGCCGTATACATTTGGATGTTGTGGATTATCTACAGATGTCACGTACAGTTAGTGGGTGGAGCCTGGTCAGGAGGAGGAGCAGAGTACTGAGGACACAGTGGACCAGTGAGGGTACAGCCCAGAGGGAAATCGTTCTGCCCCATTCTTCCCAAGGCTGGATCATTCTTGCAATGCTGTGAGCAGTTTTTCTCTGCCACACCCTCCTGCTAGACCTTTCTGCCACTTTCAGCTGCCCATCAATGGACTAGGATCTGAAACTTTGACCTAGAACAAAATTTTCTCCCTTAAGGTGTGGTTATTGCATGTTAGCTACAAAGAGGTAACTAAGGCTTCTACATAACTTCTGCCAGCGCTGTTGTGACTAACACTTCAATTTAGTGACACACTTAAGTAGAATGTTATTGGATAAAGAGTTATTAACATAATATGTCAGAAGCTACGAGATCTGTTTGAGGGATATGAGCCAGAAACAATGAGGAAGAGGTCCAACAGACTCTTGTGGCTTTATACCTGCTCTAGTGAACAGGAAATAGTCATAACTGATTTTAGAGAAGAAAAAGGACAGTTGCTGTCCTTGTCCTGACAAAAGATGCTCAATTATCTGTGATATGACAATCAAGTACATGTGTATCTCCAAGGTTTGTGCCTCTGTCCCCATAGCTCCTAATTTAGGCCATCCATCCCTGAGGCCACACTGATGGCAGTGACGGAGAGTCTGTCCTAGGCCTTGCTTCTAGACTTGTGAAGGTTCATCTACATATTCACATGGTCTTCGCCATCCCTGTGCTCCTACAGATAGATTGTTCCTTTTAAAGACACAGTTATATTGTGTTATGGCTCCATTTTATATCTGTTTATTGCGTAGAACTCTATTTTCAAACAAGTTCATATGCTGAGATCTTTGAGATTAGGCCTTGAGTACGAATTTGAAGGCAGATCGTTCAAGCTATAATAGGAAACTATAATAGATACTTTAAAGATCAAAGTTCCTTTTCTCATCTTTGGACTCTACCAAGGTATTCTTCATGAATTTGAATACACGCATGCATATATATATATATATATATATATATATATATATATATATATATGATATGCAAGAATATCTGATATTCTTACATGTCATATATTCCCACTTCTATCTATCTATCTATCTATCTATCCAGATAAAAATGGGAAAAACCCAAGGTAAGGGAACACTTCATTATACTCAGACTCATGACCTGTAACACATTTTAAATGTGTCCAGCCATACCCAAATATGTCTATACTTGAGCATATATGGGTGATTTAGCAAGTATGTACAATATCCTCCAAGGAAAAAATCATACACATTAATGTACAGGGAGTCGATACCTTATGCTAGCTTATATCAAATTTGAATCTTTCTGAGTTTATTAAGTAAAAAAAAAATCCATAGAACTCTGTTGCCTTTTGGGTGATATTGAACTGAAACACTGTGCAGTGATCATGCAAATAATTAGTGACCAAATCTCAGTATATCAGTTCTGTTGTTATAAAGCTTAAAATGCAAGCGAAAAAGGTAGAAAATTATATTTATTCTGAACAAATGTCTTCTAAAAATTATTAATGTCCTCTCCTCTGGGAAGAATCACAAGAACATAGAGACAAGGACAGTAACAGGCGGCCTCACTCCAGAAGGGCTCAGCTGGTTAAGTCCATGCAGCCAACTGCATTGGCTTGGAAGTCATCGAATGCTTTAAAACTTTGTCTGAAGAAACTAAGTCTGTGGTAATTCTCAAATACCCTTAGCCTTTAGTCCCACATGTTATGTATCATAGCAGTGTTCGGGTGTGTGACAGTCTAGTGTGTGTGAGCACTGATGTGTAGACATAATGAATTCAAAAGTCACACCTACTGGCAGATTAAGAAAGAAGCCCAGGACCCTGAAGTGATTTTCTGATTTTTTAAGACTTTCTTTTCTCATTTTCTTGGTAGTGACTCTAATAAAGAAGAAACATTATAAGTTAGTGAGCTCTGAGCTTATACATGAAAGCTCTTTACCACTCAGACACAGCATGAATCTTAAGTAGGCTCAGATGAAAGCATCAGCAGTGTTTTCAGGGACCCTTGGAAGACATTCTCTGAATCATTACAATGTTTGTCTTTTCTTTCTTGTCATTTACCACGTCTGTATGATGTGACATTGTTTGCATACGGAAAAGTAAGTTTTACTAATATAAGGAAAATATATTAATAAATATCATTACCTTTACATTTTAAGTTTTTACTGTACTGATTCCAAGAATTTGTTATAAACAGTGAGAACATTTTTGGGTTCAGTTTTTAAACTAGCTTGTCATTGCTAACTGAAGAAGTTCAGTAATTAGCTTCCTCATTTCATTTTAAAAAATTAAATATCTTGACCAAGGGGGAAAGAGTGAAATTAAAGAGCATGTAGAACTATGTATTAAATATAAGAATACCTGTGCTTCTACACCATGTTTAAGTGTCATTTTGTACCACGAGAAAAGCTGGAAATGGATAAAGCAATCATACTTTGCTTGACTATGAATTAATTTCAATTAAAAACTTCTTTGATCAATGAAGAAAAAGCGTTAATTCATTTTGAAAGGTAGGGTCAAGTATTTAGATATGACAAGGATCTAATTAGATGCAAAACTCGCTGAAATTCTCCTAGAAATTTTCTCTAATATGCCAAGTCCTTTCCTTCCTTCTATGGGATACTGAGGTCTATAGGATTACATTTTAGCCTTGTATTATAATTAAGTGCATATTTCAGCCAGGCTGAAAAGATCTTTGAGGACAGAATATACCTAATTAACATCTACAGTTGCCTTTCTTACAAAGCAATCTGGATAGGTAGGTAGATGCAATAAAGAGTTTGAATTATACAAGATAAATAGAACAAAACAATGGCCCCTTAGGATGTTGTTTACATTATTGAAGAATATTGATTCAGTCTTTATTGGGTAGAAAATAATAACTTGTGGAAAGCACTTGCCTCAGACAAGCAAAGGAGTAAAACCATGCATTCACTGGAGCAGAGAATCACCCGTGGGTCTGTGAGTTACAAATTCTTGTTCAGTAGGTCTGGAAAAGAGCCCAGATCCCACAAGGTAGGTGCCTAGGCTCACCAATGTTGGTGGTCCTTGAACCTCCCATTTCAAGAAAGAGGAGCTCCCCAGTCCACAGATACAGTTGTGTCTTTTTCAGAAATGCCATTTCCTAGACCCATCCTCAACATTTGTCCATTCAACTTGACAGTGTGCATCACTACCGCGTGCTCTATAACTTTTGAGCAGTAATGCAAAGTTCAGTGTAGAGTATGTGCTACAGTTGTAGAAAATGACAAGATTACTGCTCAGAGAAAGTAACAAAAGGCCGTTCTTCTCCATTGACAGCCGAATCCTAATGATGCTTCAAATGTGCCTTTCGTATCTTTTCTGGTTTACACCCAGGCCCTCAGCAAAGCTCTCTCATCTATCCTGGCTTCCTCCTTCCCCAGAGGGCAGGATTCTGATGTGCACCTACTACCACCTGAAATGTTCAGGAGGTCAATGGCCTTTCTTTCTTCTCTGCAACTATCTCTTCTGCCAGTTCCTTCCTAGGCACATGATTAAGAGTGTCCCCAAATCTCTGATGTGTGGTGCATCTGTGGCTTCTTTTATCCTAAACAACTCCGTTTCAGTGCTGAGCTTTTTTTCAAAATGGGTCCTTCTTTGGTTACTATCTAGTACGAATGCTGAGCTTCGCTTCTCCGAGCTTGACAGCTGAGCTCCAGGAGGCCTTACAAGGGAAAACTTGCAGTGCGTTGGCAGTTTGTGCTTCCCACCGTCTCCTTTCTGGTGGCTGGAACTATCTCGGCTCTCCTCTCTGGACCTGCCTCTGTCTACAGATGCCAGTAGCTCGTGGCTGTTCCCGTTTAGCCTGGGGAAGCTTCCCAGGCACAGGATGGCGTTTTCTTCAGCTTCTTATGAGTCTACAGGTTTTCTAGCTCTCCTGTAGCCTTTTTCAATTCTTGGAACTTTCCTTTCCCTCCTAGCTAAGTGGAGCTGGTAGTTTTTCACTCTATTTCAGCTTTTTGAATGAGCCTGTGAGGAGTCCTCGAGCAGCAGCACTGTTACTCAGCTACCCTCTTGCCCAGAAGTCTCTCATATCTTTCCCTATGTTTAATTTTCCATTGAAATGTGTTAAGAAAAAAATGTAACTTAATTTTAGTTTGACATGTTAATTTTCTTGGATAATACGGTAAGCAGAGCATTTTAGATTAGATGTATAATTCCTGAAGCATCTGAAAGACAATGGCTGGTAGTAAAGCACGTAAGTAGATGACTCATGAAGCACTAACAGGTGATTTTGAGGAAGGAATGGACAGACCCTAGGGAAAAAAACCCACAAATTTTATTATCAGGGGTCCATTATTCTGAGCAAGGGGTGAGCAGAAAAATAATAAAATGTGAATGACCTGATTAGCATTTTAAGGAAATCTTTAAAAGTTTTAAGAACGACAGTGGCTACGTTAACCACATCGATCTGCAGTGGTTGCTTCTGTAGTTATTTACATGATGAATGTTTTGTTAAGGAAAAAAAACCCTACAGCTCTCACTTATCAAAACCTGAAAAAAAATATGAGAATCAATTTCAATATTTTGAAGGCCTTACTTATTTCAAGTGTGAATAGCCTTGAAAAAAAGATTATTTTGTGATTTATACGTATTGTATATTTAAACAAAAATTTGTATCCATTCTAAGTACAGATTGTAAAGTGTGCTACGAGGAGAAAGGGAATATACAAGAAGGAAAACCAGGGATAAGAGAGAAATGGAATTAACCGCTGTGACTTCTCCTGGTGGCAGGAAATATGTAGAGAGGACTGAGACCCTTTCAAATTGTGAGCTAAAATAAATATTTCCTGCTTTTCGTTGTGGGTGTTGGGTATTTTCTGTCCCAGTAATGAAAAAGTAACTAACAGGTAAAAAGAAGAAAGCCCTGAAAAAGAGATAAGAAAAAAGAGAGAGAGAAATGAAAATTAAAAGCAAGAGGGACAGTGAAACTTACAGTAGACTGGGGTTCAGGAAAGCAGAGTGAAAGTAGAGGGGTGCTGGGAAGAGGGGCCCCCTTCCCCTCAGACCCGAGCTCAGCTGCTGCAGTGCTGAGCTGTGTCATCCATTGTACACTCTCCCCTCCACCTCCCAATTTTCAGTGACCTGTGTGATGGCAAAGCCGTATTGAATGAACGAAGCTTTCTAAACCCTAATATTTTCATTAGAATTGAGCCATAAAGTCTGACAGCAGCATTTTGGGTAGGGATCTGAATCGTGGACGACCCAGCCTTCCAGGAAATCCAGGTCAGGCGCAGTTGAGTCGCGGGATGCTGACAAGCTGATCACGTTCCGGGGCGCACACAGGAAGGACTTCTTCTTGTTTCCGTTCCTGTTGGCCCTTTTTCCTTGGCCCCAGAGAGCTTGATTTACCAATTATTCCTTCTTGTGCACTACGTTCAGCTGTTCGTTCTCCCAGGCTGACAGCAGCATGGACGTCTCCTGAGGCCGAAAGTCATTTGCTCTGCCATATGTGGGAATGTAATTAGATGAATGAGCACAGTGTACCATGAGGGAGAACCCCACAAAGCTCTTTACATGAACAACTGATATTTTAAAATCTAAATTAAAATAATATATATCATGAACACTTTTGCGCTTCATATATGCTCAGATTTTAATTTTTTATTTATTAGAAACTCCTCGTCAGAATTTACATCAGTAAAATTATAACTTTTGTCACATCTATTTTTAACTCCCACCCACAAACTCTTCTGTTACGTAATGATTACTTTGTTTTTGTCCAGTAATGCCTCTTGCTTGTAAAATATATAGAATTTAGAGAAAGAACATTCTTGCTTTCATGTAATAGCAACTTTTTAACACATCCTCTTTAACATCAATGATAGAAAGCTTAAAATTACCATCATAGCAAATGTCCAGATAGCTAAGTGCTAAAAAGTTACGTAAGGCATTAATTATACTGATACTAATTCTGATAGATTGGGATTTGTTTCTGTATTTTTATGATATAGTATGAATCTCCATGAATTAATTGAATTAGGGTAAAATACTGCCACCAAGCTAGTAACTGTGCTTAATGTTTTCAAATCTACAGCCAGGTGGGTTGTCAGTGTGTCAATTATATAATGAAAATTTATTTTAATCCTAAAAACTCTGCTGAAGATCAAACACTTCTCATTATTGTTCTCGACACGTTGATGGTTAGATTCAGAAAACACATTCCTTCACCTAAAATTTGGCCAACATATCAAGCAACTTTCAAACGTTTCAGCAATCTTTGTCTTTGGAAATGTCACAGAAAGAGAATAATAGATGTCAAGTAATATCAGTGGAAAAAGTAGTTTGGAGTATATCAATAAATATGATGAATATAGTCATCTATTAGAATACTCTGTGTGTGTGTGTTTGCTTTACTTCCTTCCTTCAGTCTTCTAGGACTTGTCTCACAGCTGCGATGGCAATTTGGCATGAAATGACATTCCATCAGGACTCCTTGTCTCCCAGGACCAGTGGTTTATTATCAAATTATAGGTGACTTGAGTGGGTCATAAATTCACAAGAAGTTTTATGGGAATTCAGTTAATCACTCACTAGCAACACCCGGTTCTAAATCAAAATGTGTGTACAAGTGGCATTACTTCTACATGCCTTGACTTTATGTGAGTGTTTGTAAAATAATCTAGCCACCATATTAGACAATTCTACACAAACACATTTTGTCTCTCTATTAAAGGTATATTAATTCTTAATGCATTTTCCCATTTTTCCATATAATTTATTTGAAACTTTCAAATAATGAAGAGTGCACACACTCCGTGGCCCTGACGTTGGCATGTCTCATGGTCTTTTGTTTGCTGATTTTTATTATCCCTTCTCAGTTGTGTTCTCCCAGATAATCAGATTTTTTTCTCCTTATCTAAGATTTGTGCCTTACTTCTTGGTATCTCAAGTGAAACTTCTTTCATAGTTACCAATAACACGCTGATTTCTAAATATTAAATTGTAACTCTTTGATTGGAAAAATGTTTTTTTTCCCCATTGTTTGGGATGGATGAATCGTTTTTATTCTTCCAAAAACCAATCTGATGTGATGAGTGTCAATTTTCCCGATACTTATCCTGATTCTACTGTAGTACTTCTTCCAACCAACACCTTGGTTTCTGTGCTCTTTATTCTAACAGCACCGTGGAACACAGGAGCCCGGGGAACTCAGGAACTTAGGGAGTCTGTCTCCACTGCTTTTCTGTGAGTTTCTTGATCTTGGAAAGAGTGTTCAGCCTTTTGTCAGGGTAGCCTGGCGGGTACACCATAGTGGGAAAACACAATATGAGTGTTTTCAAACTAAACTGAGGAAGGGTTCCACACATTCTGAATACAGGAAATGCCAAGGAGATGTTTATTTTCAGATAATTATTTAATGTTATAATACATCTCACCCCAATAAAGATATGAGATACTCATCGGTACAGTGACTCATTCAAAACATTTAGAGTTTGTGAGTGAATAAAACTTGAGTTTGGAAAAGATGATGTGAAGAATTTTGGAGATCTCAACCTCCCGTCCAGACCTGGAGGCTGTTGCTCAGGACACTTTTTTTCTCACAATTGTTTGAATTTCCAAAGACTGTGATCAAAGACTTCCTTGAAAGCTTTAGCTCTGAGTAAGTGATAGGGTGGGAAATTTTTATGTGCACTTATTTAGGATGAGATAATGTAGCAAATGACTAAGCTATACCTTTGCCTACAGTGAAATGAGCCCTTTAAACAATAGCAATGGGATACGGTGATGTAATCCATGTGACGACTGCTTGAATGTGTATTAGGTAAAACAAAATACTGTTGCAGCTAATGCTTGCAGACTATCCAAATTACAACAGACAACAGATGCACTTGCAAGAAAGAAGTAATCATTACTTGAAAAAGTTAGCAATACATTGTTATTTCAGAGGCAGTTCAGTACACTGGGCATGACGCATGGGTTGCAGGCTGAGGAATTACCTGGGAGTTTCATAACGCCTCTGCTGATTGTAGCTATATTACACTTGCAGTGTGAGCTCTTGTAGAGGACAGCTCCACATCTGTGAAATTGTTTTGTGAAATGTGAACCACTATTCAAAGTCAGATGATTACTGTCTTTGAAGTCAAATCCAGAGAGTATTGCACTTCTTCAACTAGTAAGCCAAAATTGTGAAATTTTATAAATGCCAAATATTTGAAATAAAGAGAGAGGAAAACTTTCCTTAACTTCATAGATTTTTTTTTACTTGCTAAGTTCATAACTGAATAGCTTTAATTCACTTTTCGAGGATTTATAAAAAAAATGATTTGAATAGTCATGTAGAAAGAATAAAAGCTGCTGAAATTATTATCCTCTTTTTTATTAAAAATACTTTACTATGGCAACATCTTTATTCATGTCTTACATGAACATAGTGAAAGGATAATTTATACCTCAAGCTATATGTTCAATTAACATTGAAATAAACCAATACAAGTATTTTAGATTACATAAGAATTTTCCTGTAAAACCTTTCATTTTCTTCCATATTTTCTTTTGAGCTTGAACATATCACCACTTAATGCCAAACTAATTTTGGGTAACTCTAAAATTCTAATGGATAGAAAATTAAAATATTGAGTATTTTTAATCTGTACATTTATTAAACCTCATATATATATATATATATATATATATATATATATATATAATCTATATGTTGGTGATAGGCCAATTTAATTTCTGTATGAAATCTCCTAGCGTGTCACACCTTGTAACTGGGTGCTATGTTCATACCGATTCTTCATAGCGATAGTACTGGCATTTGAAAATTTTAACCTCCAATTTACGATTTGTTCCTGTGCTATGCAGAAAGAAATGAGAATTGAAATAGTATTTCAACTTGCAGTCTCAGAAAACCACCCCGAAAGACCTTTCTCTCTCATTTTATGTTGGAGAACTCTCTTAGACAGTTAATGTCTATTTATATGGTAATTGCTCCCCAATATACGTCTACTTTTTCTCCTTTCAGCTGGATTCCATTTTCACCTAATAACACCAGTCACTAACACACTGTGTGAGTACAAATGATCTTCGTGAACAGTGCTGAGCAAATCAATACGACGTTCAACTTTGGCTTAAGAGGAATGCTTAGCGGCTCATGAATTAAAATGAGAGGGGAGGATACTGGTGAAAAAGAGGGCATCACTTTTCTTTTCTTTCAGCGATTCGATTCTTCGGGAAGGCCAGCCCTCAGGTGGGAGTAACGTTTCCTCCACTCTCAATGTTTCAGTTCTTTCCTCTCCCCATGGGGGCTTTCCTTCTATTCAAGAAGATACAGAAACGATAGTGTTTGTAAGGAAATTAATGGCGATGCTTCTGACTTTTAATACATTGAAACTAATTGAAGCTAAGCGATTTACCTGTTTTTATATTAAATTAAAGAAAGAAGAAAAAGTTATAATGTGGAAGAGTAAGTTGAAAATGAAAAGGGAGCAAGGACATAGGAACGACGCTTATGTATTTGATATTTAGCAAATATTTACTGAGCATCTAATATGTCCCAGTTAGTCTTTTTGTCTTCTCCTATTGGAGATGTAATAGAAATTAAGACAGGCAACGCTTTTTGTGTCCTAAGTACAACATGTCCAAGTAATATACATCAATTAATAGACAAGATAATCTTTCAATTGTAGTTCTACATGAGGACACATCTAGGATAAAACATGCTCCTGGGTATGTGAAATAGATAAAATAAAATTTTATGTAAAACTATATAAAATTAGGATGTATAAAATAGATAAAATAGAATATTATACTAATATAAAACTAAAAGAAATATCAAATTGTCACTTTTCCGTATTTGTATATTCTGCATTGACCTGCCACTGGAATGGGAATACTTACGGCTATTTCTGAGTCATCTGTAGACTAGTGCAAAACTGCAATTGTTGAGATGTTTACTGCACGGTTTCTCAGGGAGATTGAGCAGCTGAGCCGTGCCTTGTCTCGACGCTCCTACAGTCTCCACGTGTCTTGGTGTGTTTCATGTCAAGCTTTACTTTTAGTTTTTGTGCTTTTTGTTGGTGATTTCATGGTTTGAAATGGTCCCTGAGTCTAGAAGCTAGAATGTTGTTCTGTGTTTCCCATCTTGTGCTGCTTCTGTGTCTTCAAGCCACGAGGTTTATGGCTATTCCATGGAGTTTCCCTTATCTCAATACAAGAGTAGAATATTTTGCATGCATATATCATATCATTTTGAATAAAAAACGTTTTAAAAATCCAGGCATAATTCCCTCACAAATGTTTTAAAGAGTAAGTGGATCGTGGACCGAGGAGGTTCGCGTGAACGTTTGACAGGGTGACACTTACATGATAACTTCCGCATTAGAAGGTCAAACACGTTAAGATCACTTTTCCTGTTTATGTAGTTTTCACGGTGTATGAGATATTTGTCCTGATCACAGTCCTGCAGGTGGTACACCTTTGCAAATGAGGGAATTAAAGTTGCAAATGGCTAAGTCACTGAACAAAGAACACACACTGCTAGTGCAGCAGCCCCTGTCGTGTTTTGCTAACTACAAAAATTGCTGTAATCTTTGAGGCATGACACATCGTTATTACTCGATGATCAAACAGTAATTGAAATCATCCTATTTTGCTCCATTCATTTTACAATGCTGAAGAATTGATTGCAATGGCATCGTTCTCCGTACAAACTATTACGTTATATTACTCATCACGGTCAGAGAATAAGTTATGTCTGTGTGTTTTTAAACTGGACAACTCATTAGATGGACACGAGATCAGTCCTGAAGAACCTGTGTGCATCACTGTGGATGGTATACCAGAAATGAAAGGAAACCTCCAGCTCCCATGCCAGTGAGTGCCTGGGGATTCTGATTCTTACCAGTGGAGCCACTCCACAGGTAGGTGTATTTGAGAATTACCAAAGTGCTAATTGAATAAAACATAGCAAAGTCATTTAGACATCGGGTGTCACTGCAATTACATTCCTCTTTGTTGATGCACACATGGAATTGGAAGATTTTGCCGTGGAGAACAGAGGTTGGTATTGATCATGTTAATGATTCAGACATTTTTGTTTGTTTTATTTAAATCATATATAATGTAATGCCAATGGAATAAAGTTGTGAGGCAAACTAGTGTAGACACCTGAGAAACTTTTCTCTTCTTTGTATATTAAAATATGGTTTTTAAAACTGTAAAACTAACATATCAACTATCTAGCATCTTTTTTGTTGTTATTTTTGCTGACGTACTTGGGATTGAGCTCAGTGCCATCATGCTAATCTACAACCATGGCCCATTTTTATTTTGAGACAAGATCTGACTAAGTCACTTAATTACCCAAGCTGTACTTGAGATTGCAATGTCTTCTGCCTCAGCCTACCAGAGTGCTGTTATTACAGGATTGCATCTCCAAGCCTGTCTAAGAGAATCATTTTTAAACAAATAAAGATATGCATAAGAAAGTTAAAATTACCTGAAGATATCAATTGCCAACACATATTTCTCTTTTTTTCTTTTTTATTTATGCCCATAAGTTTATATAATACTAAAACCAGAGTGGTTTTCAGTCAATAAACATTTCCACTGCCTTTAACAATATTTGTACCTTTTTAATGACGACATCTTTTTTACGGATCTAGTAAAACATGCTAAGGCATTTTCTGTTATTTCAAAATTCCAACTTTTTAGCATACTTATGGGATAAAAGTAACTGCCGTAGCTCCTTTTTTGTTTGTTTGTTTCTGGGACATGTTACTCAACATCCACAACATAAGGGAGGAAAGATTTATTTTAGCTCAGTATCAGAAGGTCTTGGTCCTTTCGTGGGCAGCTGGTGATGACGAAAGCACATAACAGAGGCCTAGCTAGGGGAAAGCTGCTCTTAACATGGCAGACAAAAAGCCAAAGGGCAGAGCCTGCATCTGTCCTTCTAGGTCGCGTCCCAGGGACCTGATCCTCCCAGTCAAGCTCCAGTGATCTGCCCCCTTCTGGCTCAAGATCCGGTGCCCCGCGCCTTGTGATCTTGCCCATCTCTTAACAACACATTGTTCCACAGGTATTCTGCGACATCCGAAAACATGAGGCTTTTGGAGGACATTCCAGATCCGAATCACAGCAGCAACGACACCCTGCTAGTGTTCTAGATGGAGACTTTTTTGGGTTAAAAATACACTTATATTTAAAATCCTTAAAATATGTTTCTAAATAATGTCCAAAGTACTTGGAGCTTTTGTAAGGAAAAAAAAAAAAAACACAGCATTTACTTTATTTTCTTCAAATCCCGCACAATCTGGCATAAAAGTGATTTTTATTGCAAGGATTTTAGACCAAAACTGACTGATATTATTTTGAGAAATAGAACCAATTTGTGGTTTTACCAGAGTGTATGAAAATGCTATTACAATAATATTGAGGATACTTAATTTAAAATGCTTCTCAAATTGAAAACTAGTATCTTCTCACTTTGTTTTATGCCACCTTGGAATAAAGGTAGCAAGGCTCATTTCAATGTTTTCTACTTGTGCTTTTGACATAATCAACTACACAGTTTAAACACTGACAAGGGGCCTAAGGTCCTGCTGTAACCTGGGGTGACATATCACAGGGGCTACGGTGATGGTGACTATGAACTTGGTGTGGGATGCCATGACGCATTCTGAGACAAAACATGCCTAGCCACTCAGTGCCTGCTTCTCTTCCATGGTCTGTTATGTCAGGAGACACACTGCGGAAAAAGAACGCAGTAACGGAATCAGAGACAGGAGGAGTAGCATGTATCGATGTGTGCTTTGTCATCACATGGCCCACGTGTGCTCCTTACATGGAACTCTATCTGTAGTTTAAGCTAACAAATTGTATCTGCTTCACTCTGTAACACATAACCTGTAGTACGGGATGTTCTCAATAAGTATTGTTAATGGAAAATCATGGCTAACTGCAGGAAAAAAAGTGGGCAGATTGGGTTCAGGTTTGGGGTGCTCAGGACCAGTGGGTTCTGTCATCTAGGGAGGCACTGGTCTGCTTTGGCTGTTCCTCGTTTAGTTTTACCCGATGGTCTGCTTTAGAGGTAAGTGCCTCGACTCCAATGGTTAGCACATCAAATGAGCCTCGGATGATTTCCAAGTCACCAGGCCCACTGCATGTCTAGTTTCCATCCTTCTCTTATTTAATCTAAATTGTAAATCACACTCTTAATCCTTTGAAAATTCAAATACACCATTCCAAGGTCACCTGTGCTATCCATCCCCAGTGCTCAGCCCTTCCTCCTCCTAGCTGTGTGGCCTCTGCTAAGTGTCCCTCCTGAGCTCTCTACCTGCTCTCCAGCCCTCTGACAAGGTGGCTCTTCTGTTACCGTAGCCCTCTACTACTGGATCTGTGTGACAGCAGCTGCCTCCTAGACGGGGGCTCTGGTACCGCCCTCCTGCTTCCTAAAAATGTCGGCTTTGAATCACATCTCAGCAGATTACCTCAATCACACATGCATATCTCCTAGTGTTTTCCCCCTCTTTCGGTGATATTTTTAGTTTCTGACTCATTGTCACTCTACTCAAAATATTCTCGCCTTACATTTGGAAGGGTTTGACTACTCGTATAGACTGTCTTCCAACGCCCTCTCTGCCAATCATCTGAAATCCTCTCCTCTTGCTCCCGACTCCTGTACATCCAGCCTTCGCCCCCTACTCCCCTGGCCGTTTTCTGACTCTGCCATCAACAGCAAGAGCAGCAGGCCCAGCAGCACCTCCCCGTCAGGGTCTGTGCTTATCACCTGAGCGCGTGTTAGGTGCATCCTGCTTGCCTCTTAGCCACGTGCTAGCCTTTCCGGTTATCTCAGTGTCTTCCTTTTCCAGCTGCCTCACTCAAGTCCATTCGATAGCGTCTCTGCAAGTGCACTCAGCTTCCCGGCATGCTCTTGGTTTCACTGTACTCACCTGACAATACCAGAGCCAGGGATGATCTACCTCCCGCTTGCCTTGTCTCTAGAGTGAACAACCACGCCCTCCTCTGAGGGATGAACTCACTCTTCAAATTTATCACGGGGAGCCTTAAGTGGGCCCTGAATGACTCACGACAGCTACATCATACTTCCGCAGTTTGTTTACTCCCCCTTCCCTTCTCTTCACTCTCCAAGCCCCAGCACGGCTTTCCCATTTTGATTCTCTATTTTCTATTCACTGAGAAGATCAGGGTCCAGAATAGAAGTCTGCAGACTCCCACTGTCACATCCATCCGCTCTCCTCCAGCGTCTGCACCCACGGACTTTGTGTTCCTGCTGTGCACTTGTGAGTTCAGGATGAGCCGAGACCCCTGGAAGGCCGCCCTCTCCCTCTGCGAAAGGATCCCGTCGTCACCCACGCCACAGGACGTGCACCGCCAGGCCGCACTTCTGACACATCTGCGTCAATTCCCTCTGGTCCTGTCCTCTCCCCTTCCAGCTACCACACTATTTCTCTCCTTCCTTGGGAACAAGAACCCCCCAAAGAGGCGTTCAAATGAAAAACTCCTAAAAGCTACCTTAGGAACAAACCTGAACGACCCTGGATGGGGAAATGGTTTATTTTTAACACAATCCCAAACACTGAAATTCATGAAACGACATTAAAATGAAAACATCTGTTCTGTGGGGACATTATCAACAGGACAAACTGGAGACGGAAAAAGGTAGAGCTGATAAGGACCTATTATCCAAAATGGAAAAATTATAGAACTCAACTATAAGAAAAGGAACAGCCCCATTAAAAATGGGCAAAAGATCTCTGCCCAGATACCTCATCAAAGAGGACATAAAGGACAAACAGGCACACGGCTTCTCCCTCCATTAGGGGCATGCAAATTAAAATAGCAGTGAGACAGTGCTACGCACTTCGGGGACGGTGAAAATAGAAAACAGTGACAACACCCAGTGTGATGGGGCCGTGGAGGGAGAACTCACTCACTGCTGGTGGGAGGGCCAAAGGGCACAGGCCCTTGGAAGGCTCGTTTGTTCCTTCTTTCAGTGTGAAATGTCGCTCTCACCAGTGGATACAGTAGACTTCTTGGGATTTACTCAAATGATCTGAGAACCGGTCAACACAAAAACGCACCCACAGGTGTCAACAGAAGTCTTATCTACAACTGCCAAACATGAATGCAGCTAAGATGCCCCTCAGGGAGTTAAGGGATATTAAACAATGGAAGGACAGGCAGCCGAGGCATCTGAAGCATCTGAAAAGGCTACAGGTTCTACTGTGTCACGTGACAATGCTTGAGGTTGGCGGAAAGAGAGACGAACAGGTGGGGCATAGAGGGTATTTAGTATTGTAAAATTATCTTGTATGATATACTATTTTGTTTACTACTTCATTTGTTAATTTTTCAAACTTTTCTAATTAAATTTGAAATTAATTGGTAATACAGCATTATATGGCATTTCCACAATATAAACAAGGAACACATAAAAACCTCAGCAGAGTTAAGGATAAAATAGCAAACAGTTAATAGTAAAAAGTGGTGAACATTGCATATTAATTTTGTTTCTGAACTTTTATTTATAAGTTTACGTAATTTTAAATATTGACTCTTCTTAAGAACTAATTTGGAATTTTTTTCTAAAAATTTTACCGCTCTTTCTGGCTGAGGTCAGATGTATGCTAAGGGTAAGGAAACAAAAGGAACTGGACAGGTAAGGATAGCTATGCCAAAGCACATCAGAAAGGTGAAAGGGACAGGTCATTCTGTTCCTCAAAACATCTCTGGCATGCACACATCCTCAAGCACACAACTTCCCCTGTGTACAACTTACTTGCATTGCAGTTCTGACTCTCACACTCATGGACTTAGGACACCATAACACTTCCTCCAAAGGCTCCGTGTGCCTATGTGATCCAAAATTCTTTCTCCAGATGATTGGACCACTATCCCTTTACCCCATTGAGTTATAATTCGCATCCATCCATCCTTGAATTCTTTTTATCATTCAGGACCACAGGGAGCAAATGCCGTTCCCGTTGGGGCTGTGAGCCTTCCTCGCTGACCCGCTCTGCTCTGTGGCGTGCACTTTTCCTTTAATAAGTCTCTCTCTTTTTATTACTTCTGCAGGTTCTTCTCAGTTCTTTGTTGAGGATACCGAAAGCCTATGAGTTGATCTTGAGACCCTGTCTGGAGACGTTCCTGCTGACTACATCACACCCCTGAAATTGTTCTTCCTCTGGGGCCATTTGCAAGCTACCAGCATGAAGTCACAGAGGACAAAGTAGGGTGCAGAGGCCAAAAATCAGATTTGACACTGTTCTATGCTTCTGTGAGTGCCAGCACATCACTGGAAATAACCTCCACAAGCAGAGATTCTTTGACGGTCCCCCAAATTTTTAGGAAGGTGAAGGTATCCCGACTCTGAAGTTTGAGAACTGCTCGCCTACAAGGTAAAGCCTTGGTTTGTTTCAGCCGTGAAGCCAGTGTGAGGCTCCACGGTGATCTAGATGTTCCACAGGTCCAGAATGTGATTGCTCTAATACAGAAAGTCTCACTTACGAAATTATGAACACAGGGCATTTGACAGAAGAGCTGAGTGTTGAAAAATAGTTTCAAGTGAAATGAAATTCTATTGGGAAAGCTGGGAGGAAAGACAGAGGAAGAGAGAGAAACTGATGAGACGTTTGGTCATAACAATAATGGAAAGCATTTGTTTCTGGAGTTGATTTTAACTTGTGCAATGGATAAATATGAATGCAGTGTATTCATATGATCGCAGCCACTTTCTAAGATCTTCCTACAAGAGAGTCCCTTTGATCTGCTAAACACGTTGAAAGGTTTGAAGTGTAAAATAGGGCTAAGCCAAGCCTGCAGGCGCTGGGAGCCAGCAAGGAACAGAGATGCTGGGGTTCTGAAAGTAATCCAGAGAGAAGGGTAATGATAAAAGGTCGAGGGAGGATGGTATCCGAAGCTTTGGGGCAGGGGAGGGGGGCACAACAGTACCAAATATTCAGATGAAATGTTCTTGTCCAGCTCACCCTTTATTCTTCTGTGTTCCCCATCATGTTTCTTGTGCATGAATTTGTGAGTGCACATATGTGAGTGTGTGTTTTCGTGTGTGTGAGAGTGCCTGTGCAAACAGGGCAGTAGATTTGCAACTGCTCATGTGACCCTTGAGTGTCACAGCCTCATGTAGGGAATCCAGGTTGTAGCAGTGAGATGATTCACCAGAAATAAAAATAAAAAAATTCTATACACTCAAGAGTTTAGAAGAAGGGGCAATCAGAATTTATAGAACTTTTAAAAGAGCTTTAAACTTGCACAAAAGAGCAAGTTGGAAGAGAAGCCGTATTTTAACCTCCACAAAGATACCTTAATTTAAAGGAAGTTATAATTTGATATCTCTGGTTCAGGAGCATTTTCTAGTCATCTTTAAAGGCTTACATAATGAATGTAAATAGTAATAACCTGTTCAATTGGGCTGGTTTAATTAAGCTTTGATCATTTAATAGACTTCTCTTAGGTGAGTCATAAAGCCATAACTGGCTTTTTCAGGCGTGATGTGATGTCTGGATTCACAGCACGTACATCATTTTCTAAAAACCTGTGTGTGTAAATAAAAGATCTAGGGATGTCTGTATCCACACCTAGATTGACACCAGCATCTAAGCATGCTGATTTTAATGCATGGGTTCTTTAAATACCAAGACAATATCTTACTATGAGATTACCTAATACTATTTAAGCACCACTTTCCAAAATGGGAAAAGGGATTCTAAGCTCAATATCCTAGAAGCAACTTCTTCGCAGCTTCCCTTATTTTAAACCTAGACACTGCCAGCAGGTGTACCCAGGCATATTTCAACTGTCAGACAGTATCAGAGAGATAAATGAAATCACTAAGGTAACCAGCTTCTAAAAGCCCATGAATCATGAAGGCATTTTTACGTAATGTCAAACCTAAATTATCCTTGGCAGACAGAAATTGTAAACGGCCTCCCTAAATGTAGGATTCATTTTCCACTATTGTCTGTTTCCAGAGATGCTAAATACACACTCAGCGCTTGCGCTGTACTGATTTGTTCCTGTTTTAAAGCTAAAATAAGAGTAAAGCAAAATAATGTGACAAGATCATCTTTCCCTGTGTCTACACTACCAAAGCTGGCCGGGGACAGTTGTCTGAACACATCAGTCAAGCAGGGTGAATGCCTTACTATTACTTCAATAGCCTAACTGGCTTAGTAAGGAACTGTGGTTCTGTGGAAAACTTGGGTTTGAATTGGCAGAGTCAACGTTCTACTCAATTTCACCTGCTTTATGTTTCTCAGGATGTCACGTCTAGTCTTCAGACATGCTCTGTCCTTTCTCAGCCATTTTCAACTGCCTTGTCCTCTCCGTGTCTCTAGCACGGCCATCCCTCGCCTGGTCACGCTGCTCACATGCCACACCCATCCTCGCCTATCACACGCATGCGCTCAATTTGGCCAACACATCGCTGGCTCCTGATAGCTGTCTTCTATTGTAAATGGCTTCTCGAACATGTGCATGGCTTGCTGCTCCCTAAAGAACAGTAGCAGGCACATAAAACAAGCAGTGTGTTTGTAGGTGCAGTGCCGGGAGTTACTTCTCTTGTCATCTGTTACCGTAGATGAACTACGTAACCTCGCAGCAAAGCTGTGACTAATCACCATAGACCACCTGCCAGAGTATACAGAATCGCACCTAGTGTTTCTGGACACCTTTTTATTTTCCCCTAGCTGACATATAATAATAATTCATCTGAGCCTCCAGAGCTTTTTGAGATTAATGTTTATGCACTTTTAAGCCTTCGTGCTAATGCACAAGTTATTACTGCATGGACAGAGGGGAAATTGTGAGTCAAACAAGCAACTTGTTATACTTCTCATGTCCGACCTCAGATGGAAAGCTACCTTTCCAATGTTTTCATCTGTCACGGACTGCTGGGAAGCTATGCAGGCTGTGCTGGTGGGATGATAATTTTCCGCAGCTTCCTGAGCTTGCCAATTGCAAGATTACTCCTGATGCAAGTTAATAAATAATGTATGCACTGCTAATAGATCCAAAATCTTCAGTTCCTGTTAGAGAGAAATTGTGCCAAATCATCACAGAAGTGCTATATTAAATTAGGGGGGGGGGAGAAGCAGGGGGATGGGAGAGGGAGGGCAGGAGAGAGAGGAAAAAAATGTAAAAAGTCATGGACTCTAATTTTACCCTAAAGTCCTAATACCAGTGCATTTAAAAAGTCATACAATTTTTCAACCATTGCATGTTTTATATCATATTTTCTTTTATTTCTCTTTTGGTTTGAAAAATAATTTATCATATTCATTTCAACCTTGCAAAAGTAATTTTTATAGATCTAGTTTTACTTTTGTGAAAGTGACTTCTATAGGTTTTTTAACTTAATATATGAATATATATACATAATATATATGTATGTATATATGTATATATACATATATAAGTTGTAAAAGGTATATATATAAATGTATATATACATACATACATATATATATATATATATATATACATACATACATATATATATATATAACTTTCACAACTTACACATATATCACATATATACATGTGGGCATATATTTTGATATCTTTCATCTAAGTGCCATTTATAGTTATTATATACTATATTATATGCTTGGTCTTTTATATCATGCTAATAAAAACCTTCAACATATGTGCATAAACCATAGAACAGAGATTTGCAGACTTTTTCTATAAGAACCAGGTAGTACATACCTTATGCTCACAGGCCAGATGGGCTGAGCACGTCTTCCTCAGCTTTGCTGTGAATGTGAAATCAGTGCAATCCATAGGTAAGCCCGGGAGATTTTGTTTTGATCTGTGAGTTATAGTTTACAAAACCTTGTCCCATGAAAAACTTGACCCAAAATGTAGCTTATCCTAATTTCTTTCCTATGATGTGGTCGATTGCTGTAGCGTATTTTAGAAGGCATCGGAAATCCTCCATTGCAGTGGGGGACCCTTCCACTGCGGAGGCATTGCCGAGCCTGCCCATGTTGATGAAGTATTGAGTACTCACACACCTTGTCCACACAGGACGGTCTTTTCCCCATGTGCACAGAGGTGGTTGATGTCTGTGACAGGCCTGTGTCAGTGCAGAAAGAGACTTAGCTCCCTACCCAGCCTCTTTAGAGCTGTGAGGGTCAGCGTATACTTGGGTCTGTGTGCACACAGCCCTTTCACTTACAAACAATGGCTTTGTCAAAGGTCATCAGTGAATTACCCACAAAACAAGGAGCAACAGGGAGCCCAGGAATGAAGCCAACTCCCCTGCCTGTAACCTGGTTAGCCTGCTCATTCCTAAATCAAGCTGGAGAGATCCTATTATCTCTATGCAGAAAAGGATTAAAATGATAGATATCTGATCAATGCACATATAAACAATTAACAAATGCTATGGAGAAGAGTGCGTTGGACTGACCCCCAAACCAAGGTGCCTTTGGCCTTTCTTTTACACACTTTTCAGTGCATTTTGTTTGATTTCAGCAACCCCAAGAGGCTGCATTTCACAATGGCTTTTTATTCACAATACCATATGAAACGCTTTTTAGAAGTCTACACAAAATAATGTCATCTGTGTCTGTGTGCCACTGAGCTTTGCCGTACCCTCACAAACACCAGGCAGATGTGTGGGCACTGGATGCCATTCTCAGTGCAGAGTGGAGGCTGGCCAGGAAAGTCACTTTCGCCAGATCTCTTCAAAGCCACAAATTCTTAGACACCACCAAATCCAAATGGCACACCTCAGTGTATGCCCCACACTCAGCACCAGGTCTTCCGTGTGGTTCCTGATGGATTAGGAAACACGGTGCTCCTCAAACTCGTTGAATGCTCATTTCACCTGGATCCCATGGGCCACAGGGAAATTGTCTTTTTTTCTCTTAAAGAAAAGGAACTTGCAAATTGCCAAGGGAAATCAGTGGTGCCCCACTTCTGATCATACTGGAGCTCGGGAAATTTCGAATGCATTGCTGCGTGGAGAACCAGGGCCTTCATATCAAAGGCATTTTGCTGGCCCAGGAGAATAATGGTGAACTATGAGGTGCCAACAGCTTCAGACTGCAATCGTGCCCTTTATTTCTAATGACTTTTAAAATTCTTCTATACATATTTAGTAACAGATAGGAAAGAAAGTGGTTTCTGATCCCAGAGTGCCCACTTGGAAAAAAAAAAAAAACAAATGTAGATCACACTGCTTATTCTCCTTCAAAAAGTCATGTTGTCACAACGTGTGGATAGTACTGAGACGGGACAACTACTCGAACATGATGTGGTAGCCTCGCATGTCCGCCCTGGAGACACATACTAGTTTGGAGGCTCCGTTGATGGTCTTCAGGTCCAATGACTCACAGCCCTTGACCATTGTGAGGTAGAGATTAGAGCCTCTCGAAAGAACAGTGCACAGGACAAGATGGGAAAGACCAGATGTGGGGCCTTCAGTTGTCCCCCTCCAGCAGAGTTACAGGGACAGTGCTGTTGTCACCTCGCATTACTCGTGACAACGCTCATCGGATATTGCCAGTCAGAAACACTGAACTCGTGATGTTCTGACTTTTTTGGTGCTTGGCCATGTGGACATGTGTCTAATCTATCCAGAACAGAGCTGATGCGACATGGCACACAGTTCCTGCCATACAGTGCATTATTGGTGTCAAGGATCTTAAAAACTGGGGGTCTCCTCCATTCACTGAAGGAAACTGGAACTAAGTTTTGTACTAAGTTTTGTGACTCTCAGATCCTTAGAGTGACTTTCTCTTAGGTATTTTACGCGAGTGGTTCCAATCGACTGCTGTTCAAGCCATGAGTAGCCTGTCCACAACCCTTGTCCTCTGCACATTCTGAGTCCTGTTCCTACTTTATCTATGATTTTCATTCATTTTAAAGTCATGAGGAAACAAAGTGTCACATTTAAAAATTAGATTCAAAGGTGAAGGAAGTGACACGACCTATGTTTGTGGCGTGTTCACATGTTTGCGTGACCAACAGGTGCCACATTGCAAGTATTGTGAGAGACGAAGCTGGGTGGTGTCTTTCCAAATGCTGATCTGCTGGAGAAGAGAAAATAACATGTTTATCTTCTTCAGTTACTCTTTGGGAATCAGTATAAGAAGGATCACAACATTTTCATTCTTGTGGGGAGGTTTAACAGTATACATCCGTACATAATTGAGTCTTCCAGCTCACATCTTTACACTCGGTTGGTTGTAAAGTCCCTTTCTGTGTTGTCGCAAACCTGTCACTATGAATCTGTGCCTTCAGCTCCTGGGCTCCCCAAAGCACTCAGAATCTACTTGTCAGTAATTTGCTCTAAGTCGGCTTCATTGCCACTTTTCTTATTTTCCTCAATATAATCCAAAGAAACGCGCTCATTTATCTTCAGTCTGGGAACCTTGCGGGGTCCCACCAGCACGATCTTTTCATAGCCCCGTAACCCTTCCGTGTGTTTACTGCCGCGCTACAGAAAGAGAAACAGAAAAGATGGCTTTGTGCTGAGCAGTTATCCCGCCTCCTCAAACCTCAGCGAACGCCCGATGCGTGAGTCTTCCCAGCACGTGCTGCAAGTTTCCTTTGTTTTCTTTCTCCTTAAAGAATAGCTGTGGCTACCTGAAGTCCATATGCGTGTGGTGGAAAATTCACTGTCAGGCAAATAGAAATCCACTTATTTGTTTTTATGTATTTATCTACAGTGCGGATTGAACCCAGAGCCTTTGCACTGAGTGTGCACGAAGGTACACCTCCAGCACCTTAAAAATTTTTTTTTTAAAGAGTCTCTCTCCGTGGCCCAGCTGGTCCTGAACTCACTGTGGAGCCTAGGCTGGCCTGGGACTCACCGCAATCCTCCTGTCTCAGCCTCTTGAGTACAGGCGTGTGCCACTATGTGGTGCTGGGGAATCAAACTCAAGTACTTAGTGCTTGACTTAGTGCTTACTAGGCAATGCTTTAACGGCTGAGCCATTCCTCCAGCACCTAATAATTTTTTTTTTTGAGGCATTCTTCTTAAGTCACTAAGTTGCAGAGACAGGGCTTGTATTTGTAATCTTCCTAGAGTGCTGGGATTTTAGGTGTCCAGCACCTTGCCCCTCTTAGAACATTTATTTTAATATGAGCAGATTTAGGAATTATAGATCTAGGGACACAGCAGTTAAAGTGCTTGCCTTGAAAACATAAGGCTTTGTGTTCAATTTCCCAGCATCACATAAAGCCAGGCATGGTGGCACACACCTGCAATGGTTAAAGCGATTAAAGCACTTGCCTAGGAAGCTCTAAGTCAAGTGCTAACTACTTGAGTTTGATTCCCTAGCACCACATAAGCCACACGTGGTGGTACACGCCTGTAATTCCAGCACTCTGGAGGATGAGGCAGGAGGATTGCATGAGCCCGAGGCCAGCCTTGAATATATAGTGAGTTCAGGACCAGCCTGGGCTACAAAGCAAGACCCTGTCTCAAAAAAAAAAAAAAGTTACAGACCTGGGGCTGGGGCCATACATAGCTCAGTGATTAAAGTGAGCCCAGCACATAAAAAGTCCTGTTTTTGAATCATTGACATCTCATAAAGAATTAGCTTGTTATGGTGGCACATGTATGTAATTCCAGCGCTCAGGAGGCTGAGACAGAAATATTGCCATGAGTTCGAGGCCGTCCTGACCTACATACTGAGACTAGCCTGAACCAGCGATGGAGACCCTGTTCTAAATAAATAAATAAATAAATAAATAAATAAATAAATAAATACAGGCCTGAACCTTCCGGTGGGAAAAAACATTATATCTCTCTAAATGTTTTCCTTCTCTCTCTCTCTCTCTCTCTCTCTCTCTCTCTTTCTTTTTGTCTGAATCATTTCAGATAATATCAGAATCACAAGTTTATTGCTTGTTTAAAATAATGAATAAAGTAACATGTTCTCTACTCAGTGTAGATCATGTGTGTTCAACCTGCAGCCTTCCTTATCTTTTTACTTGCTTGGAAGGAAATCTTTAGTACTTATATATGTATGTTGACTCTTTATGCAGTCCAAGATAATTCTTTTTCACTCAAAAAAATAAATTAAAAAAAGAAGCAAAATCCACAGCGAGCTCAAATATTAGGCATCCCTGGTAGGTGGCACGTATACACTGAGAAATTCAACATCTCCAACCCCTTACCACCTGATCGTATGTAAACTATTTTCCATAACTTTATATGATCGTGGAAGGTGGGGGCTCTGCCCTGTATCCCTTCACCGTGGAAACTAGGCCAATGGAGCAGTGACCATCCCTAACAGAGAGTGGCTATGAGTGATTGGATGCACACAGGTGTGGCAGGAACCCATCCAGGTGCTCACCTGTACCTGTTCTGCCCCAGGACGGCCCAGGCCAGTCAACCACAGGGGGGCTCCAAATTTCTGACTTGCCTTGGGCTCCCAAGGGCCCTATTTAGTGAGTTAGAGTTACTGTCTTCCTTTCTAGAATGTATATCCACGAGTGCTGCGCTCACAGTGTGTACCGAGTGGATTTTAGATGATATTGTTATGTCTTTGCCACTAGACCATTGCTTAGCTTTAGTTCCTGTTTCCTTGGAAGGAGGGATTTCTGAGTTGTTATTATTGAATTTTGAAAAGGAGGTTACAAAAGGTGACTTATGAAATGAGATTATATTAATACTTCCTCCACTGCTCGACCTTTGACTTACACATACACACTCAAACACATTCACAATGATTTTTAAAAATATTTCTTAAAAGGAGACAGCTTCCTCCCTTGACATACTGTTTCCATCAACTAAATACCTTGAAAGCAGCAGGTATAAAAAACCAAATGGGAAGCTGGTGAGCCGGTTCCTGGCCTGCTCCAGGCTCTCTGATCACTGGCACCACTGAGGGAGAGAGGAACGTAGGGAAAGTCCTCTCCCCACTCCAGTTTTCTCCCCGCAGCTCTGCTACTGGCAGCCAAGGAGACCAGGGAGTAAGCGCTCGTGTGTTACTTTTCTTGTTTATTTCCATGGATATTAAGGCGGGTGGGAATGAACAGGACTTGTAATGATGCGAGAGCTCTCATACCCCTTTTGCTTTTTCTCTGACATTTTCCCTCAGGGTTTTCTTCACAGTTTGGCTTAGAACATTTAGAGATCTTGTTCAACTTGTCACTACAATTCTTTTGAAACTACATTTATTTTCCATTGAAGTCATTTGGTTGTGTTTGTTTGGTTAATTATTTAAGCTCAGAAAGCTTTAAATTGGTTTTGTCATTTAAAATATTCAGTTTCGTAGAAACAACTAATGTGTATCACTTTAAAATTTTTAAGTTAGCAAATAACTGTATATATTTATGACATGATAGAATGTGTTGATAAGTATATTCATTGGGCAATAATTAAATCAGTATCATAAACATAAACTGTGGCACTTCAAGCCACTTTGGTCCTAAGTCAAAGCTTCAAACTTCCAAAGAAAATGTACAAGTGCCATCACTAAGAAGCTTTAGACATAACCATCCTCAAATTATTTGTTTTACTTTTTACAGAAATTCAATAGGCCAGCAGCAAATGTTTATTTTTCTTCTATCAATTATATGTCATTTTCTGCTGAATAATTTCTAAGTAAATTTGGCCAATAGATTTCAATTTTTAACACATGTTTTAAATTTACCGCCCTTATCACAGTCAGATCAAAATAAGACAGTAATGAAACGACAACAATTTTTTTGAGACAAGGTCTTGCTCCCTAGGAAAGCAACAACTATTAAGAATGTTATGACTTTTATCTCTTTAGCATTATTAGTCGTGTAATACTCCAAGGATTATGTAAAATAAATTATAGAAGAGATTCTGTGATTAGTTATTAATTCCTTCCCTGCAGGATTGAGAATCAAGGGATGGGATAATATTTCCTCATTTTAGAAATATGCACTTCCCCAGAAATCTAATCAAATTATCCCGAGGACAGGCACAAAACCGAAAGGTGAACCTGCGAGTTGTCTTCAAATCGTGTATCGCCCAATATTTTAAACTTCCTCCCATCTGAGCCTTGGATGACCCCTGATATCAATCAGAATCCATAGTATTCATTTTTTGGCTTCATCTTCTTAGTCCTGAATCATATCACATTCCAAGTGCTCTGACCTGGGGAAGTAACTCTCTGGCAGTCAGGTGGTGTATCTACCTTGTGGTGAAGTGGCTTTTTACTGAAATTATCCAAGCATGTCCAGATTTGTCTGAGACCAATGTCCCTAAAATGTATTCTATTCATTTATAAGCAGCATTTTATTGATTCATTTTTATTTGAAACACACACATGCATAACATGCATACGAATATACAATTGGCTGAATGTAAGCACCTTTCTAATGCCGTGTCAAAACACCTACAGTGAAAAACTTAAAAGAAGGAACAGTTATTTGGGCGCCCATTTGTGAAGGCTGCAGTCCATGCGTGTCCATGGGTTTGTGGTGAGTCAGAAGATCTGATGAGAAGCACTTGGAAGATAAAACTGCTCACCCATCAAGGTGAGGCATGAAGAAGACAGAAGGGGCTGGGGCTCGCTAAACCTTCAGGTGCGAGTCCTAAAGGACCAACCTTACTTCCTTTTCCTCGGCCTCACCTTCTAAAGGCTCTACGGCTTCTCCGAAGTGCGGCAGGATCCTGGCCAAGTAGTTAACCAGGAGCCTTAGGGGACATCTAATATTCAAGCCCCAGCTTAGCTCGCTCAAACTGTCATCTGACATCTGTCTCTCTGTCTAACTCTACCAGCAATCTATCTAATTTATCTTTCTAACTTGCAAATTGCTGGTTCATTCCTTTATCTGTTGCGATTTCTCCATTATTTTTCCTGGACCGTATCTCCTATTTTTGCTTTATAGTTACAAAATGAAATTTGTACATCGTCTCTCATTTACTTTTGTCGCCTTAAGTCCTGTGAGGAAAGTGGGCAGATCCTTGCTTGACGCGGTATGGGTCCTGTTGTTAACTTCCTACGGCCTCCTGGGAGTCCATGGCCCTGAGACTCCTATCAGGGATTCCAGTGTAAACAGGTGGGCCCACATGAGGGGGAAACACCTGCAATTGTTATTCAAGCAGCTGCAGACCTAACTGACCAATCTTCAAATCTAGAACTCTCAACAGGTACACAGACAGCTCTGAGTGTATGAAAAAAAAAAAAAAACAAAACATAAAACAATCGTGATAGTAATTTGCAAATAAGTTATAATGCATGGATGGGCAAGGCACACGTAAAAATCCTAATAGAAAAACAGCACAAGCACCATAAAAAAGCTGGTGAGTGAAGTGAATATTTAGGGTATAATCACATATTATTTCAGATAATTAGTTAATGCATAAACAACCTCAGAGCTTATGTTAGTGTTTGTCCCTCATTTAAGTCTCTTCTAAAAGTCCTAAATAATATTTTAATCTGAACAACTCTTTAATAGATGTACTTTTGTGATGACCCTGTCTTCCCCATAAATCCTATAAAACCATATCAGATCTCAAATTTAGCTATCGGTCTACCTCTGGCTTACCAGCCTCCCCTCCCCCATCAGCTCCTCCAGGGGGTTTTGCATTTTGATTCCGCGTGTTCTTCTGCACCCTCCCCTCTGGTTAAAGGTCCCTCCTTAGAAATGATGGTGCTGTGCCACAGAAATGCTAGGAATATAAAAATGTTTATGCTTATTGGAAATGACGTGGCTCCTGGAGGGAGATCAATATACATTTTTGTAGATTATTATGAGAAATCAGTATGATGATTTATCAAACATAAATCCAGTCAATCTGTCAAGGGATAAATTTTGCTTCACATTTTAATTATTTTAAAGAAAACTCTAACTTCCCAACATTCTGGCAGTGAATAACCAATGCCCTAGTTTCCTATAAAAGTTAATATTTTGACATTACATATAGGAGAATGTTTGCTTGTTTATTTGCATTCAGATTTCCTTTTTCTACCACTTCTTAGCAAATTCCTTTAATAATGTTACTTTTCATTGTTTCTCTCAGGTACCATAATACATACCAAATACTAAGAAGCCAATAATGTATAGCTATGCACACACACACACACACACACACACACACACACACAGAGGGAGAGAGGGAGAGAGAGAGAGAGAGAGAGAGAGAGAGAGAGAGAGAGAGAATATTATTCAATCTTCGATCCTTCAATCTTAGATAGGCATTTGCCTATTAATATGTAGTTGAGTTTAAACTTCTTCCATTAAAATTAGGGAGCAAATTTGGACAGAACAGTTAGTACAAATGATGAACTGTCCCTAGCTGCCAATTGAAAATGCCTTTAAAACTCTGCTTCTCTTGTATTCTCAGTTTTCTTTAATTTGTCATTTTAAACTGTGCTTAGGAAAGTTTTTTAAAAAGGAGACTTTGTGTGAGAGTTTAACACAAACTTGATATGTTCTTATGGAAATAATGTGCGTGGATAATAACAAATCAAATTTGATAAGGTTTTCATAGATGATAAGGAAACCTAATGGTAGTAGCATCACACGGTGGATATTGGCTTCCATGTTTATTACATGATCACCAGGCCATTTTCTGGTAACTTGTTTTCTTTAAGCACACTATATTCATAGATTCTCATAGATATTTGAAATACCTCTTCATATTTCGAGTGTTGAATAACGCCCCCTATAAATATAAAATAATGGATCTTTGCTATTTAAGGTACAGCTTAAGGACTAACAAAATGAGCAAGCTCCACCTTCATGCCAGTTGGAGAATTAGAATTTCAGGCCACGCCACTCCCCACCCCCCCAATATTTTTGTCAAGATTTCCACATAATTGTTGCATTCATCCCAGGTTGGGAAATATGGTCCATATGATGCCCTTGTTTGACCCCACTGTCCTTGGTCCCCTGTTACCTAGTGCCAGGACACATCTTTTAATCCAGGTGCTTCTGCGGTACAGAATACTAGTAAACAGAGCAGGTCATGGACATCCACAAAGCAGGTGCTGCAGGGGTCTAGGCAGACCCCGTATTCAGTCCTTGCCAGCCCACCACATTCTCCATGACTAAGCAGAACAGCTTTTTCAGATCCAAAATCATTTCTTTAATGTATTTTCTCCTGAGCTCTGATCTCTATACAAAGGATAACCATATTTCTCTTTAAAACTTATGGCCAGCATAAAGTAGCTTTTATATTGGATTGTATTAGAAAAGTGGCTCCAAAGGGATAAGCAGCAATTTTTGGCTCTTCAAGTTGCTCGTCTTAGCACAGAGTGATCCTATGAATGATGATTTCATACCTATGGAATGCCGTATCCCTAAGGAACAGGCTGAAGACTGAAGTAAGAATCCTGATGTAATCAGTGCTATTGGATGTTTTCTGAAACAAAGAGAAATGCTTGTATCAGAACTAGCCCATGTCTGAGTCACATTTATTCTGTATGGAATTAAAAGAGTTCTATCTGCAGTCCAGTTTATTGCAGATATTTGGTGGGAAAATCAACGAGGCAGTAGATGATAGCTTAGCTGGACTCACTGAGGAGGTATGACAGCTTCACCGAGCTCTCTGCTGACCCCAAATTAACACCACCAGACACCAGCCCCACATTTCCTTCTCACAGTCCTTCAGAAACACAGCCCACCGCATCCGTCATGTCAGACTGTACCCATAAACATGTGCATTCATTACATAGTGACCAAAACTTTACAAACCAAGTCTAAGGAGATGAAAATATTAACTATACTGATTGATCTTTACACAGTGCACAGATATGGGGTCACCCAAATGGTTACACACCCGTTGTGTTGAATGTGATCCTAGTTATCACCCAAATTTTTGCACTGAGAGCATTGTTAGCAAGTACAACTCATGAGTTCTTCCTGTAGGGAAGCCTTGATGAGAAAATGGACGTTGCTCTATCAGCACACATAACATTTTTGAAAGTATAAAAGTAAATAATTTTTTCTTCAATTATGCATATTTTTATTTTTAAACGATTTTGCTGATAAAAACACATGAGTTGTATACATCACCTGTGTTCAAACTATCTTAAATTTTAAGTGCCTTAAAGGTATATCTGTAACTTATTATAAAAAGAAAAGAACACAAATTAAATAAAAATTATTTGAATAAAAAACTTAGAAGGTCATTTAACTTCTACTTGATTTTCACCTTCCTTCTGTACCATATACGTTTATTTTTAAGACTACAGTTTGAAGAAAGAAATACCATCTTGTAATAACTATATCTCTTCGTGAGCAGCAGGGTTTAGCAAATGATATCCATATTTGTAAATCTTACCTGGATGGATCGAAGTGAGGATCCTTAAGCGTCGAGCTAGTTTGGTAAAACGACAAAGACATTTCCTACCATGGAGACAAGGCATCAAATATTAAGATTTTAGAGGATATTGAGACACGGCTCAGCAAAATAAAGGTCTTTTGTTTATTTCCTACCAAGAAGCTTCTATGTCTATGGATGAACTACACTTCAAATATTAGAAGTCCATAAAACTAGTAATTTCTCTTATATGCAAATCTTAAAATATGCCATATTAAGACTCAAATGGGATGGAGTACTAGATTAATAAGAAAATAAATTATTTTCTACATTTTCAGTACCTTTGCCTAGAGTCTTATGAACTCACATTTATCTCGAAGAACAAAGAGACTTTTTTAAAAAAGATAAAAAAGGCTTTCTAAAAAATACAAAACCATCCTCTTAAAATATAGTGTGTTCATTTTATATTAGTGGAAAAGTAGTGTCACATTGCTCAAAGGCTTCTGCCATTTTGCTAATATGACCAAAATTTAAAAAATTTATTTTAAAAGAAAATCAATTAAGTATTTTAATGTACATCTTGAAAATACGTATTGCTGATTCTTTAGGTTATGTGCCCTTGTAGTATTGAGTATTTGTGTTTTTGTTTTGTTTTGATTTAATAAAAGCTGTTAGCGATACATGACAACGGCGTTCATGTAAGGAGACTCGTTAACATGCATGTCACGTCATGATCACTTTATTTTTCTTTTCCTTTTTATCCCATCTCTCCTCATCCCCAGTTTCTTTTATCATTTCAGAAAGTTCTCTTCATTTTTTATCATCTATATAGTTTTTGTTCTTTAAATTGTTTATATTTTGTAAATATTCTCTGAGAATGCATAACCTTCTGTGTCTGATTAATTTCAAAACTCTGAAATGCCTCAAAGTTGGTTGTTGCCTTTGCACAAGGGTCATCCTAATCTCTGTGTCGCTCCAATATTTTAGTGTTACCAAAGTAAGCACAAGAATTTGCACATTTATTTGTGTTACATACTTAAGTTAACATGCATACTGATGTTTTTGTCTCATTCAAAAATACACACACACTTCAACAATTTGTCACATAACTGAAGGAGTGGGACACTATTTACAATGATCGTCTGTTTCCCACATCCTAGTGATCATCTCTAATAGAATCATCCTGCACGAGAAACAAATTTACAAATAATTGTAGATAGCCATTTTATTTATGTTTATACAATTGGGTTTATAGCTTTATTATTGAAGAATATAAAATATGTGCTAGATCATACAGAACAGGAACAACATCAGAAATATAATGTAAAAATTAGGTTAAAAAAGATAAAAGACTGTAATGAATGCTGATGACACATTTCAGTAATGAGATCTATTCAACAAAATCATTTAAATTCTATGAGAGAGAAATATTTTGGACAAACAAAAAGAAGAACGCTGGAACTATCTCAGCCTTTTCTCTAGAACTTTTCTTTTAAACATTAGAATATGACTACCTATGTCTACCAGAGGGTGGTTGTTGGTATTCAGTTGTACATACCATGGTCCTCAAAGGACATGGTGTATTGAACACAGCACAGGTGTTTAGTAAGTGGCCGACGCTATTGTTATCATCTGGGGGTTGGGGGAATGTCATCACACACAAGAGAGAAGAGTATGCTACCAACCTTTTCATAATAAGAGCACAAACATTAGTAACATGGAAAAGGAACAGGAAATGTAATCCCTGAGGTAACTGGAAATGTTTTCACTTTTAAATCTTATATTCAAAAAATAGTATGTTTATTAAATATCGTATCCCTTGACCAAACATTTATATGTAGAGAAAAAGCATTTCCATCAATCTGATGTCTTTCACAACTAGTAACTTCCTTTTAAAACTGTTAAATTGGGATCCAACCTGTTTTTTTCACCACGTGATTATTATTATCACTTTCATTCATAATGCTTAAAATTTTCTTTTAAATATATTATTTAAACATTTTCATTTCCACATAGGAAAGGGGGTGGTTTAACCTCCAAAAGTGAATTTTGCTCATGTGTTTGCATTTATATTCATCAAAAGAAATGCCGTAGCACAGTATTTAAGAAAGATGCTTAATAAAGCTGTCATTATAAGACTTTCAGACTTGCAAAAGGAACTGCTACTAGCACGCCTCCTGAAATTTCTCTGCTAACCAGTTGATGCCTCACAATTGTTGGTCAATCTACTATCCTGCTACTTAGACCTCTGCCCCAATCAGTACCCTCCATGATGATGTAATAGAAGGGAATGGCTCTGACAGCAAGAGAAACCAATGCAAGATCAGAATTCAGGTAACTGAAAGTGAGAATGTGCTATATACACCGCGTTAAACTCACATAATAACAAAGATAGCAAACTGCTGGGTTTTCAAAAGCAAACATGTCCCGCACATATGCCCATCACAACAGAACAATGTTAAAATGCAGGGCTTAACTTCTCAGTGACTGTAGTTTAGGATTAGAGTTTGAAGATCCTTTGTTACCATCGTGCCATTTTTTGCAATTGAGTTAAATACACCCGACTCAGGGGTTCTCATAACCTTTTCCTTAGGCACACAGGAAGCATCAGCAGGGCTCAGGGCTGCCTTCCCCCAGTTCCCAGGGCCCATTCCATTCCAGTCCACTGAGTGGACCAGAATTACAACTTCAGCTCTCCAGCCTTACAATTCTATTCTAAGTGGAGAGATTAGCCCTGGGAGAGCCAATAAAAAGGCCTTCAACACCCCAGCCCCCACCCCCTTCAATCTGAAGTCGCATTTCTTAAGGTGGAACCAGAACACTGCAGAAATCTTCAAAGCCCAGGTCCAGTGGGAGACTGGGGGAACCACAAACCCTACTCCCTTCTGATGGGCCGCTTTGGCTAGCTTAGCCTCTCAGAAAACGCACTTCAAACAAGTCTTTTTTTTAAAGGATGCATTGAAAAATTACTTATAGAATGCATATTTAAATATTGAGTCCTTTTGGTTTACTTGGGTTTTTGAGGGTATATTTAAGCATCGTCTACTCTGTTTGTTTGAGGCCAGCACCACGGACAGCGCACGGGGGCGGGTCTCTGCAAACACGCGGACAGCAGCCAGTGCTGATCACCTATCATCTCCGCTGACTTACTTGTTGGGTAAAGATCTGGAAAAGCAAGAGCGCTGTGTCGCTTTGTCCAGGGAAAGCACCAAGTCCCTGGAAAGATTCGCGGTGATTGTTCCGCATTTGCGCAAAGGCCGACACTGCTTTTGGAGTGGAAAGGGTCCATCTTTCTCCAGGCCTCTCCCCCAAAGCCTGGGCCAGCCCTTGGTCCAGCCTGCGGCAGGACGGCGCCAGCGCCCGTAGGTGGCGCCCCACGTCCGCGCTTGCACTGGTCCGCGCCGCAGGTGCAGCTAGGAAACCCGGCGCGTCTCTCCGGGTCGTGGGAGCGCTGGGCCGCCGTTTTAATAAACAAGCGTGATGCCAACGCGCTCGGAGAGCGCCGAGGTTCAGAGGAGCAGGCGCGGACATCCGGGCGGGCGGCGCTGCGCCGGTCCTGGACCCCGACCGATGCCTCCCAGACCGGAGATGCGGGAACCTCAGCCCCCCAACCCCTAAATTCCCAAGGCTTTCGGCTCCAGCCGGCTTTTTTTTTTTCTTTTTTCTTTTCTATTTTTTCTTTCTTTTTTAAAATTTTGTTTCTAAACTGCTTTTTACCTCTTCTCAATTATGAAAGTGGCCGAGCTATTCAAGATTAAGACTAGGAGGGAATTTGGCAAAGAAAAAGAATCCAAGAAAAGAGGCCCCGCCGGTGCTGTTAAAGGCGCCTAATTTTGAGCCGGAGGATTCGGCGCCGGGTGAGCGCGGGACCCGGGCGGTGCCGGGCGCGGGCGGGGTGCCGAGGCAGGGAGAGGGCGACGGGCCCGCCGCAGAGCGTGGGCAGCGCGGGCCGAGCCGGGAGCCGTGCCGCGGGCGCGTGGGGCGATCGCGCGGGCTCCGGCGCCGGGCGGCGGGCGCGGGGCGTGGTGTGCCCCGGCGCGGGCAGGCGGCAGGGCGGGGCGGCGCGGTTATTGGCCACGCGCGGGGAGAAGGGTCGCGCTCCGCGTCCGCCTCCCGCCAGCCCGGCTGGCCGCATCTTCCTTGAGCAGAACAACTTCGCGGACGGCGGGCACCGCCGGGCACCGATGCTGCAGGTAACCCGCCCGTCCCCGCCCTCCGGGCCCCGGCTTCGCGGTCGTCCTGCACATATTTAAACAAGGGCCGTCCCTAGTCCCGGTCTGGTGGCCCTGAGAGTGGCAGGGGAGGGCGGGTGGGTGCCTGCAGCGGGGGTATCGCCAGTTGTTTTGGACCGGGACTGAGGACCCAGGCCATCTGAGAAACAACTTCCCTTTTCTCGGGATGTTGGGAGAGTTGTCCCGGGCCGGGCCGGGGCGGCGGGTTCTTGGCGGGGTCTTGCCTTGACCTGCCTGGTTTAGCCGAAGGGACGAGGTAAGAGTACCGACGGGCACGTAAGTTCGCTGACGCCCACCAGGCTGCGTCCGGCCCCGGAACGGGGAGGGCGCGTCCGGAAGCAGGAGCCTGGGGTCGGCAGAGCCGGGGCTGCGGGATCCTGCGTCTTCCGTTCGTCGCCGGAGACACGTCCGGGGGTCTCCGCGTGGGGGTTCGCTCGTGGCCGCGGAGACCTTGGGTTTCGGCGTTGGGTTTTAGCTCCTACCCCGCGCGCCCCCAAGCTCGCTTCCGTCCCCGTGCCTTGCGTTTCTTTGATTCCAAAGAGCTTTCTGGGGTTTTGTTTTGTTTTCCGGGTTGGCTTGTTTGTTTGCTTAAAAATAAACCTCCAGGATGGAAAAAACAGAGGGCTGAAAGAGAAGGGAGGGAAAGCAGAAGGTCTCTTGGGGTCGTGTTCACGAAAATGCCGGCGACACGGCGCGGGGTTTGCTCCTTTTCGCTTCCTTCGCGGGTCTCAAAGCCGCCCGCCTCAGGCTGGGGGAGCAGGGCCGGGGCTGGCGCCGTCTCCGGCCCGGTCCGAGAGCTCGGGTCCTGCGGAGCCGCCGGGCCCGGACCTCCCGCAGCCCCGACCGTGCGGCCGGGAGCCTGCAGGGCGCGCTGCCCGACCTGTTGTGCCCATCGGGGAGCGGGGCGGCTGGGCGCGCACCGGGGCACGGCGGGGTCTAAGGGTTCGGGTTCTGCGCCCCGACAGGTCCGCCGGCGCCGGCCTTCCGAGGAGCCCCCTGGCCGTGACCGTCCGCGCCGGGCACCGGGGCGACAGCCAGCCGCTCCGCGCCCCGCGCGTCCGTGCGCGGCCCCGCGAGGCCCCGGGCGCTGCTCCCGCCCCCGCGGGCGGCCCCCGACCATGCCCGGGCGCCGGGGGGCGCTGTGCCAGCCCGCCGAGGGCGGCCGCGGCCTGGGGGCGGCGCTGGCGCTGCTGCTGCTGCTGCTGCCCGCCGGCTGCCCGGTGCGGGCGCAGAACGACACGGAGCCCATCGTGCTGGAGGGCAAGTGCCTGGTGGTGTGTGACTCCAGCCCCTCGGCGGACGGCGCGGTCACCTCCTCGCTGGGCATCTCCGTGCGCTCCGGCAGCGCCAAGGTGGCCTTCTCCGCCACGCGGAGCACCAACCACGAGCCGTCGGAGATGAGCAACCGAACCATGACCATCTACTTCGACCAGGTCAGCCGCCGGGGGAGGGGAGGAGGACGGGGCCGGGTTCTTCCCGCGGTCCGGCGCCCCCCCCCCCCCGCCCCCGCCGCGGCCCTCTTGGCCTTTCTCCTACACTGCTCCCCTGCACCATGCCCTTGCATACTGCCCGGTGTGGCTGAGTAGGACCACCTGAGTTAGGACCACCTGAGCTTTCTAAAGGCCCAGTAAAGCTGAGATTTGAAACAGGTTTCCCGGAAGGAAACGCTGCCTGTTTTACTTTACGCGGGTGAGCGGGATGGCCGTGGTGGTGGCAGTGGGGTGTATGTCTGATGACCTGCAGGCACCCAGGTGGCCTAGGTAAGATGGGAGTGCGTGCGCCAGAACCTGGGCTTCTCACACAGAACCAGGGCTCCTGCCAGGGCCCAGCCTGAACACACAGAATACGGAGTTTGTGCCTATTGTGAGGGCTGTGCATAATTTATTTTCAGTGAAACTAAGTGGGGAACGGTGTGAATGAAAGTCATGTAAATATAAGACACAATCCTGGGGTCCTATCAATACGTGTGTGCCGCGGGCACAATCTGTAGGAAAGCTGCGAGAATACCAAATGCAGAGCAATGACTTCAGTCATGTTAAACCAATTAGCTTCTGCCGCTTGCTTCAGTCTGAACTAGGGTCAAGCCTTAGCAATTCTGTTCATGGCTTATGGCTGCCCAGGGTTAAAGGTCAGGACATTTTTGTCCCCTAACCCCGGTTTCTTTTATGTTTCAGAAGGAAGTTGAGAACATGATAACAATGGTTTCCAAACTTTAACAAATTGGACCTTGGCCAAAGTGCTTCTTACAAAATGGAGTCCTGGCCAGTCTGTGGTGAGGGTAGGACTTCCTGAGCTGTCACTGGTCACGCTGCCCCTCTAACCAACTGGTCAACCTGAGCAATGACGGGCCAGCAGACGCGCTCTTGCCTGTGCACAGCCCATGTGTGCATTTTGTCTTAATAAGGAACTTTGCTAAGGATTATGGACTTGAGGGGCTTTCTGGGAGGGCATGTCCTCCTTTAATATGTCCTTTTATTTGCAAAACGTAGACATATAATAATGAAGTCAACAATCAAACCGGCATCAGGGCAGCGGCACACTGTATGGGTTCATTCTTCACGCTCTGTCGCTGTCCTGTTGTCATTTTTCACTTGCCACTGTCTTGCAAATTATTTTTGTAGCATTTTTCACATCAACGATTTCTTTTCTGCATCAAGAAAACTTGAGGCGTGGCAGATTCTGCGGTGGTGGAATCCTAGGTTTATAGATGAGCAAACTGTGGCAGTGCAGGTGAGCCCGGGCTTGTCCAGCTCCCCAGTTAGGGACTGACTGAGACCAAGTTGTCAGGGCCTGGGTGGTATGCTTCCCTCTGCGACCTGGCCCTCTGCAACCTGTTTCTAGTGGTAAGAATGAGGTGATGGATCTGAAGTGAGGGATGAGGTAGCAGCTGTAAGAGCTTAAGTGGAGAATCTTTTATTCTTTTCCTAAGCTTTGTGGGGTAGACAGAGAGCTCAGCCTGCAGGAGACTGAGAAGGGGCATCCTGAAGCGCGCATCTCAGACAACAGAGCTCAGAGTGTCTGCGTGAAGTCTGCTGTTGAGTGGCTGAAGTGGACTCACAGCCAGGCCCCGGCTGCCAGAGCAACGTATTCTAGAGTCTCGTTCACAGCTGTCACGGGCAGCCGTGCCCGTTGCTTTGCAAGGTGCATGCTGTTCATTTGTAAGGAGCAGGCCAGGAGTAGCAGCAAAAGGGATTCTGGTTGAAGTTTATTTTCTAATCAGATGAAATGAACTCGAACTTAGCATTTCGCTATTGCTGCTGGCTGCTAGTTTTAGAAGCTGAGTATAGCAGCAGACCATTTCCTCATCTGAAATTTTCATCTGGACGCGAGGAGGGACAGGGAAAGAGCCAGGTCCACCAAGTGGCCGGATTCTGCCCTGAACGTTAGAGAGGCATGCGGGTCATAATGGGGAATTGCCACTGTTCAGGTTCTGCTTATAATATCGCCACACTGCTGTTTGTTGGAGGAAAGTGACTAGCACAGCCCTGTGATTTTCTGCCAGGCGGCTAATGCTGTCAGTTTTCTTACACGTGTTAGTTGGTGCTAGGGTTGTCCAAGCTACGGTTTCAATCTCTCTGCCAAATCTCAGTTAAGGAGGAAATATATCTCAGGGGACAGTGAGGAGAAACAGAGGCAGCGATGTCTAGGAACAAAGCTTTGTCACTTAGCGCCGTTATTTAGTGCTCACTGTGTGCTGCGAGGAGCTCAGCTGTCCAGAGAGAGAAATTTCACTGTTATTCTTTCCTGGAGCACGCGAAGTTCAGTCCTAAGTGAGTTTCTTTTGCAGAAATGACCACCACGCTGGAGTGGCCTCTTGCTCCTTAGCATCCCCCTCCCCCCATTCAGTCTGGAATGCGGTGTGTCAATCAGAGTGTCCTATTGAAGTCCCATCCCAGAAATAGACTCCATTTGCATACAGTTCCTTTACCAAATCGTTCCTCACCATGTGTCAGTACCAGTCCCCCAACATGCAGAAGCACACCCACTCCCTGAATGTGTAAATAAAATATGCTTTAAAAATCCTTTCATTTACAACTCATTAGAATACCCTTGAGGTCCCTTGCTGCTGCAGGTTCCTTTGACTTCTGCACTCCCACCTCGCTAGACTTGAGGAGAGGCTGTTTGGGGGTGCCCACTGCCCCCCACTAAAGAAGCTGGTGCCGGGGGTTACTCTAGTGTGGTGGGCATGGAGGCTGGGCCGGGGCTTGCGGTGTTAGTACTGTGTTCCCTTTTCTTTTTCAGGTATTAGTAAATATTGGCAACCATTTTGATCTTGCCTCCAGCATATTTGTAGCGCCACGGAAAGGGATCTATAGCTTCAGCTTCCACGTGGTCAAAGTGTATAACAGACAAACCATCCAGGTGGGTAGCTCTAAGGACTGGGCTGTTTTGGGTTTGGTTCACAGTCGCTTGTTGCTGAAGACTCAGATGTTAGATCTATGAGCTGGAGGAGCCTGGGGCGCCACTCTCCAGGGGATTGCGGGCTCTGTGCTGGCTGGAGTCCTACCTGGGACTCAGGCCCTGGAGTCTGCCCTAAGCGAAGGCCATGGGAGGCGGGGAAGAGAATAGTGTGTGGGAGTGGGCTTCTTTATGGTCTGCTGAGCTTTCCTCTCTGCATTTTAGGTCAGTTTAATGCAGAACGGCTACCCAGTGATCTCAGCCTTTGCAGGAGACCAGGATGTGACCAGAGAAGCGGCCAGCAATGGTGTCCTGCTGCTCATGGAAAGGGAAGACAAAGTCCACCTCAAACTGGAGCGGGGGAACCTTATGGGGGGCTGGAAATACTCCACGTTCTCCGGCTTCTTGGTTTTTCCTCTATAGACACAGAGCCCCTGGGTGGTGCAGAAGTTGCGATCTGGACCCAGGAATCCACCCTTCATGATACCCTGAACTTGCCAGGATAGGACAGCTGGTTTCCAAGCCGCCATCAGACCGTTGCTGTAGCAGGATGATTTTCCTTCTGAATCTTCAGTATTTTCTTTGAATATTGACAATTCCTTGGGAACCTGGCCTCTAATTAGTTTTAGACGACAAGGTCTTAAGAAGAAATGAAATTATCGATTTGAGCAATTTGTACCTGTGATTGTAAAGTCAATATTGGATTTTATGGTTGGGACCACTGGCTTATTTTCTTTTGTTTGTACGTTGTACCATTGTCCTGGCGGCAAGACTGCTGCAGACCCCAGGACAAACTGCAGATTGCAGTCAGGGCTCTAATCAGGAGCCCCGCCACGAACTACCCCCTGGACAGTCCTTGACATGTGTTCTGTGTGTGTGTGTGTGTCTGTATAGCCTTAAGAAAAAGAATGGCTTCGCTTTTACTCTGTATTTTTCCCCTGGTGGCTGAGAGGACTTGGGAGGGTCGTGGGGGCCATTGTGAACCTGTCGAAAGTGCTTTATTTAGGGAGGCAAATTTTGCACGATTGGACTGAGACATTTGTTTTGTATTGTTTGTGTTTTCTCAAGGGGTTTTCTTTCTTTCCATACTTGGCTCTTTCTCTGCGTAACCCCACATCTAGCATTCATGCTGGGGTAAGGGAGAGAAATGTATGTAAAGCTCACGGATGAGATCAAACCAAACCAAACCAAACAAATCCTGTGTACTTTGTAGTGGGGTGAGACCAAATCAAAAAAAAATATTCTATCCGTCAAAGTAACAATAGCAAATGAACAATTTTGCTTAATCTTCTCAAGCGACTCACTCAGAAGCACCTTTAGAACTTGCCACCTGGATTTTATTTTGTTTAGTTTGCAGTCTGGAATCCTTTAAGAATGTGATGTTCCTGGGTGAGCCCCAGTCCTAAGAGCAGAAGCCGTGATGACCAAATTTCCTAAATGCCTTCTCTGTTAAGAGAGTGTTTGGATCCACCTCTGAGTGAACCCACAGTGATCAGGTGTTTCAAAGAAAACAGCAGCAGCCCCTCTTCCACTGGGTCTTTCTGTGATCTGTGATGGGAAGGGACGAATTGACACGTCCGGAGAGCACCAGGCAAGAGGCCACCTGGAATTCCCAGCTGTTAGAGGTATCGGCTGAGGCATCAGGAGCGGTTTCACAAATCCTTGTTCCTGTGGCACCTTGTACAACACTGAGATGCATCTGGGAGTAGACGGGTACAGGAAGCTTATGCCAAGGACATGTCATTAATCCCAAAGCAATCAAAGATGAGACCTCAAACCGGATGTCAATTTGTCCTTTGTGTAACACTGTAACCAAAATATTGATGATAAAAGGTCATAATTTAAGATTCAGAATAAATGATTGATGTCTGATTTTCTCCGACCCCTCCACGTCGACCCCCAACTTTCAAAATAATGAAGTAGAGGCCGAGTCTCAAGGGCTACGGGCTGTCCTGCTCATGCCGTGACTCTGAGAGGCACACACATAGACACGCACCGCGGCGTGCAGGTGCCGCCGTGGGTCTGCATGGATACGGAACACTTAAAATACATTCAGTTTATGCCTAATATATTTTTCAAATAAAAATCTAAAGGAGATATATGAAAAAGACAGCAGTGACAATATTTTATGAGCAGGAGATCGGCTTTTGTCACACATTTTCTTGGATGAGGTTCAAGCAATGGCCCAGTATTCCAACCGACGGCTGTCTATAAATATACACAGAAAAGAGACCAACATTTGAAATAGCATGAATGGTCTCCAGATTATGAAATTCCTTCTCAGGCTGTGGGTGCTGTGGGGACATAGAATGAGAAATGTGTACGTAGACCAAGGGTCTAAATATTGCTGTCCTTAAGTGAAGAACATAGTAGGATGCAGAATTTAATTGGAATTAAAATGCTATTATATTTTCAAAGGGAAAAAAAATCAACCAAAACTCATCTGGAGCACCCTGGCTCTGTGATGAGGAAACATGCTTTGAAGTGTGAGCTTTGCGTATTCATGCTGGTAACACAGATAGATGGAAGCAGAAGTATGTGTTCCCCCTTACTGCTCCTAAATGTTTTAATTCTCTTTCATTTTCTTAACTCTGTTCAACTTAAAAAAACAAGAATCCTCATTAGAAGAAACTATAGCACTTCAGAGATGGAGAGATACATGGCTGTGTATTATTTTACCATTATACTACATACAGATTATCATCTGGATATAGTTATCAGTAACTCATTAAACTGACCAATCTAAACAAAAGGGCATATATTTCAGAAGTTTCTTTTATATTAGAAAAAGATCGTCCTCACCTGATTATTCTCCTGCCCTGTTTGCTTTTCTGTCTGTCTATGAATGCCAAGTGCTACGTTAAGAAGCCTGCTGACAGCATCTCTGAAACCGCTTGCCAGCCACTGCAGTATCTGCCAAAGCTTGGGATCTGGCTCAGGATCTTTGAGAGATAAGAAGCTCTGGGTACGATCTACAAAAATATGTAGGTCAGACCAAAAATTGAGATATATATTTCCTTTAATTGGATAGGAGAAAGATATCTGAGCCTTTCAAGGCTGAGCTCAGCAGCCCTAACTCAGATCCTTGGTTGGTTGTGTATACAGCGAGGACCATGATTCGTTTGGCCAGCCCACATCACGGGGCTCCTGTGAGGAACCCCAAAGGGGCACTGATAACTGAAACTAATGGGGGGTGCCACTCTGACAGGGAGGTTGTGGCTGGCAAGGCCGACTTTTCAGCATGTAATTTATGAAAATCATTTAAATTGAATATCTGATAGGAGAGCAATTGTACACAAAAGTGAATTTCTGCATTTCTCAACAGACTACTAAAAACTGTAGAACTATATTGAAATTTCCCTTAATTTGATTTTTAAGGATGATAATATCACCATCCATACATTTTAATTGAATTTCATTCTCAGCTGTGGTATTTTGCTGCCCTGGGAGGCTCCTGACAACCTTCCTGTGCTAGTATGTTCTGCCAGCTTTATACAAAAATATGCAACAAAACTTCTGACAAAGATAATCTTTTATTAACATAAGAGCTACTATAGCATTTTATTACTAGGTTGCTTTCATTGATTAAAATTAGTTCTCCTCAATTATTAATACATTAAAAACAATACTATTTCCTCAACTTAAATATATTCTAATTTGAAAAACAACCCAGAGGATTCAGCTTTAGGTCCTGGGGAACTCTCTGCTATTTGTAAATTCTGAGTTTTTTTTTTTTTGCATCCAAATATTTTTGATATTTATGCTGAAGTCAAATTATCTACATTTTATAGTGTGAAAATTGTTGTGTATGGTTACTCAGAGTAAAGATGATTAAAAAACTATGGAATATTAGCATGAATTCATGAAACTATGAAGATGACATAGACTTACTCGTGTGAAATTTCTTTTTTACAAAATCTGGATATATTGAGAATTAGAAGAACTAGAAAATATGTCCAAAATGAAACAACTTTTCTGGATATTTATTATTACTCATGGAATTTTTTGATGCCAAGAAAATTACAGTGGTCACATGCTTAGTAAATGTTACATATCTGTTCTTTGCCTGTGAGTACACTAACATATATACTTCATCTTTTAACACAGTAATATAACAAAAAAAAAATGGATGGCTGCATTCTCCTGGATCTAGGATGATGTTGGAGGAAATTTTGATGAATTGTTTTCTACAAACAAAACAAAAGCAGGGTTTACCCCACCGTATGCTTTAGCAGAAGGATGCTTTGTTCATTTGTGTGACCATATTTACAATCTTTTGTAAGAGAACAAATGTTGCAATAAGACAATGTTTCTGTGAATCACGCAGTTCATATCTATATATATTTCTACCACATAATAATCAAGTACATAGGCGCACATGAGCGAAAGGAACTTTTCTATTGTTTTTAAGATGGTGTGAATACACGGGAGTGAGGGAATTCATAGACGCGGGTTGCACTGAGTCATTCCAAAGGTCTAACTGTGCACTCTGTAAAAATTCGTGTAAAAAATGTGACAAAAGATTAACTATAGAACTGCAGTGAGTTTTGCTTGTTTTCTTTGCTTGTGTGGAAATTCTATGCTTTTTCTAAAACCAGCACAAACAAAATTTAAAGTTTATTAACCAAGTCTATTCTTTAAATTCTTTGTCTTGGTAATTAAAAAGCAGGTATACCAAATATACTGAATTAACATTTAATTTCTATATTGACTTCATTGTTAATGAATGTAATGTTCTTTGAGTGCTCATTACACTCTATTTGTGCTCGAAAACGAGTTTCTTTGATACGTTGTGAAGAGCTTTGCTGATGATGGCCACAGTCAGTCAATTTGGTGTGTGTATTTGAGTGGCACTTTAAAACGTATTTTTTTATAAATAAAATTCACCAGAAAGCATATTTACTGCTTTTGTGGGTGGAAGATTACAATTCATTTTCAGAAGATATTTTAGCTATTTCTGTGTTACATGGCTATTCATGTTACAAGTGGCCATATTCAATCTTCATAGCCTCTTACCCCAAAATAGGAAAAGTCATTGCAAAAAACTCTTTAAAAAGATCTAATGAATATAAACTTCAAAAAAACTATCAAGTACTTGCATCTCTATAATGACATTATACCAAAACATGAATCTGAGGTCAATGAGTTTTCCTCATATTTCCAAGCTCAGTAGGACAGCTTGAAATTTGCAAGGGCAAAAGCCACATAATTTTACCTCCTGCGGAGACTAGGGCTTCTGTTTCATCATTCTAACTGGGCTTTGCCGCGGATTTCCACTACTGGCATCACGTGAGTGTCCCTAGCTTCATAAATCATCATCCTCATCAGTTCACCCACACACACTGACTGTGTGGTCTAAATGAGCTCCTTGACAACTTAATTTGGAGAAGAAATCTTCTTTCCTTGTTCCTCATGCCTCCAGCAGGACTCCCCAGGGTTAGAACGCTGCACTGCAGGGCAGACGGCCTAACAAATGGAAGCACATTATTAAGGAACCACTACCAGTCTTGAATGCTGATTAGCAATGCCTCAACTTCCCATTCTTGGTCTCTCCCGTTCCCCAAACTGTTGTTGATCTGATTCAGATCAGGTTGCCGACGATGCTCATTAGGAAGAGCCTTAGCCACGCTTGTGAGTGTGAAGCTCCTGACTATTTTGCGCAAATCTGCTTAGTCCCAATTCATTCATTCAACATTCTTATACCCATATCTTCTACTTTCAAAGTGCCCTTAAGAGACAGGGCTTCTTACGATTTCCTTCACTTTATATAAAAAAGAGCATTTGTTGTGATTCTGAATGCATGATTCTTGTGAGGCTGAAGATAAGAATATCGTAGAAAAACAAACTGTACAGCTAACTTTTAGAGTAAATTCTCCATTTCTAAAGTACCTCCTTTTCCAATATTTTTACGTGGATCTTGAAGATTTCAGTTAGATGTGAGTGTTCAGTCTTATCTTTGAGTTAGAATCTTGTCCACAGTTACTTAACTATTGGATCTTAATTACTGTGTTTCCAGAGAGTCGTCTACCACTGAAAAAAATTGGGACATGACAACGGGATGGGATTCTTTTGTCTTCTTTTCATATCATCGAGAACCAGGTCAAGTTGTCATTTTGTGATATTTTTTTCCTGGAATTGGAAACTGCAAGTAGAATGACCAATATCTCCTGTAAGAAATGATGTACTGTTTAGAGAAAAGGGTGTAGATACTTAGTTTTCACTCCACAGTATACACATGTTGCCGCCTAGCATCCAGAAAGTGTGCTTGAAGATGTTGGCAGGCAAAGAAAGACCCACAGTGTGTGCCAAGATCCCTTAGGCCTGGTTAAAACCAGCCTACAGGATGTTCAGTTAAAACCGATGTGGGAGGGGGTAGGTAGACTGGGGTGGGTGTGGGACAAACCTGAAAGATTTGAATGCCTGCTTCCTGAGGTGAATACTGCAATTTACATTTTTTTACATTCCAGGAGGAAATGTTATTTTGACATTGACATTAAAAGCTACTTATCAGTTGATCTGCTGACTAGAAATTCTCGGTTACCTATCGGCCCATATGGAACACTGCAATATGGAGTAAACCCAGGGAACACTAGGGTGTGTGAGCGAGCCTAGAAGTATTAAGCCACGAGTTTCTGTTTAGCTTAAGCTTTCCTAGGTCATTATACCTTTTCACCTCTTCTTGCTTTCTATAAAATGCATGGCTTAGGATTACATGATGAATATGAAGAGTGGTCAAGTCCTTTGGATCAGATATGTATCATGATACGAAGGGCGAGTGATCGGATGTCTGTCTTAACAGAACCCACCGGAGAGCCATACCTAGCACCTTAGCATTTCTTTTACAAGAAAGATATCAATTGTTCAATAAAGCTCTGATTCAAGAAGAAACCAAAGATAAATGCGAGTCCAAATGGCACTGGTAGAAAAAAATGAATTCTGTACAGTTTGCTTTTGTGTAATTATTCACGCTTGTATTTGTAGATAAAGGGGTGGGTAGACATGAACAATAGTCAAAACTGACCATCTGAGTGCATTCTGGGTACCTTGAGCTGTGTGCCATTCTGAAAACTGCCTATAAGCAAATAAAATGAGGGTCCCAGGCGCCTTCCCTTGGGTATGGAGATTCCCTTCTACTGGCTTTGTAGCTCAATTATTTGGTCCACGTTTTGCATTGTATTTCTTGTATTCAATCTTTGAAATTTATTTACTACAGGTAGAAATTAAATCTGGTATCCCTGACAGACAGAGATTGAAAACTGTTGAGAATAATTAGGCCATCTGGTGCTATAAATCCAACAGAAAGTTATGATCAGCATATCATGAAGTAATCTTCTCTTCACCCATTGCATCCGAATTACTTTGGCAAAAAAGGATGACAGGGGGCTGGATTTTTAAAGGAAATTGCTAAGGCTCCCCAGTCATTAGCAGGAAAAGGCATGCGAGTGTCAGACTGTGCTAATTAGGGAAGGCTTATTCTCTCTAAAGGCCAATTACTTCTTGATATTTTTCTTCAATGTCTCAAAATATACTACAATAAACAATGGCTATCGTGCATTTTTAACTTATGATTCTTACTAATTCCTGAGTACCTTCACTAGAAGAAATTATTTCCTACAATAATTTTTCCTATCATAATGAAGAATTGAAAACATTCTAAATTTATTTTGCCATATGAATTTTTTTTTCGGAATTACAGAAACATTCCTTTCAGGAAAAAAAAAAAAAAACTCCCCGATAGATGGTGCTGCTGCTGTGATTTAAGCCACTGAATAATTAGTATGCAAAAAAGCTCCAGAGAGAGGCCTCTGGGAATTCCCTTCCATCAGTTTCAAAGTAGACAGAAAAATGCAGCTTTTATTTCTGCTAAATGCAAGTTGACATAATTGTATAATTTGAAAACTTCAGAAAGATTTCTTAATGTTTTGAGGTCAAGAAATGATTTTTCTTGTTCATCGTTCATATTCTCAAATATCTTTGCAACATAAACACAGGTAAAACGAAGTGCTACAACAGCATGTGCTGAGTGAGTGGCCCTCTGGGTTTTCTACCCCTGGTGTCCCAGGGCCTTGTAGCGAGTTTGCAGGTGATAGCACGATTTAAAAATGCCCCTAGTTATGTGAGTTTCCAGATGGAAGAAGTACTTTGGCAGAATTATGTTGCCACGGGTGTTGACACCATTTAGCTGTGCTCTGTACCACGTGCTGCCTTGTCTAATTAACTGCTATGACCTCACTACAAAGCAGACACACTGTCAGGCTGAGAATATCTGAGGAACGTGGTCATGATCAAGGTCTCGAAGAGACCCGACTTGAGGCTTAGACTCTTTTTCTTCAGAATCTTTCCTTTCGGAAACTATCGTGCTGTCCTGCCTCTCCACATGAAAAAGAAACCTGTGTTCTCTCACTGAGCATGTGCTTGCCTCATGGTCCATTCGAAAGAACATGTTAAAAAGAGACAATTCGGTCTTACAGACGGCATAGCCCAAAACGCTTCATTGTAATTAAAGTGCTAACACAGCAATCACAGAATTGAAGTATAAATTGACTGATGTCTTATGTCAGAAACACTACATTTTGGGTTCTCACTGTATTTAGTCATCAATTCTGTGCAGGAATTGATAAGGAAAACGTTTGTCCTAGACTTCTTGTACCAGAATATATTACAAAGAAAAGAAGCTAAAATACAGAAGCATGTATGTATAAATAGTTCATTTTCCCAATAATAATGTAAATTTCATTGATGCCGCAGACCATTCTACTTATAATTCCAGAGTAAACCCTAACAGGTCAAATATGAGAAGCAAAAAATCCATATTCGAATTACAATTTTTTTCTTTAAGCTACTCATGAAATTTAAGCTTAACCTCTGCCTGAAAAATATTTCTCAGAAACAAAAAGTTTTTTAAAAGGAGATTGCACACCTTGCTCTGAGGGGAACACTGACAAAATTAAAACTAACTAAAATTGAAGAGACGTTTTAGAGATTCCCAAAGTCATTGAGATGTATTACGTGTGTTGTACATAATATGAAAATATAGTTTCAAAATTGGGTGCCAAAATCAACTAAACGGAACATGTCTTTAAATATATTTATGAGAACAATTTTTCTCTCTTTTTTTTCCCCTTCTCACTATATTTTCTTGTAACCAATCTACTCAAGACTGTGGACATACGAAAAGGCTTGCATTTGAACTGTCACACCTACATTTGCTAACATGGTTTTTTATGTAACATGCATCTTCAACATGGTTTAAACGAAGTGTAAAAAAATCTTTTAACTTGCTAAATATACATTTTTGTAAAGAAGAGTCACATTTCTCTTTTAAAAAGTAAACGAGGCCTTTAATAATTTTTACTTTTACTTTGCTTATAATACTGGTTTTGATCTTAGTGGGCAATCTCACCAGTTATGGTGAAGTTCAAGACAAAGGGAGCACCAAATAGCGTGTAATGCTATTTTTTCTGGATTTTTTTAACTTTGCTCTATTACCAAGTAGAAAACCTTAAAAGGACTCAGTTACTTTCTACAACTAACATTAAGGTACATTTACTTAGTCTGGTTGTTTTGTTTGTGGTATTGGAATTTGAGTCCAGAGCCTTCACATTGATCTACACCTCTAGCCAATTTTTGATTTTTGATTTTGACACAGGGTCTCTCTAAGTTTCTAACTCCTGCCTCACCCTGCTGGAGTACAGGGATCATTGGTCTGCACCACCTTGCCTGGCAAGGCAGATTCAGCAAGGTATAAGTTTTATTTTTTCAGGAAGATAAATGATTCAAGAAAAAATCCTAAATGGGCTTAAATTAAAATTTAGATTTTACTAGTTGAATTTATTTTCATAAGAAAATTGGGTAAGTTTCTGTGGATTACTTGGATAGATTAATTCAAGTCAAGCTATTGTTCAGTAAATAATCACTGTTATTTTAGAGTGGTATTACTTGAAGAACATGTAGCTGTGGTTTGTTGATAGTATTCTGGCACCATAGAAGTTTATGTTTATGCTAATTCCAGTGGTTTCTCTTGCAGTTAGAAAATATCTAAGAGATCCCGTAATGCAGGTGCAGCTAATATACCCTGTCAGGAGCTTGGTCTAGTTGCGTCTTCGGAGGCTGATGACATTTCCCCTCTGGACGTTGACCTTAGCTCCAGTAACACAGCATTAAGACAGCTCTTGGTAATTAGAAATACATGCGTGAAAAATATGTCAGAGCATATTTAGATGCTGATGACAGGAGAGGTTCCATGTACACACAAATAGGATAGATTGCTTAGGACAGATAGGTAGTTGGGTAGATCAATACACACATTCATCAATTGATGGACAATTTAACTACATATACGTTTGAAAGTGACATAGACTCGTCCTGACCTCATCTAAACAAGCCTCTCTGAGTCCTCTTTTCAATTAGGCCTGCTCTTGTCCTCAGACCTTTCTAGCCCAATTGAAGCAAAAATCTGAAGTCATGCAAGACAGAGGTGAGTCCAACTCTTGGTTCAATCCAGTGCCCCAGTGAGAGTCCTGGGAGCAACAATGTTGGCGATTTTGATTTTAAGATTTTGAGTCTCAAATAGGTTAGAATCCCCACGATATCTCAGAAAACAAAGACAACCAGGACAGATATAATCTTGATTCCAGTGAGTGGGGATTTGCTGTCTGCCTTTGAAGTGAAAAGCAATCTCTGGCTCTTTGGTGAGACATGATCTTTAACAGCCAGTCAGGGTCTTGATATCTGCGTGTGAAAGAGGAAAGCTACTAGAACCGCATGCTTCTCTGTTCATAATACAGAGACTGGGTTAATTTTAGGCTTTCTGGTCTGCAACATACCGTTTGTGAAGAACATGGAAGGTGAACTCGGTAGACTGAGCCTTTCAGCCTCCCACTCCTGCTTCACACCCTTCTCAATCTCATCGACCAGCAGCTCCACCACTACAGGGCTAGTCCTGTTCATTTTTTTTTTTTTTGCAGTATCATTTGTATGCTTACTTCTAATTCTTATGTGATAAAAATTTGGAAAACATTCAGATCCATAGATGAGCATATTCTTATTGTTGCATTGTGATAATATTGTGTGGGAAGACACGCCTTCAGCAATGTAGAATGGAATATTCACAAAGTTTAGCAGCTTGATGAAGAATTCTAATATGTGAAACACTCTTAACTGTTTACTTCTTGTTTTTCTCTATGAAAAAAGAAAATAAAGTTTTCTAATCATTCAAAAATAAAATAATCAATGTATGGAAACAAAACTATCAAAATTAACGAGAGAAGGGCAACGCCTTGGTGTACGCAGCAGTCGGGGAAGCAGGATGTACTTTCATTTAAGGGAAGAGTCATTTTGTTCTTAGTACAAGTGAGGAAAATATAGAACGGGAGCTTCATAGGTATAAAGAGACACAGGAAGTTTGACAATTTGACATGTGATCAACTTTATGATTGGATGGGTTCATCTATTACATTCTTTTTTCCTTCCTTTATAAATTTAGTATTATAAGCACAGGTCTAGAATTTGGCTTTCTTTCTACTAAAATGACAAAGTTTTATTTTGAACTATTGGTCTGCTCTTAGTAAAAGAGTCTGAAAAGGTTTTTCTTTGAGTCAAGTAGTCTACGTAGGAAACACAGAGTCTGTGTCTTACCTGTGCCTTTTGTTGACTCTGCTGTGCTCTGGATCACTTAAGAGTCTAGAATCATTACTTTTTAATTAAACAATTTTACCATCATTTGACCACATGTATTTACTTTTGATTCTTTAAAATGTTCCATACTGTTAAACAGGAAGCTAGATATTGCTTTGCAGGGATCTAGGATCTAATTTAGTCAAAAGATAAAACTTTGCTGTATTTTTGATATTTTATCTTACCAAAATTAAATCTCAGATGAATTCTTGATGTTGAACTGACATAAAAGATTTCTCAGGAGACTTCTCAAAACTCTCAAAGATTTTTCCTTTACCCTTGGCAAAAGAGATATTAAAAAACAACTTATTTGGTATTCGTAATTGCAAAAGCAAGTCAGAACAGTTTTTTTTTAAATAATCTCACTGTCCATTACATGAGCCACAATATTGTTATTGTCGTAATTCTCATTATTATTTTAAAATGTTGTGTGCCACAGAAATACTCAAAGTCCTTGTTAAAGGCCTCCTGATCAGATGTTTAACCAAAGCCATTTAAAGTCATTTGCCATCCACAGACAGTTCTGGGTTCACTCTGATGTTTCTCCAAAAGCATTTTCAATCAACCACAAGACATAGGGCTTCCTTTCCAACAAAAAGAGATCATGTTCAAGACCACTGTGGAGGGTGGAAGGAACTATGAAGGACACGGATGCTCTGGGATGGCACCCCCACATAATTTGGAGACAATAGTAGGGGACAGAAGGAATTACCACAACTCTCCAGGACAGAAGGTGATAGACCCTTGAAACTGTTAGGACTCAATGAACAGATGAAGAAAGAGCATAATTTCCGTGGTTATTATTTCTTTGGAACACTGTTGGTTCTCTAGAGTTTCTAGAGAAAACATTTTATTTTATTTTTGCCTTTTCTCTTAAACTGTAACTCATAAAAAATTTAGCAGATTATCCTTCTGTAATAGGACAATAAGATTTCTCTTTTCCTTTCTACCCAATCCCTCGAGAATTTGGAAATTTTTATTGAGTCTTCTTTCCATGACGATGCAACTATTTATATACTTCAAAAAAAGTCTTTTTTACTTGAAAAGGACACAACTGGAATGTGATTATGTAACCAAGGTTTGACTGGAATGACAGATTTGAGAATGCCGTGTGTAGAATCAGATAGGATGTGTTTTATGAAACCAAGATTAGCTTTTTGGAGCTAGGGCTTGAGAAGTCTTCTTGGGAAAAGCAACCTGGGCTAGGTCCACAGGACACAACGAAAATATGAAAGTCTTTTTCTTACAGACTCTGGAAGTTAAGGATATTTTGATGCTTTTAAGAAAAGCAGAAATCAACTAAACCTGTAAGTACTGGTGAGTTCTTGGAATGATTTAATAATAATCTAATAATAATCTAATAATCCTTTTGAAAAGTCTAATAATCCTTTTGAAAAGTTCCAGCAAAGCAAATTCCAAAAGGACTGGTCAGTTACACCTTTCGGTGCACTTGTGTAAATGATCAAGCCTACTCCAATGAGGTCAGAAATATTTCATAAATAAGAGTCATTTTACTTAGATTTTTGTCTGAAGTGGGTGACTGGAGGTCGACATTTTGGGCTGCAAGAGAAAACCATAGCAAACCACTGTGGGTTTTCAGGGTACAGCTCTGTTCACTGCAGCTAGGGTTTACATATAAAGTAGAGCCTATTCTCCTGCCTGTGCACTGTGTCAGTTCTCTAAATCTCAATTCTTCTATTCCTCAGTATCTGGTAAAACCTTTCCGAATTAATCGTTCCAACTCTCCTGCCACTCTTCTCACGTTTTTTTCTTTTTTGAGACAGTCTCACTCTATAGTCCAGGCTAGTCCTGAACTCCCTATATAGTGCAAGCTGGCGCCCACACATGCCAATCCCGTCTCAGCCTCTTGAGTGCTGGGTTATTGGTGTGCAGCACCACCATGCCCAGATTGTGTGGTACTGAATAATCGAAACTCGAGCCTGGCATTTGCGGGCAAGCACTCTAGCCACTGAACGATGTCCCCAGTCTCCACTCTCCTAGTTTGATGTCATGAAGATCTAAGCTTTGCTGTCCATGGTCCTTATTGGGCCCTTAGTATATCTGGTAACCGATTTCCCCTCACAAGACTGTTCAGGAAGCTTTTAGCTCAACATCCAGAAATAATCTCAACCAACTCCTCTACTACAAATTTCAATAGATGGCCAACTTGTCCTTTAAAAATAATAAGAAGCAAAAGAGCTTATGTTGCCCCCAGGTAAGAAGAATGCCTCTTTGAACAGAGACAAAATTTCCTTGGATAAACTGTAGACAGGCTTCTTTGGATCTTCTTTCCAGCTAAGTCTCATTCTTGGGCCTTGTCTTCAGCCTGCAGAGCCAATAGAGGCATGATTCCCACTAGTGGTGATTCATGAGAAAACCACCTCCCTTAATATCTTCTACTTCTAGTTGACCAGAGTCCTCATGTCTTACCTTTGCTAGCTGGCATTTTGGCTTTTCTTTAGCAAAAATCCTTCTGAATCCTTTCAGGGAAATTAAATAAAATATAAAAATAAATTTCAAAACCCTCCATACTCTTGAAGTTTTTTCTTAGTAATTTTTATTCCCTTAACCCTTGAGGCTGCCATTTGAGGGTGTGGGGTGGTGGGATTCCCAGCTGTTGCTGTTCTTGTATCTGGAGTTGCACTTGGTCTCTCTCCCTTACTACCATAGTCTTGACACCTGTGATGAAAACTTGAATTACAAAGGCTTCCTTGCCATTATAAGTAAGTATGAGAATAAAGTAGACATGCAATCACACATTTATATAAGGGTAGAGGCCAGGAAGAAAGGAAGGAAGGAAGGAAGGAAGGAAGGAAGGAAGGAAGGAAGGGAAGCATGATTTAAAGAAAAAAAATTTGTCATTCTTCAAATGCTTATGCAAACCTCCCTCATAAGACTCCATGACCTATATTCTGTGCTGTACTTGATGTAAACTCAGGTAAGTTACATAGCTGAGTATAGCACTTTCTTCGTATCAGTCTGAGTTCCCTGTGATTTAAATATATTTTCTTATATCAACCTCATAATAGAAATATTATTAATACTGAGTTCTTGCAGTTTGATAACTTACGGTAACAGAAATGTGAAATAACTTTCACTAGGTCAAAGAGATGGTACAGGAACTGTGACTCAAACCTAGGCAGAGTGATCTCAGTCTCTTCTTGTGACTGCTGTTATACAATCTCTCAGGAAAACTGTCGCACTGAGCTTCGATGATGTAGTAACTGGACTGCACCACTGACTACTGAATCAGATTCTGTGATCACCTGGGTGAGTAAACACTGGAATCTAACAGATGAGTAAGTCAGTGAACTCCTGAGTCATGATGAATTCCAGAAATTATTTCAGACTTTTCCCAAAATAGCCCACTGAAGCTATCAAGTTCCAATCGTTTCCCAATCTTGAATTCCAAGTTTTCTCCAAACAAGTGCCATTAATTTACATGCTACATTTGTGTGAGTTATCCCGTGCCAACGTGGGCACCAAGACCCAAGCGAAGCTGGGCCTCTAGTCCTGAGTGTTACTGGTCCGGTCTGTGCTTCATACCAGTCTAGGACCATGTAGTCCTGAGACTAAGTTTCTACCATGTGCCTAATCGTATTCATCAGGTTGTTGGCCTTTTGCTGATACCTGGGTCTCCTTACTCTAACCTTCCCAGGGCTAGGCAGCTCTACTTTTGTTCTAAGCTGTTCATTTTCCTGAAATACAAGCCCTTCTCCCAAGGGTCTCAGGGGCTCCTGCTTTCCACAACCTGAAAGAACACTGATTACTCACCCACCAGCTCTTCTGCTTCTCAAATTTCCAAACATCTCTTGTTCCCGGACCCTAGGTATTTTTGCTACTTACGTCTGCCCGGGGATGGATGACTTGTTTTACTAAACTAACTTTTGAAGCTTTATCTATTTCTTAGAAAATGAGGATGAAATAAACTTCCTTGAAGACAAAATGACCTTATTGAAAGCTTTTGGGGAGTTATTCAAATGACGCTGGAAGAAATTGTAAGGATTCAGATTTGGGCACTGCCAGTCCGACCGCAGGAACTGCGCTGGTTAGGGGAGTAAGGCGGATGTGTCTCTGGGCAGCAATAGTCACGGCTTCCAGGTGGAAATGGAAGAGAGAGAAGAGCTTTACAGGGATCGAGCAGGCATCTACTTTAGTCAAGCAGAAGAGAGAGGCTAGTGTTCTTTACAAGCCTCTGTTAGCACACCTAGCTTGTGATACGTATGCAAGTGCTTCAATCATTGATCTGTGCCCCAGCCCAGATGGAGAATCTTTCAATAGCTTCCAGTTTTCAGTACTTAATTACAAACTCACCATACCTATGTTGATTGATCCATTTCTTGATCCATAATAAAGTAAAAATCCCAACTTGTCAGCTGGGCATTTGTGTGTGTGTGTGTGTGTGTGTGTGTGTGTGTGTTTCACATAAAAAATTAGGTAACTTTCTTGGCTTAGCATGGTGATGCATCCCAGTAATCTTAGTACTCTGGAAAACTGAGACAGGAGGATCTCAAGTTTAAGGTCAGTCTGAACAATTTAGCCACACAGAAAGACCCTGTCTCAAAATAAAACATCAAAAAAAATATTGTGAGGATCTCAGTGGGAAGACATTAGGTTCAATCTCTAGTACAACAGTGTAACAGCCACTAATTGGCTGGCATTCTACAAAGACTAGATTTCAGTTAGATGAGCAGGTGAGTCAAATCACGTGCTCTCGTGTGTACAACTGCACACATGCACACACACACACACACACTGTTTTACAGGTCTTTGCTCAGTGTGTACATGTGCTGAGTCGGCACAGCTGCACTTTAGAATAACTGTACCAATTTATTTCCTGCATCAATACACAAGGGTGGGTTGATCCTGGCCTCTGCCAACACTCGCCACATTTGAGTTCCTAATTTTTTTGGAGCTGTAAATGAAGGTCAATAAAAATGAAGTCTTATCCTAGTCAAGTCATCATGGATGCGGCACACTGGAACAGGCAGACCCCAAAGGTCAGGCGGCCACGTGGCAGACGCCTGCAGGTCTGCAAGTGGTAGCAGCACGGAAAGGAGTACAGAACCTGGGAACAGGACGGAAGTGACCACAGCAGGAGGCTCAGGAGTTGAGGAGGGTCTTGGCCACTGATGGTGACCGGGGTATTTAGACTTAGATGACTAGCACAGCAGTGGTACCTATGACGAATGAGGGAAGCTAGAAATGTCATATGATCTATGATATAGCAATTTTTGTGACCAAAATCTTCTGCACCTTAGAAATATTTGAGCTCTGATTTGCAAAAGAGGCATGTCTAATCGGTGGCAAATTCCTTGACAGAGGGAATCAGAGGAGTCCAGGAGAGAAGGCTTTATCTGGGCTTCCTCCGGGAAGCATTCAAAATAAAAAATAAAATTCTCACAGTCGAGACTTGAGACTGGTTCATTTTAAATTAATATGTGTGGTTACTGGGTTTGGTTATTTTGCATTTAACTAAGTGCTATTTTGGATCCAAAATACAAATCAAAATATACTACAGTGATCGTTTAATTAATACTCCCTGTCAAATTTAATTTGATGCATAATTCCTTGATAGATGGTGCTGATTGGGATCCCCAAACTTGGAACTAGAAAACTGTAAAATATCATAAAATATATGTTTAAAAAGCTTCTACGATTGTATGTAAGAGGCACAGGAAGAATATAGTTTGTTTACAGCTTTAAAATGCTTTTCCGTCTTAATTTAATGGTCACATCTATAGTTTTCCTCCATTTTTGATATTCTAAAATTGTTTCTGGATATACCAAGAAGGTATTAAAATATGAGCGAAATGTTGAGTTTTGCTATGTTAGCTTCTAGGTTCATTTGTATTGCCTGTAGGCTACTTTACAATTACTGATGGAAGAAGGTTAATACTTATCGGAGGCCAGCTGTGGGCCAGGTGCCATGGTAAGTGTTTGATTCATATTAAACCTCATTATTTAGCCATGTACTGTCATTTTCTGTAGTCCACAGCTAAAACCCAAAGCACAGAGTTTAATTACCTTCGTTTTATGGTTCTACTGGTGCCTATCCTGAACCCACACTGGCTGGCTTGGAACCTATACGGTAATAGATTATGACATCACACCATGTTGAGTGCCAGCATCAGAAAACTTCAATAAAGGTTGAAAGCTTCTTTCTCTAATTGATTATTGTGGCCGGATCTGATCTTGCAAAAGTTTTTCTTTTCACTCCATGAATCAATTATTTATTATTCTTGCAAGTTCAAATATCTGAGGTTAAACTTAATTTATGTCTTTAATAATATTTTCAGCCAAGTGTACAATACCAAACTAAATCTCAGCACTGTGATACTTATTTTGGTGGTTTAAATATATATCTTCAACAGGCTCAGTTTATTCATTTATTAATTAGGTGCTGGGGATATAACGGCATAGTCATTAGACTTGCTGTTTGGGGAGAATTTGAGGTATCTTAGGTGTTAATACACTGAAATTCTCAGAGCATAAACTCAGTGGGGTCCAACTTCATCAGTAGGAAAGGCTTCCCAGGAGGGTGATGAGTGAGCGCCTCTGGAGTGGGGAGTAAAGGGCGGCAGCTGGGAGGGGCGATCCGCGAAGATGAAGGCCAGAAGTTGAGCTTGAAAAGAGCAAGGCGGAGGAAAAGCTACTAGAGATTATCTTCGTTTCTTAACTGAAACACGAAGTATACAAAAAGCAAAAGATTATTCAACTCACCCTTCCAGAGGCTTAGAAGTTGGGGTACACATGATAAGGCTCTTTTCACAGAATGGGGCCTCTCTACAGGACATAAGATGTTAAAAGGGGTACCTAGAAGAGACAGAGGCACACTGAGTTTTACAACGTCAACTCTCGCGATACCCTGCAGTGCGCCCCTTACTCCATAGGTTGATCGTTCCCGTGGGTGGAGTCCATGTGACCACATCACCTCCTCAGAGGCTTCTCCCAGTCCCTCCTCTCTGCAACACAATGGAGACTGAATCGCAGCAAGGTCTCTGGTTGGTACACTTAAACCATAGTAGACTTGAGGAAAGCCTTGGCATTTCACGGCAAGGTAAATTCCTTACAGTCTTACGGAGTAGAATATCATGGTCAAAAATAATTCACTCTGATGAGACTGTTACTGCATGAATATAAACATAGAGAAATAGAGTTATGCACCTTTGCCATTTATAGTTTTTCCTCTTCACATATCTACTATAATCGTTTCTAAAATGTAGTGATTGATGTCACAATCAAGCACTAATTTAAAAGAAAAGCCCAGTCACCACTACTTTGTTTCCACTATATAATTTTTCATTTGCAAAATACATGATTTTCAAATCAAATGTTAATAACACAAAAATGCCATAACAATATTATAAAATATAATGTAGTTCTGATTTCTATACCATGGGAATAATAAATGTAGCATGTTTCTTAAATGTGTGCATCATATCTTTAGTGATTAATTTTTGTCTACATTTGGTCTGTTGGCATTTAAAAAGAATATGTATCTCTTTCCGTTTTTATGATATGATTTATATACAGTGAAACCCATTTTAGCTGGGCGTGGGAGCACATACCTGTAATTTCAGCACTAGGGAAGCTGAGGCAGGAGGATTACTGTGAATTTAGGCCAGAGTAAGCTATATAGCTCAGGACAAGCCTGGAATAAGACCCTGTCTTAAAAAAAAAGGAAACAAAATCTTAAAAAAAAAGCAAACAAAAAACCCCCCAAAACCCAAACAAACAAAAACCTCACCTTTTCAGGATACCATCTTTTTTCAGTTTTGACCCAGTTCCACAGTCAGGTCACCATTACAGTGCAGACAGAGAAAGTTCCATCACCTCTCAAAATCCCTCCTCATTCTAACTTACTGTATTATTATTATACTCTAGAGGAAGACAATCAATTACATATACATCTATACATATAGAAATAGATAGGTAGATAAACGAGGTGGGCCTACAGAATCATGGCTGGAGAGTCCACCATGGCCATCTGCAAGCTGGATAGCTGAAGGATCGGAGCACAGCCCAAGAAAAGAGACACTGCACACAAAGAGAGGTCAGCGATCCAGTGTCAGATGGAAGCCTGGCCGCCCATGGTGAGGCTGCTCTGGTCAGTTAGTGTTGCAAAGCTGAAGAAACTGGAGACCAATGGCCACAGGTGATGGCAAACACTACAGCTCTTCCAAAATTAGACTCTTTCTTCTTCTTTGTTGATCTATTTCATTCAGGCTACAAACCTATCGGTTGGTGCTTCCCACATCCCAGGGTAGGTGCCTCTAAATTTGCAGGTCTACGTGTCAGTCGTCCACAGACACGGCCAGAACTGTGCTTCACTCATCTGTTAGCTGCTTTAATTCATTCAAGTTGATGACATTAAAAATCAGGCTTAGCCCTTATGCTCTGCTTCTGGAAGCCAGCCGTGGCCCTCCCGTCTCACGGCTTTATCGTTTCCAGAGGGGACATGAGTGGAATCTTGCAGCCTCCCCCGTTTCATGGCATGTGGCTACTTTGACTTTGCATAAGGTTTTCAAGACTCTTCTCTATTATTGTGTATATCAGTCTGCTTTCTTTTTTAAGGAAGTTTTGATTATTGTGCAAAAATAATATATATATTTCTGAAATTTAATATATTTTAACAAATAAACAATTATCAAATCAGGGTATAAGTAAATGTATACATTTAAATGTCTTATCAAGTCAGTGTCATTAGAGTTTCCATCTCATAGATTTTTGTTTGCCTGTTTGGAGACCTGGAGCTTCTTAAAACATGTAATAGGTTATTATGAAATATATAGGCAACTCAACGTGTCGTAGCAAATAAGAATTTATTTGTTTCACCTGTTTTTTTGGTACTGATTATCCATCCTCATTCTTCTCTAATAATCTCTATTTTACATTCAGACCCATCATTTGTTAGCTATCAGTTATGGAAGAAAACATGCAAGATATATTTCTTCTTTTTATTTCTTTTTTTGTTTGTTTCTAGCTTTGTTTTTTGCTTGAGTACTTGATACTATTCTCCACCCCCCCCCCCC